>CM031615.1:40861047-40866047 GCA_018398815.1 Conus ventricosus | reverse complement strand
AGACTGCCTCCAAAACAGAAACCGTCCAGACGCCGGCATCTTACATTTGACTAATGATGCCCTGTGTTTTAATATTTCCTATCAAACCTAATCTCTGGGTCCTGATCTCTTGTGAACACTTCCAACATAGCTTCCTTGCCCTCTTAATCCAGCTCTATTCCGGCCTGCTCACCGTACCCACCCCGCACCCCCACCTCCCTCATCATCTCCTTCTGTTGCCTAAGGGTGAACGGTTGGATTGGAAATCGTACAAGTGTATGGTTTTGGTTGGTCATTTGTTGTATGTTGATAATCCCCAGTTGTGCTGGCGGGGTCTGGTGATTGAGTTTGGGGTGTGTCGCTGTGGCCTTGGTTGCTGGTGTATTTGTTAGTGGGTGGTTGATTTTTTGTTGTTATGGGGCTTTTTTGGACCCTGTCTTGTGGTCTGGCGTGTGGCTTGTTGTTATGGTGCTCCTGGCTTTCTTGGCTGACCCGAGGATTATTCCTACACTCCTAAAATTGGACCTTTTTCCCTTTGACCTTCGTCAGAACGCTTCTATCTATTGCTTATTGTTGGTGTTCAGTTGATTGGGTGGTTTGTGTTGTGTGTGATGTCACGGCCCATATGCGATGCACATGCGATAATGTTACGATTTTGAAGCTCGGGGATTAGGTTACACTTATGCCGATGACGATCTGAGTGGGGTGATAGGATTACACTAGTGCGTGTGTGTGGTGTTGTGTGTGTGTGTTTGTTGTGTGGGTGTTTGTGTTTTGTGTGTGTTGATCGTGTTGTGTTGTGTGTGGGCCCTTTGTGTGTTGGGTTTGTGTGTGGTGTTGTTTGTGTTGTGTCGGTGTCTTGTGTGTCTGGTGTTTGTGGTGTTTTGGATCTTATGGCTTGAGTGTGTTGTGTGTGTGTGTGTGTGTGTGTGTTGTGTTTGTTTCGTGTGTGTGTATGTTGCTCGTGTTTTTAGTTGATGTGTGTTGGTTTGCACGTCCGTGGGCTTTGCGGTGCGTCTGTGGGGGTCGCCGTTTCGTGTTGCTTTTTTTTGCGTGGTGTATGTGTGCGTTTTTTGGCGTGGTGCTGCCGTGCGATTGTGCTGTGGATGTGTTTTGTGTAGCTGTGTTTGTGTGTGTGTTTGTGTTTGTGTTGAGGGTGTGTGTGTGTTGTGGGGTGTGTGTCTTTGTGTTGGTGGTCTAATTTGTGTGTTTGTGTTGTGTTTATTGGTTGTTGGTATTGTTGTGTGGTGTGTTGTTTCGTTGTTTTTTGTTGTTGTGGTGTGTATGATTCCTTGTTGAGTGTTGTTTGTGTGTGTTTTGTGGTGTGTGGTTTTAGTGGTGTGGTTTGTGTTTGTTGTGGTTGTGGGTTTTTGTGGTTTTGTGTTGTTGTGTGTGTGTGTAGTGTTGTGTGTGTGTGTGTATGTTTGTGTCGTGCGTTGTGATGTAGTGGTAGTGGTTGGTGATTTTTGTGGGTTAGTGTGTTAAGGTGAGGTGTATAGTATGTTGTGAGATTTGCGGATATCGTCTGAGTAACTTACACGGGCTTGTGCGTTTTACTGCAGAGTTACCTATGAACCGGCATAGTAAAAGGGCACATGAGGCACACATAGGCACCATATGTTAGATGGAGTGCCCCTTGATAGACAGATGTAGCACATGCACACAATGGGGGGAAGAAAACATAAACGCCCAGGTTTTTTTGGTTTGTCCGATAAATATTATATATTCTTATTATTATAATTTTAATTTAATAATTTTTTATAAAATACCGTCAACTTTCACAGATAACAGGGAGCCTGTTGTACACCGTTCATGTTCTTCACAAGGCCCGTATTTTGATCACAAACACACACACACCACCACACACACACGCCCACCGCCAGCACGCACGCACGTTTATAGATTATATATATAAATATATATATATGGATATATATATATATAGGGCTCGTCTCTCTACTCTCTCTCTAATCTCTCTCTCCGCTCTTTCTGCTCTCTGTGTACAGGTATGTGTATACCAGTAATTATCTATATCTATCTGTATCGTCATTATATATATTTTCTAATCAGGCCTAATCTCTATCTTATCAATCAGTCAATCAATCTATCTATCTATAATTATACGCGCTTAGAAAGCTCGGGGGGGTATGAAGCCAACAGGTGGACTGTGTCTAGTATAGATCCTGCTCGAATGCGTGCAGGCGGAGAAAATGAGAGTGAGGAAACGAACATGAAAGCGCTGGGTTGTCACGGTGATTGGTTTTCCACGGAGGGTTCGCCTCCACAGTGCGGCGACCACTGACCGAAACACTTGGTCACACCACGCCATTCATGACTTTCCCGAGCGGCAGGATTGAACCAAGCACTGCTTGCTTATTGTCTGTCTGTCTGGTCGGTCTGTCTGTCTGTCTGTCTGTTTGGCCTCTCTGTCTGTCTTCAACGTCACCCTTCTCTCTCTCTCTTGTTCAGTGACAGTGAGTGTGTCCGCCTGGTTGGCCGAGTGGGCAAGGTGTGAGAGTCTTATTCTATTGGTGCGAGGTTGATCCTCACTTCCAGACGGATTGGAAGAGCTTTTTCTTCGGGGTGAAGGTGTCTGGTGCAGACTGTGAGGGGGGTTGGACTTGGATAGTGGCTTCGGGGTAGACGTTTAGACTGGGGTGCAGCGGTGAACGCATGAGAAACAAAACAGCATCAGAATAAAACAAACGCAAGAACAACAACAACAAACAACGACGCACACTACACACACACACACACACACACACACACCACACACACACACACACACTCACACAAACACACACATGTTCACCTGACGTGTACACCTTCGTTTATTTCCATCTTCTTTGCTCCTTCTTTCTTCGTTCCCTTCTTCCTTCCTTGTCCTTTCTTGTGTTCCTTCCATATGTGTTTCCTTCTCTTTCACGCACCATTCCTTCCTCTTTCCTTCCACTCTTCTTTTCTTCCTTCCTTTCATCCTTCTACATCCTTTTTTCCCCTTCGCTTCATCCTTCTTTTATTATTTCTTTCCTTATTCTTCCTCGTCCCTTCTGCCACTCCCTTCTTCATATTCTCTATAATTGTCTCTCCTATTCCCAATATTTCATCCTTTTTTGACCAGGTTTCTTTTCTTTCTCTCCCCCCCTGCCCCCCCCCACCTCCCCGGTTTGATCTTTCTACCTTCTTTTCCGTGTTTCCTTTCCTTCTTTTTTTCTTTCTTTCTTTTTTCATGCTTTTTCTTTTTGTCTTTCTTTCTGTCTTTGCTTTTGTTCTTCCTTCAATCTCGCTTTCTCGCTTTCTGTCTATCTCCCTTGACACTTTTCCCAACTTCCAATCCTTTTTTCTTTTCTTCCTTAGTTTTTTTTCTTTCTCCTTTGTGTTTTATTTCTGTCTTCTTGGTTATTTCTTTCTTTCTTTGTTTTCTTTCTTCTTTGTTTTTTTTCTTTCATCTTTGTTTTTGTTTCTTTCTTCCCGTGGTTTTTTTCTTTCTCCTTTGGTTTTTCTCTTTTCTTCCTTTCCTTTTTTCTCTTCTTCCATATATTATCTATTTCCATCCTTTTCTTTTTTTTTTCTCTCTCTCTCTTCATTCTCCTTCCTTTCATTATTTCAGGCATTTCTTTTTCTCTTCCTCTGATCACTTTTTTCACTTGCTCATTTTTTCCCCAACGTCCTAATTTCTTCCTCCATCCGTCCGATCCATTTCTTCACTCTCACTTACTTTTTCCCCTTCCATCCTTTCCTTCTTTCAAACGTTTATCTTTTCATCTTTTCTTTCTTTCTTTCTTTATCCATTGTTGTCCTTTCTTCTCTTTCTTTCCGTTTTGCTTCTTTCCTCATTCGCTACTCTCTTGCTGCTCTTTTTCCAGCTATTTTTCCCCCTTCGCTTTTCTTTTCATTCTTTCTGTCTCTCCTTTTTTCTTATAAAATCCATTTTCCTTCCTTCCTTTCTTTCTTCTCTTCTTTCCGTTTTGCCTTCCGTTCCTCATTCTTAATTCTTTGCCTCTTCTTTCCAGCTTGTTTTCCCCTTCGTTTATCTTTTCATTCTTTCTTACTTTTTTTTATTTTTTTAAATCTATTTTCGCCCTTTCTCCATCCTTTTCGTTTTGCCTCCTTCCCTCTTTCGTACTCTTCTAGCTTTCTCTTTGTGCCTTTTTCCCCCTCACTTTATCTCCTTCTTCCCCTTCCCCCCCCCCCCCCCCCTGGTTTATTCCTTGTTCTTTTTTATCATAACATTCTGTCAACCTGTTCTTTCTTTCTTTGTTTTTTTCTGCCTTTCTTTGTTATTCCAATTTCCCCCTTTAAAACATATTAGAGACTGGACGAACTGAATCTAACCAGTTGTCAAAAAAAAAATAAATTCTGCACCATACTGACGAGTCATGACCACCACATTGCAAGCTGATACGGGCTGCACGTCATTTTTTTTCTCTTTCTTTTCTTTCTTTCTTTCTTTCTTCACTCATAATTCTTGTTTCTTCTTCCTTCTTCTTCTTCTTCTTTTCTCTCTCTCTCTCTCTCTCTTCTCCTCTCTCTCTCTCTCTCTACTCTCTCTCTCTCTTCACTCTCTCTTCTCTCTCTCTTTCGTCTCACGCACTGAAAGAAACCCAAAATGATCGCTTGAATATGGTCGTCAGTTGGCGATATAGAAATAGAATTCAACAGGAGAGAGAGATGAGAGAGGAAGAGAGAGAGCGAGAGAGAGAGAGAGAGGCGAATGGGAGAGAGGATGAGAGAGAGAGAGTGAGAGAGAGAGGAGAGAAGAGACAGAGGAAGAGTGAGAGAGAGAGAGGACATTGAGAGAGAGAGAGAGAGAGGAGATGGAGAAGATGGAGAGAGAGGGAGAAGAGGAGGAGAGAGAGAGAGAGAGAGAGATCGAGGAGAGAGAGCGAGAGAGAGAGAAGCGCTGATTAGGGGTCGCGCACTGACGTATATTCTTTGATTGTGACTTCATTTTATCTGTGATAATCTTTTCCCTTTGATGTGACTTCATTTTCTGTGTTAACTTTCGTTTGAACGGTTAC
>CM031615.1:40846047-40853547 GCA_018398815.1 Conus ventricosus | reverse complement strand
TAGTCTGCTGGCCCGACATCTGATAGTGGATAACCTACGTGAAAAGTTGACGGTGGAGGACATCGCTTGTTAGGAGGAGTTTATGACAGGGGTGTCAACAATGTGTGTGTGGGGGCCAGATGATCAATATGGTTGGGCGGTTTAACTATTGGAGCTAAACGCTTTTATTCAAGTCCATAGTACTGAGGTCTGTGTTAGTGTGTAAAGAGAATTCAGTTGCAGAGTCTGCTCCTCTGCTCTCTTCTCTCATACTCTATCCAACCGACCCTCTCCCGTTCCGGCTCTATCGCCTTTCCATGGCTTAGCATTCTTTCTGCTCTCTGCATTACTGGCATATGCTGAGAAGCCGAGAGAGAGAGAGTGAACAGAGAGAGTGAGAGAGAGAGATTTAGAGAGAGAGGGGGAAGAGAGAGAGAGAGAGTGAGAGACGAGAGACTGAGGAGAAGAGGAGTGTGAGATTCGCGAGACGGTGATCGAGAGAGAGAGAGAGAGAGGTCTGCCGGCACACACAAACATGGCATGTATACGCCACACACCACATGTGAACAGTGTGTTGTTATCACGTAGCTCGATGTCCTCTGTGCAAGGACTTACTGACCCACCACCTCTGTAGGCTTTGGTTATGACTGCTGTCAGATGAATTGGACCAGGAAACATTCAAAGAGGCGTGAGACTGCTGTCAGATGAAATTGGGACCGGTACATTCAAAAGAGGCGGAAAATAAATCAATTAATAACATAAAGAACTATGCTTTTTCTTCCTTAGTTATAAGGATACAATCCCAAGCAATGCTGCTTTTGGCATCGTTCTCCTAGACTACGTTTGTAGACAAGAGACACCAGATACAAAGACTGACCACTGTGTAGTACAGACATTTCATGGATTGGTTAACGTCTTCCATTCAGGCCTTAACCTCTGAAAGCTGATTAAGATCAATCCCAATCAAATTTATGATATAAATGTTCAGCGTCCGCCAAAAAAAAAGATAAAAAAAAAAAAGAAAAAGGGGATTCATGCTCTGTTTTGAGAGGCGATGTCTTTCACCAATGAATATTGTCTCACCTTGTTCGACATTGTAGCAAAACTACTCGAAGCTTGAGTCCGCAAGAATGAACACGTTTCGTTTTATTTCTCCATCATTTTTCGGCGACCGGGAACCCAAAGGGTGTTAACACGGGTTTTTTCTTCCTTCGTTTTTTATAAGTAACAAAACAAACAAAAAAAAAAAACAAACAAAAAAAAAACAGAACACGGCTGTTCAAATGTTCACTTATCCTTAATGGATCTTTGTACGTACGTTTAGATTAGCAATGAGGGATATACAAACGATTTAATGATTGGAACTAAGGACAATTAAATGTTTGCGTATATATGATTGGTTGGTTCTATGAATTAGAGTTCGCGGATATCTGATATTTCATCTACTACGGGCTGAGTTCGCCGATCTAAGGTGTGGATAGATGAACACGACCTGATATGAGGTGAGTTAAACGGCACTGTGGTTCTCTCTCGAATGGTTTACTAATGCATAGAAATTGGTCGATAAGATTCAAGTTAAGCTCCTAAACACAAACGTCTGCAGTTACGTGCTATTGTTAAGTAAGCATACAGTTCGCGGATGTAGTGCAAGAAAGACGTGAGGTCATCAAAGATCAAGCACTTGAAATGGTGTCTTTGACAAGAGAGAGGAGAGAGAGTGAAGAGAGAGAGAGAGAGAGAGAGAGAGAAGGAGCAGTAGAGTGACAGAGAGAAAGTTGTGTTTCGTCAATCTCACCTGGGCTGATACCAACAGTGCAGCACAGTAGGGATATAATCACACAAACACACACCACCTCACACACACACAATCACACACTCTCACAAACACACACACCCACAGACATCATCACACACACACACAACACACACACACACACACACACACACCACACACCACACAAACACTCAACACACACAACACACACACACACACACACACAACACACAACACCTCACACTACACAACACGCCACACACACGCTTCTTTGTGGACATGCGCCCAAGAAAGACACCCCGGGAGACAGTTAATTCTCAGCGCAGAGCCGCAGTGACCGGACGAGGCTGTTCGCTGGAAGGAAATGCCCATTTTCTGACACAATCGATTGTCTTCTGACCCCCCCACCACCCACCCCAACACGGCCTTGGTGCCGGGCACTTCCTAATGTGGTGGGGTGGCTCGTGGCTGGCCCGTGGATAGGAGGGAGGGCGGGAGTGTAGGAGAAGGAGGTGGTGCGGAGCCCGGGGGGAAGGGGGAGGGGTGTGGGGTTGAGGTAGGAGTGGAGTATAAAGTGGCAGGTGGTTGTTCGTCCACCTTGATAACGCAAGTGCTTGTCCACCCGTAGGTGCCGGGAGCGTGTGTGTGTGTGTGTGTGTGTGTGGAGACGGAGGCTGGCAGGGAGGGGAGGGGGGGGGGGGGGGGTGTGGTGTTCGAGGTCCAAGGAGATGAGCTGGGGATGCTGATGGGACAAAAACGTCAGGTTGGTGTGTGTTGGTTGTGTTTGTTCTGTAGTCGCACCATGGAAACCAACTCTATTGCTCTGTATTCACCTGTGTCTGATAACATCGATTCAAGGTACTCGTGTACAGGATCAAATTGGAAATCAAGCACCTTAGACAAACTGATATTTGCTTTGTAATCACAGTTTGAAATTCGGATTAAGATTTTCTTGAAAGCAACATACGTGTGATCTAACACTAACGAAATATTTTTTTTTTTTTTTTTTTTTTTTTTTTGTCGGTTTTGAAGCGGGGACTGAGTAAATGGCAATGGGTTATCACAGTTACTGGGGTTAATGGCCCATACATTACACGTTACGGGCCTTTTTCTTGAAGTTCTTTTGAATTTATCAACCTCCCCTAAATTTCTTCAAGTTGTCTAGCAATTTTAGCAAGATAGATAACTTGACTGTGTAAAAGCCCAGGTTTGAAGTAGTGTTGTTTATAACAACATTCCCGTGAACGATCACGAAACGAAGCAGGAAAGCAAGAGGTGATAGAAACATCAGGGTGTCACAATAGGACGTTCTATACACACATGTGGCTGACATTACTTTCGCCAATTCCTCATCATCACATCATTATACACCACACTCTGTCCAATCCCACTAACACATGTAGTTATGTCTGGTGTGCGTGCTCAGGATCTGAACTGAGGATATTTTCAACGTTGTCGTGGGTTGATTCAATACGTGTGGGTTTGTACGCGAAAGTTACGGAGTAGTCGTGAAAGGAGCACGTTCTCGATATATTATTCTAATGGATTGGTTTACCATGGCAGGTCGAAATGATACTCTTTGTCTATCATTGATCTCTTCTTTGTCAGTCTTTGAAAATCGATATGAAAACAACGACAGCGACACAATCACACACACACACACCACAACACACAACAATCACACACACACACACACAAACACACCACATGTACACAACACACACTCACACACACACACTCAAACAAGACACACACCACCACACACACACACACTCACCACACACATACTCTCTCTCTATCTCTCTCTCTCTCTGTCTGTCTTTATGATTAAGATTATTTTTGTGTGGGACAGTTGAAAAAATAAAACAAATATGATGTTTATTCTTTAACACTGAATAAATCAATTTTGGACTTTACACACGCGGCACGCAAGACGCACGAATGCAGCACGCACGCACGCAGCTCGCACAGCACGCACACACAAACACACACACACACCACTCAAACACACACACACACACACACCTCACCAATATATACACACATTCTCTTCAAAATATTCTCACTTCAACCTCTGACCAAATACCTTCTTTCCCTCCAACCCAACACCTAACTCCTCCACCCAATCCCTCCCTTCGTTTTGTTCCCTCCTTATACCTAACCTCCTCCCTCTCTCTTCTCTCTCTCTCTCTATCCTCTCTCTCGCTCTCAGCTCTCCTATCCACCCCCCGTGACCCTCTCCTTCAGGTCCCACAACAAAATTCTTTTTACTATTATCTCTTAACACCTCACAGCCAGTGGCCCGCACAGGTCGTGCGGATTGCCGTGTTTAGCACCGTTTGTCACAAATTAACCCCCCTACCCCCCCCATCTCCACCCCCAAACCCCTACGCCACATCTACTGTGGACCTGACGTTGAGTGACAGCGACTCCCAGGGGAAGAAAAGGGGAGTATGGAGATTGGGAGGGTTGGGTGGGCTGGGTTCTGATGATTGTGATTATGAAGTTCGTGGTGGTGGTGGTGATGTGGAGGGGGGGGGGGGATGAGGAAGGGACAGACTGACGGGCGGGGGGGGGGGGGGGGAGGGGGGGCGTGAGAGAGAGAAGGGGCGAAGGGGAGGGGTGAAGGATCAGGTAGCTTACCGCCCACACGCTCTTTTTAGAGGTCTATAATATTGTTGTGGAACTGCATTAAGGGAGAGACTGTGTGGAGAGAGAGAGACGTAGAGTGAGAGCTATGCTGTCATTTTTTTCATGTTCAACAGCTACAGAAGTTTATGATATTGGGTCTTCGTGGAGTGGTGGGCAGAGTGGCATTCTGGCTAGCATACGCTCGCTTATATTGACATTCGTACGCCTCGTACCAGCTCTAGAAGCGCAGCAATACTACTCTAAAACCAAAAAACATATAACCTTAACTATCGTCTATCACTACCACACACTATAACACCGCCTGAACAGACAAAGCAGAGATAACGTTAACGATACGAAATTTATCAGAATGGCTACAGCCCATTGAAGGGGAGTTGAGGTAATAAAGAACTAGTTTAAACATGGTCCATCACAAAAATTTTAAACATTCTCAACATATGCAAATTACTATGTCAAACTCATCCTTCTTTATAAATGATTTGTTACAGAATAAAACATGATTTTCTACTATGCAACGTTGTAATTTTTTGACGACAACAGACAGACTAACTTGAACGGTGATGGACTGTCGATGATATTTTAACGGAATAAGTTTTTGTCGTAGGTTCAGCCAGAAACAGGACATAAGTATACAAATGAAGTTCATTCTTCCCTCCAGTTTTACACAGTGGAACAACAATCATTTCTGTAGGTTTTATATCGTTGACGATGTACAGAAATATACCGATACACCAAACCTGAATTTTGTTAATTCAGACATGATAAATCATATCAATGTTCCAGAGACAATTAAGCTTATGCTTATAATACAATAATTTACTTTTTCAGCAGTTAAATAAAGAAAATCGTTCGCTGTTTTGAATATAGCTATCCTGTATTGCCATATTCAATCATATTGCTCGTTGCTTGAAACAAGCCAGAAACTGCTGATCACAGCCGACCCCTCTGTCTACACCATACATAACGAAAAACCATAATTTCATTAACATTTACACGAATGCCCCGATGCCACGTGTTTTTCCCTCTCATATCCAGGTCAAACCATGTTTCTATATGCTTTGGCTGCTGTCTATGTTTGCCCCATACGTAAACAGTTAGCCGTATCTTAACACCATTTTATTTCATGAATTAAACTAAATGGGTATCTACATGTTCTTCCATAAGTCAAGTCATTTGGGGTAGCATATCGACATTCAAAAAACCGTGTTTCATAGCAAATAAGTGCAATTTCTCTATGTCATGTCCTTTCTCAAACCCCAAATTCAGCTCCATTTGGATATACGGTGGACATGGGTATCAAACATTCTGGAAAAATTGTTTTTCTGAATACGTTTTCTAAATTTTACAAGACGCTTAAAATGGCCATAACAGCGCTTCCTTACCCACTAAGATCTTGGCAGGCAAACACGAAAAACTTAGTTTCTGTAGAAAATTATAAACCAGATATTTGTCGGCGTTTACAATTAACAAGTTTAGTATTCCTTAAAAACCATTTGTCAGCGACGACAAATAACCACACACTTTCGAAAAACAATAATGTTTGTTTTTGTCTGTTCTACTTTGAGATGTAATCTCTGCGCCGCTGAGCTCCAAATTGTTCAATGGTTTTGATGTCCAATTTTAAACTGTTTCAGTCAGTAAACGATATCATCTGCAAAAAGTAGAATGAACTATTTCAATCAATCAACATGAAACATGCATGTTTTTCCTTCTCGATTATTTCCACTAGCTAACTTCGGTAATAAACAAAGACGAATTAAAATACAGGACTACAAACATCACCATGATTAACACCCTGTGTACTTCTAATTGTATCACTAAAATTTGGCACCACACGTATTTAGCTTTATCATCATCATACATTACATTTAAACCAAATTTTTATTGTTTACCTCTTCCACAATGTTTTGCCAGTATTGGCACAGAGCTTTCTAGAAATGAAATCAATGGCCTTTTCGAGTCTATATATGCAACATATAACTTTCGTTTATTTGAATACTGCTTCTGAACAGCCCAGCCAGTAGAGTGAAAAAATGATCGATTGTACTATTAAGCCTTCTTAAAACATGCTTGGTAGTATTCACTAGTTATGTTTTTTATTTCGATCATTCAGATAATCTCTTGTTTATTATAGTATCCATAAAGATTACTAGCAATTTCACACAATGGAGATTCTTCTATAATTATTAGGATTACTCTTTTAAACAGGGGTAAGATGATCGATCTGGTCCAATTCTCGGGAGATATTCCTTTTTCAAAACAGATCATTAAACATTTTTACAAGAAAATCGATTGCAAAGTCCCCTAAGTTTTTAAAAAATTCACCAAAAGTCCATCGGCCCTGACTGCATTTACAATTTTTTCAGTTTCATTATTAACTGTGATACTTAATGCTTTGTAATTGGTACGATCGAAAAATTCAGAATATTCATCAATCTTATAATGTTTCATTTTCCACCAGTGTCTGTACTTTCAACGATGATATCCTTTTCACACGTTTTATAAATGGTTGTACCATTGATCCATTGTGTTCTATTCTGCTCTGGTTCGTGTTTTAAACGCTTGGTTTGACACTTTTCAAAAATCATCTGGTTGTCCATATTAGTGACAATTTCTTTTTAACATTTTATCTATTGTGGACTTTGCTTCCTATATTATTATTTTTTTTCTCTGATCGTGAATACACAGTATAAGTGTCGGTTATTTTTATCTATGGTTCTCTTCATACCCTACAGTAAGCCTTCCTGACATCTCTTTTAGTCGTAAACATACTCTAGACAAACCAGTCTTCGGTCTTTTGAGTCCTGTTCACATACTCGGTTTTTCCATACATCTTACAGCTTCTTTATTCAGTATTGATAAACAATTCTAGAGCATCATTTTTCATTAATATCTATCAAATTAACTGCATGCAAAACCTTTAATTTCATTTCATCCGAGTGCAATAATATTAACGATGTCCGTGGCGCTATTATTATTCCCCCCACAAATTGATTTATATACTCTTTTCGTTTCTTGGCTTGATATTTTCACAATCATTAGTACCAGATGGCACCCACATGAAATTCAAGAGGAATGTGGTCTGATTCCATCCG
>CM031615.1:40838547-40841047 GCA_018398815.1 Conus ventricosus | reverse complement strand
AAAATTCTCTCTCTCTCTCTCTCTCTCTCTCTCGCTCATCTCTCTTCTCTCTCTCTCTCTCTCTTCTCTCACTCTCTCACACATGGCACACACAGCGCGACCGCGCACACACAAGCACCGCAGAATGTCGGTACAACGAACCACACACACACACACACAACACACACACACATCCACACAACTCACACACACCACACACACACACAAATACCCAACTCACACTCTTTCTCTCTCTCTCTCTCACTCTCTCTCTCTCTTCTCATCTCTCTCTCTCTCTAACACATACAACAAGGCACACATGTACAACTCTTAAGCTACGCACGCACTCACCATTGTCGGCTCACCTCCACGCCGCACACACACACACACACACACACACAACCATCACACACCACACTTGCACAGAGAGAGAGAGTGGGAGAGGAGAGTGACGAGAGAGTGATTAAAAAAAGAGTGAGAGAGTAGGAGAGTAGAGAGAGAGGGGGGGGGACGGAGGAGGGTGGTGTATACGGTGGGCAGAGGTGGACTGGTGGAAGCGAAAGAACTGTTACAAGTGTTGGAGGGGGGTGAAGGAGTGATAGTGTCTGGTGCGCAGAGGAGGGAGGGGGTCGGACAGTGACCTGATCGACGTCATTGCCGTCACTTTAGGGCCGTGAAAACAACTATCGGCCATGCAACCACCCAGCACCTGCCCCCCCCCCCCACCCGTACCACCTCCCAAACTCACCACCCTCTCCTGCACACTTTCAGTGCCTCCCACACCTCTTGTGTTGATACCCCCTACCCCTCGCCTACTCATTTGTCTGTCTGTCTGTCTGTATTAATAAGAGAAATGATTATTTATGGGCGCTTAATATCTTACATCATAAGCGCTTACAATACGTTAAAGGTTAAAGAAAACTTACATATTGTACTGTCTGTCTGTCTGCCGCTGTCTCTGTCTGGTCTGTTCTCGCTCTGTCTGTCTGCCTGTCTGTCTGTCTTGCCTCCTGTTCTGTCGGGCGTTTCTGTACACACACCACACACCAAAACACAAACACACCACACACACACAGCAACGCAACGCACGCTACGCACGCACGCACGCCACGCACGACGCACACACACACACACACACACAACACACACGCACACTCTCACAGGTGCTCGCTAATATTCAATCATATCCTTCTCTCTTACAATCGCCGCCTCAACCCCCCTACACCCCCCACCCCCCCCCACCCCCCCCCGCTCGTTGCGGTAGAAAGCACGAATGACATTCAAAACAAACAATAAATAAACGAACATCAAGGGATGCCTTCCTACCTTACCTGCTGCGTACATCATTTCTCATCTCGGTTCCTACTCACTCCAACCCCAACATTATTCCCCCTACCCCTACCCCCTACCATTTACAATTAAAAGCCTTCAACCTACTCCTCCCTCCCATCGCCCGCCTACCCTCCCTACACGTGCATCAACGTAAGTGGTCACTCTATGACCAGGTAAATGACTCCACGTCTGCGGTCGTTTTCTACGCTTTGCCACTAATTCACTCTTTCTATACCCCCTCCCTCCCTCATGCCCACGCCCCCATCCCTCCTGTTCTCGATAAAGAGGTATGCCTTTTCTTTTTGTCCCTAACAACACCCCCCTCCCCACACACACACACACACACACACTTTTCTCCTCTCCCCCTCCCCCTCTCTCCTCGTTCTGCAAGTCTTCTCCTCCGCCTCCCCTCCCCCCGGCCCCACTTCTCCTTCCAACTCCCACCCCCACCCCCCACCCCGATCTATTTGACATGGAGTGTGGGGAGCAACGGACATGGGAGGAGAGAAGGTACGGTGGTGGGGGTGGGGTGGGTTAAAGAATGGGGCGGGGGGGGGGGGGGGAGGTGTGGAGGTAGGTGAGGAGGGGTCGACGGCTTGGTGTTGCGGTGGTGGTGGTGCTGGTGGTTGGAGGGCTTGGGGGGACAGAGGGGGGTGGGGGTGGGTAGGGTTTGGGAGGGAGGGGGTGGGGTGGGGAGGAAGGGGGAGGGGGTAGCAGGAGCGCTATAGGCTAAAACTGGTCTTCTTTCTCTCTGTGTTTCATTGTGGGCTGTGTGTGCTGTGAGGAGCGGGTGGACCTTTGTGAGGTGAGTGTCAGGGTTCAATCATTAGGGTGATTGACTGACTGACTGACAGACTGTCTGATCCATTGACCCACTGACTGATTGATGGCTGCATTGATCGGTTGATCTGTTGATTGATTAGTTGAATGATGGATAGGGTCCATTGCCCAAATTTTAAAACTGGATTGAGAATGGACGGTTGATCTGTTGATTGATTAGTTGAATGATTGATAGGGTCGATTGCCCAAATTTTAAAACTGGATTGAGAATGGACACGCACGCGCTGGCACGCGCTGGCACACACACACACACACACACACACACACGCACACGCACACACACACACACACACACACTCACACACACACACACACACTCACACACACACACACACACACACACACACAC
>CM031615.1:40828547-40833547 GCA_018398815.1 Conus ventricosus | reverse complement strand
TTGTGTTGTTTGTGTAGTGTTTTTATGTTTGTTCGTACTGTTTTGTTTGTATGGTGCTTTGTGTTCGTACTATGTTGTTTGTGTAGTGATTTTGGTGTACGTCCTCATAATGTGCTTTTGTTTGTCCCAGCAGTGTTTCTGTGTATATTCATATGACGTGACTGCGTGTATTCCTACAGAGTGTTTTGTGAACGTATATACTGTGTTTTTTGACATTGCTTTCGTGTTCGTACATACATTGCTCTGTACCTCTATACATTGTTTTTTCCCCCCAGTGTTTTTATGTCGTTTCAGATAACGTTTGTGTGCACATTAATACAATTTTTTTCTGGTTACCTCCTTCCGTACAGTATGTACGCTCATGCAGCGTTTTTGTGCATTTTGGACACAATGCTGTTTGTTCAGCATATATTTGTGTGAATCTATACAGTGTTTTTGAACACTATTTTGTGTACGTCTATGCAGTATTTTTGTACATTTTTGTTTTGTTTATGTCCATGCAGTGTTTTGTTTTATTGCGGGTTTCTGTGTACGTTCACAGAACATTTTAGTGTAGCCCGAAGTGTGTGTGTGTGTGTGTGTGTGTGTGTGTATGTGTGTGTGTGTGTGTGTGTGTGTGTGTGTGTGTGTGTGTGTGTGTATGTGTGTGTGTGTGTACGTGTGTGTGTGTATGTGTGTGTGTGTGTGTGTGTGCGCGTGTATGTGTGTGTGTGTGTGTGTATGTGTGTGTGTGCGTGTATGTGCGTGTGTGTGTGTGTGTGTGTGTGTGTGTGTGTGTGTACGTGTGTGTGTGTATGTGTGGTGTGTGTGTGTGTGTGTGTGTGTGTGTGTGTGTGTGCGTGTATGTGCTGGTGTGCGTGTGTGTGTGTGTTGTCATTTGTCTCTTTTATTCGGTGGAACAGTTAATCTTCATGTCAGTGTGTTTCATTTCCCGCCTGCTGTCTATCACTTTGAAATATGTCAGTAGAGTTGAAAATGCTTTGGACTTAACGTACGTCTATACTGTTGGTTCTCTTTGGGTGACTATGCGTGTGCCTGACAAGTTTGCACGCGTTTACCAGTGCGTTGGTGTGTGTGTTTCAGGGTAACACGTACCGTGGATACGACAGCTTGGACGGTTTGCAGTTGGAGTCTACCGCTGATATTGGTCAGTGGCGTTTTTGTTTGTTTGTTTGTTTGTTTGTGCGTTTGTTCGTTTGTATTCTTGAGATCTCTCTGTCTGTCAGTCTCTTTTCTTAGTTGGTACGTAAGGGTTTTTTTTTTCTCTTGTCTATTGATTTGTATTTTGTTTCGGTTTTTCCCTTGGTCCGTCGGTGTCGGTATTTTTTAACGTCTGTTTGTTTGCTTGTCTATTTCATTTTAGTTATATATATTATATTGGGTATTTATATAGCGCCTATCCTCGGTCACAGACCAAGCTCAAAGCGCTTTACAAAAAACACACTACCTCAGTCATAAACGAGCTCCCCACCAGGTAGATCCGGCGAAGTGCACCCTACGGCGCTCCGTCGTTTCCGTCCCCATTAAAAATACGTCACTCATTTTATTTACCCTCCTTTTCACATAGATGCATGCGATGTTTAAGGCCCTCCATTTCCACCGGTACACGAGGCACACGAAACATAAGTGCATTTTTGTGGCTTGTAAAAATACCAGGCGGCTACTTCAATTACATCATTTTTTGCCAGGAAAGGGGGGAACCCCCCCGCCTTTTCGATTTTCAATCCCGGGGGGTTTTAACGTGTGCAGGGCCCAGGAAGGCACACGGGCCGACCGCTTAAGCCCCCACCCGATGGATTTTGATTTTCTTTGATTTGTATAAACGGGAAAAAAAGGGCGAGAAAAGGCGGGGGCACGAACCAGCACTTCTCACACTTGGATTGGCAGGCGAACTTTAACCACTCGCCCCCTTTCTTTTTTAGTGTTGATTTTGTTTTTTTCCCTGCTTTCGTCTTTGTTTCGGTTATTTTTTTAAAATTTTTTCTTTGTCAAGATTTTTCTCTTTTTCCACCTCTGTGCTTGCCCCCATATCCTTAAAAAAATCCCTCAGGAATGAAAACAAATACCTCAAAAAATGATAAAAAAATACTCATGAGAATATAAAAATACCATGAAGATAACAAATACCCATGAAAATGATAACAAATACCTCATGAAAATGAAACAAATCCCTCTGAGAAAGTTTTGGTTTTTTTTTTTTAATTTTCTTTTTTGGGGGGAAGGGGGTTTTGGGTTAGCAAGTGTGTATGTGGGGGGGGGGGGGGGGGGGTCGATTCTTTTGGAGAGGGGGAGGGTTTTGGGGGGCTTTTTTTCTCCTATTTTCCCCCCCCCCCCCCCCCCCCCCCCCAACCCCCCCCCCCCCAAAATTCACTCTTGTATATTCATCTTTTTCCTGTTATTGTTGAAAGTCTGTGTGTCTGCTGTCGTCTGTCTCCCCCTCTCCCCCCCCCCCCCCCCTCCTCTACCCCACCCTCGCTGCACACCCTACCCTTTTTCCAGTCCCGTTCTCCCCTTTTACTCCATAACGCTCTCTTCCCCCACAACACATCAACCGTCCCTTCTTCTCCCCTCCCCCTTCCCCTCCCTCAAAAATTTTACACACACCCATTCCGAGGGCAGTGGCGAAGCAAACCCCGTTTCTCCATGGCAAAGACAAGGCCCCTGAAAACGCTACAATGTGATGATGGCGGATGGGGAACAGGAAGGAGGGTTTTAGTCAGTGGGGGGGGGGGGGGGGCGGGGGTTTGAGAGAAAGAGAGGGAGGAGAGAGAAAAGAGAGACGAGAGAGAGAGAAGAGAGAAGGGGAAAGACGAGGGAGCAGAGGGGACCCAAGGGGGAGAGAAAAGAAGTAGAGAGGGAGGGAAGAGAGGAGAGCAGAGACGAGAAGGGGAACCGAGGGAGGGAAGAGAGGGAGAGAGAGAAGAGAGAGGAGAGAGAGGAGAAGGAGGAGAGAGGAGAAGGGGGTTTTGAAGAAAGTATCCGTCTACGCGATTAGCTAATTAAAGAAAATCTTTGGGTTACCCTTGGGGACGTAGCTTTCATCATGTTGATCACATGTATGGCTTGGTGACATCAGTTTTTCATATGACGTGATACATGCGTACCTTGCTGGCGTCTCTTTTTAAGATGACTGTGGTTCGCAGGGTTTTTTTTTTGCGGCGTCAGCTCTTATAACAACTGCTCACATGTTCACCTTGGGAATGTGAGTTTAGAATCACATTGTTCCTTTGGGGACGTCTTTGGGTCACATGCGTACCTTTTTGGGGACGTCAGTTTTGAACACGTGGTCCTTGGGCGTCGTTTGGGGTCCCGGGTCCCTTGGTGACGTCGTTTTGGAAAACACACTGACCTTTGGGGACGCCCCCTTTTGGGATGAACTGTAATTCGTGTTTCCCGTGCTCAGTTTGGCATGATGGGCCGGACCACAGGGGCACCTTGGGCGGGGTTTGGGGGCGTAGTTTTGCTTTGGGTCAACGGCATGAGACTAAAAAAAATGTACACTTTGGGACGTCAGTTTGGCATGATACTGTAAATTTCATTGCACCACAGGCGTCGTTTGGCTGAGACGTGCCCCCACGTGCACCTGGTGCGTAAATTTGGCTTGGTATTGTAACACATGTACACCCCGGGTCTCAGTTTGGCTATGGGGATCACGTGAAACCCTTTGTGACGTCAGTCGACATGGTGATTGTAATCAAATGTACACTTTGATGCCGTCAGTTCCTGATCAGATTATATCCACATGTACGCATTCGTGACGTCACATCGGTTTCCAATGATGCCTGTAATAACATGTACACCTTCGTGACGTCAGTTTTTCATGGTGACTTTGACGAGCTATATATAGCTAGGGACGAAAAGGAATGAACACAAGATGTATGGGGATTCAGTATGCACAGATTGTGTCTTCGAAGATGGAATGTACACAAAACGCATTGAGAAAGAATTTACACCCGCACAAAACGTATAGAGACGGAATGTACACACAATGAACAGAATTCGAATCCAAACAGATTGTGCTAAGATAGAATGGACACAGAATAATTAAATGTTTGTATGGGGAGGGGGACATACGTAAAATGAATTGCAAAGGAATTTACAGAAAAGTGTGGATAATGCCAAGGAAAAGGTAAACATAGGCCTGAGAGAGAGAGAGAGAGAGAGAGAGAGAGAGAGAGAGAGAGAGAGAGAGAGAGAGAGAGAGAGAGAACTAGCTGAAGATAGCCATATTTCATACTTGCCTTTACGCGTGTCTACTACAACCAGCACCAACTGCTTCAACACACGCATCGCAGGGGGTACAACCTTTGCATGGTCACACACACAGACCTAAACAATAACCAACACAGCAACCAGACAAAGAAGGAAGAGAAATACATCAACGCTGCTTCAATTTTTTTCATTCTTGTACACCAGCATAGTCCTCTGTCCTTTTCCCCTTCTATCCTCCTTCTCCCCCCCCCCCCCCCCCCCCCCCCCCCCCCTTTCTTTGCAATCTAAGTGAAAATTGAATATTTATAGAAAAGGGCACAATTTATCAGGAGAGCTATTGTCATCCTCAGAGGAGGAGTCATTCTTACAGATCTACGAACATCAGGAAGGTTTGTTGTTCTTCAAAAGAGGGGTTTTCAAGGTGAAAGTTTAGTTTTAGTCTTAGCGTCCAGCTAGATTTAAGGTTAGTTTTAGTTTGTAGCATCACGTTAAAGTTTAGTTTTAGGTTGAGGCGTCACGTTCGAGCTAAGGTTAGTTTTAGCGGTAGCGTCACGTTAAAGTTCAGTTAGTTTAGTTGTAGCGTCACGTAAATATAAGGTTAGTTTTGGTTGTAGCGTCACGCTAAATATAAGGTTAGTTTAGGTTGTAGCGTCACGTTAAAGATAAAGTTAGTTTTAGGTTGTAGCGTCACGTTAAATATAAGGTTAGTTTTAGGTTGCAGCATCACGTTAAAGATAAAGTTAGTTTTAGTTGTAGCGTCAAGTTAAATATAGGGTTAGTTTTTAGGT
>CM031615.1:40808547-40821047 GCA_018398815.1 Conus ventricosus | reverse complement strand
TCCTCGCGTTCTACAGACGTTATCAGAATTCATGGGCCCCTTCCCACCGGATGTGAAATCAATAGTCGTAGATATTTTGGTATAACAACAACTGAAGGGGGATGAAGATAATATTTGGCTCATGGAATACTATGTTCAGGTTGAAAAGAAACTAATGCTACGAGTTGAAATTTGTAAAAGAAAGTAATCATAAAGCTTGAGGTAGTTGAAGACAGAACCAAAATGCCGACTGTCACGTGCATTGTTTTAAAGTGCTGTCGTGTATAACTAGAATACTTAACGTCTGTTGTTGATGTGTGGTACTCTCTGCGTGTGTTAGGAGATAAATTAGCAGAACAGTGCGTGTGTTAGGAGATAAATTAGCAGAACAGTGCGTGTGTTAGGAGATAAATTAGCAGAACAGTGCGTGTGTTAGGAGATAAATTAGCAGAACAGTCAAGAAACTACGTCATATTGCCCACATTCCGTCCAGTGTCTGTACATAAACAGCGTATTTTTGTGTTGTTAACATTAATATATTCAATATATGCATACAGGAGCGTGAGATTGTTTTGACAAGTTTTAAATATTATATGTATTTTGGTTGTCAAAAATCTATATCTATGGCCCAGATTTAGTCCGAAAATGTACAGATAAAGTGTGCGATTTTTGGTTGTTGTGTGTATATAATCACTGTACGTTACAAAGATTATCCGTTGGAATTTCTTTGTCGATTAAATTATGATAATTCGTCCACTGTGAACACTCTATGAGATTGTTGGTCGTCCATGTGTAAAACATCCCCCCTTGATTTTCCACAAACAGATTTCAACACAGCCCTTCCTTCCTGATAATTGTCAAGTACGTTTGATTATAATAATAATAATAATATAATAATAATAATAATAATAATAATATAATATAACAATAATAATGATAATAATAGTAATAATGATAATGATAATAATAATGATAATAATAATAATTTTCCAAAAGCAGAATTCCACACAGCCCTTCCCTCCTGATGATTGTCAAATACGTTCAACAACAACAACAATAATAACGACAATGACACATTGATATTATTCATAAGAAAGATTTTTAATTGCAAAAGCACCAAAGCAAAAATTGGCACCAAATTCATTTATATTTAATGGCAAGTTCCATTTCTTCCACACAACTCTCTTGCAACGATAGAGTTTATTTTTTATTTCCATTTTGTTTGAAGAAGTGAATGCTTTATATGATCTGGGCTCCACAACATCAGAGACAGACGTGAAGTGTCTGGATTATACTCACTCACCGGAAATTGTACAGCGCAAAGCTGTTATCTCCCTTTGTCTTCTGGCACAACCAGGGATTTCTTCTCAGCTCGTCTTCTTACAGAAACGTTCGAAAAATGAACAGCGCGTATATTCCTTGATTTTTTTTTTTTTTAAATTATTATGACACCGAGTGTCCAGTGTGCACGCTCTCCAAAAAGGAAGTGACAAAAAAGCGTCCCTTCCGTTTCCTCCCGTAATGCACGTTTTTTTTTTTTTTTTTTAAACACACATTTAAACACACATTTTGCTTGCGTTTGAATAAAAATATGTACGCGTGATTTTTTTTTACTCTTACCGTTCCTTTTTTTTTTCTTTTTTTTAAAAATTTATTTCCTTTTCGTTTTGAATGTGTCGAGCAAGCTGATGACACTTATCTTGTTCCAGTGTTAGTGTTGATTTGGGTTAGCATCTGTATGATTTGTTTTATTTGAAAAACAATGTTTTGCTTCGCTCAACAAAAGCAGCACTGCGTTTTTATTCTGCACTGAAGAAGTCAGTTTTCACCAGATATTTTCGTGTCGTCGTCATTTGATTTGTTGAGCGGAAACTGGAAAGCATTTATAAAGGGTGGGAAAAAGGCATTTTATAATGCTTAAAAGGTTGAATTGATGAGTGATTTTAGTGTAGCGTGTTTCTATATTTAGCTGGAGTGCCCGGGAAACGGAAAAAAAGGGGTCCCATCTTTGCCGAATCAGTATTACAGACGTGTACATAAAATCTCTTAGTGGTGTGCAGTGCTCTGTCTCTCTCTCTCTCTCTCTCTCTCTCTCTCTCTCTCCCTCTCTCTCTCTCTCTCTCTCTCTCTCTCTCTGTGCTCCAAGTTTCACCAGAAGAAAAAGAGACATGACAGCTTTTTCAGGTTAAAAAGAAAAAAAAAAGTACGCTTTGTCCAAGCAGTGATAAGGAAACAGTTGGGTTTTCTGTGGTTACATTTAGTCAGCCGATATCATTCATCGTTTTCAGTTGTATGGGCGTTTCCGTTGCGTTTCGTTTTCGTTTTGGAAGGAACGCTTTTGCGGGTTTGTTTGTCCACCGCCATTTTGTTCAGTTGTTAACTTTTCTTTCACAACATGGTGATTTGATACAAGATAGGTTGATAAGATTATCATTGTTATTGTTATCGTTATTATTATTGTCATTTTTGATGTTGTTGTTGTTATATATTTGTTGTTGTTGTCGTAGTTGTTGTTATATTATTATTACTGTCATTATTATCATGATCATCATTAGTAGTGGTAAAGTGATAGATTATACTATTTCTATTTTGTCAACATCCATCATTTTAAAACACGAAGTTGATATATTCTCGTTCTTCACATAAGATTGACACTTTTTATTTCCCGTAAAAACGTAAGCATTCATGCATATTGTACAGTCCATTCTATGGAACTGACATTGAAAGAACAAATTAAATCATTGCGCATATTGTCGCTGTTCTCTCCCTTTTCAAATTATTTTTTTTAAATCACAATTATTTCCTCTGTCTTGTTGGTGTATTTCATTTCAATTGATTCCTCAATACAATCCACAGCATTCCCTGGCCCAGGTCAAACAGTAATTCTGAGGGATCACTGTGACCGATTTTTTTCTCGTGATGGTGACTGCAACATTCAATTGCTGGTGGTGTCTTAATGAAGTACCTCTGTGTATGTCTCACTGTGGATACTTACTAATCCATTCCTTTGATTTAACTATTGTTTAATTGTTGATTTTCATGCCTTTTAAATAAACTAATTTGTTCAGATTCTTTTTCTCTCTCTCTATGTGTGTGTGTGTGTGTGTGTGTGTGTGTGTGTGCGCGTGCGTGCATGCGCGTGTGCGAGGGCGTGTGTGAGTGTGCATGCGTGCGTGCGTGCGTGGTTTCCTAGGAGCATGTGTGCGTGTGCACGCGTGTGTGCAAACGCGTGCGCGCACGTGTGTGCGTGCGTGTGTTTGTGTGTATGTGTGTGTGAACGCATGAGTGCGCGCGTGAGGGAGTGTGTGTGTGTGTGTGTGTGTGTGTGTGTGTGTGTGTGTGATGTAGCCTGAACGATCTGTTTGCCTGTCTGTTTTCTCGACTGTCGTACTCACCAAACGGCATTCTAGGAAGTTACAGAATTTGCCGAAACACGTAGCTCCACACACACACACACA
The DNA here is from genome assembly GCA_018398815.1 of Conus ventricosus. NCBI lineage: Eukaryota > Metazoa > Mollusca > Gastropoda > Neogastropoda > Conidae > Conus > Conus ventricosus. Next base: position 40,817,610 of record CM031615.1, on the reverse strand, counting down.
CACACACACACACACACACACACACACACACACACAAGCACGTACGCACCCACTCATCCCCCCCCCCCACACACACACACGCGCATGTGCGTACGCAGTCACACACACACACACACACACGCACGCACGCACCAACTCCCCCCCCCCCACCACACACACACACGCACGCACGCACGCAGGCACCCACACACACACGCACACACACACACACACACACACACACACACACACACCACACACCATGCACACGCACACATGCACACGCACGCACGCACGCACGCACTCGCACGCACGCACCCCCCCCCCCCCCCCCCCCCACACACACACACACACAGGGTCAGGAGGTATTTAATTCATCTAATGACTCTTAAATGCCTTGTCACGTACACACGCACGAACACACACACACACACACACACACACACACACACACACACACACACACACACACACACACACACACACACACACACACACACACACACACACACACACACACACACACACACACACCCCTCCCGCCACGCGGGAAGGGAGGGGACGGCTTCGGCAAAGTTCAGAGTTCATCTCTGAATAAGGTTCTGTTCATTTAAAATCCACCGTATCTTTAAAACAAACAAAATTAATATGGAGGTTACAAAAGAAAACCTTTGTAATTATGTACCACCATTTTGTTTGTTTGTTGTTTGTTTGTTTGTTTGTTTTGACCACGCACCTTACGTACATGCAGTTGCCTCTTCTGTGGACTTGTATACAGTCTGCACTCAACCCTGTCACGCCACTGAGCGTTCATCGTCATGGGCATGTTTCTCTGTCGATGTGTGCGCTGAAGACATTCCGTATACAAATAGGAAGGTCTACCCCCACCCCTTATCTACCCCCACCCCCACCCCGCCTCCCCCGTTCTCCCACCTCTCTCTTCCCCTCCTCTATCCCAGATAGGGGGATCTCCTCCTTCCGTTTCACATTTCAAGGGACAAAACTCTGGCCAGTAGCTGGCCCTGAATTATTTGTTACTGGGTTGTCGAATTAATATATTAATTCTGGAAAGGAAATGAGGCGATGCAAAGTTGAAGAATGAAGAGAAGGCGAGAAATGGAATGCCTGTATGATAATGATGATCACAATGATGACTTTGATAGATGCATCAACAATGACATGGTGATGATGACATTAATTAACCAACACTGGAACATGATGTCAACAATTATGATGATGTCAAAAATTACGAGAATTAAGAGACATTTACGTAAGAGACCAAAACGCGCACTGACCACGTCGACCTAGTGTTTGATGTTCAATTGTTTGACTGTAACAAACTTAAAAGAAAAATTCATCGGGCTTTTCGCCCTGCGGCTGGATTATTTTCGCGCTTGCCGAGTACATCGCGCGTCGTCTCACGCGCAGCCTTCCATTGGAGAGACTCATAATTATGGATGTACTGCCCTGGACATGCTGGAGTTATAGGAAACGAGACGGCAGACACACTGGCTGGCAAGGCGACAATAAGAACTGGATTACTGCTTGGCCGTTCTGATGTGATAAGAAATCTGAAGAATCACTGAAGCAAACAAGAGCAAAGCCACTATACCATAGACCATCTTTCAGATCTGAACATCAAGAGAGGAAGTGGCCGCACATCCAGACTTAAGGGAAGAGCAAGAAACATCACCAACCGAACAAACATTGGAATAATTTCTTTCAGATCTGAACATCAAGAGAGGAAGTGGCCGCACATCCAGACTTAAGGGAAGAGCAAGAAACATCACCAACCAACAAACATTGGAATAATTTCAAGGCCAACATTGCGAAGACTCCTAGAGATTGGGGCAAGCTCTCATACTGGGCCTTTCCAATAACAGACACAAAAGATGAAACACATGTCAACTGAGATTAAGACTTTGAATCTCTCAGGGTCTCCAGCGTATAATGCACACGTGTGTGCTCTTGTGTGTGTTCATCTGTGGGGTGATGCCAGCATGTTAATTAGAGTGTCCATGGACACCATGAGTGTGCAAGCGTTGGTGTGTGCGTGTGTTTGGGAGAGAGTGAGTGAGTGTGTGTGTGTGTGTTCATCAGTGGGATAATGCCAGCGTGTTAATTAGAGAGTCCACAGACGTGTGTGGAAGCGTTGGTGTGTGAGTGTGTGTGTGTGAGGGAGTGTATGTGTGTGTGCGTGCACGTGTGTGTGTGTGTGTGTGTGTGTGTGTGTGTGTGTGTGTGTGTGTGTGTGTGTGTGTGTGGTGTGCGCGCGCGTGTGTGCGTGGGATGTGTTTCAGAAGGAGGAGTTGTTGTTCTTATTGTTATGTGTATGTGTGTGTGTGTGTGTGTGTGTGTGTGTGTGTGTGTGTGTGTGTGTGTGTGCGCGAGAGAGAGTGCGCTTGCACTTATATACTGTAATTGATGGTCTTGTTCTTGTTCCCAAGTCATTTTCTGAACATTCACGCACAAAGTCACAACACACACACACACACACACACACACACACACACACACACACACACACACACACACACACACAGATGCACGCGCGCGCGCACTCTCACACACACTCACACATACGAACGTGTGTGCGTACCTTCGCTTGCTCTTACCCACACACATATACACATGTGTGCATGTGCACGTCCACACCGATATACGCGCGCGCGCGCACACACACACACACACACACACACACACACACACACACACACACACACACACACACACACACACACACACACACGCATACACATAAGCGCACAAATGCACACACACACACACACGCACATGCGCAACACGCCCACATACAAAGACACACACAGACACACAGATATGTACGCATATAGCTATTATGCAGATACGTGTTCTCAGACAAACCCACAAATTACACACACACACACACACACACACACACACACACACACACACACACACACACACACATACACACACACACACACACACACACACACACACACACACACACACACACACACACACACACAGAGATGCACACGCACTTCTGCACACACACACACACAAACGCGCACACATGCCTGCGCGCGCACACACATACCCCCCCCCCCCACACACACACACACACACACATGCGCCCATGCACACACATGGGCCCATGCACACACATCATACACACACGTGTACATCCACCACACACACACACCAAAAAATATGGTGGGTAGGTATTCAAGGTCTGACCAGCGCGTTGGGCTAATGCGTAGGTCAGACATCCGCTGAGTCGTGGCCACGAGACCCTCTTCTTTAATTGTCTCATCTTTGTTGTTAATTCATTTATCCATCAGCTTCAAATCATGCGTAGCGTGGTCTCAAAACTTAGCGGATGTGGTGTAGCGTATATGGACTAGTCCGCGCGCAGTGACGCCTCCTTGATGAAACTGAAACTGAAACTAAAAGAAAAATTACCGTTTTGCGGAACGAAAGAGGCAAACAAAATTATTATAAAACAAAACACGACCTCTTTGGTCTTCTTCAAGGCAGACAAACAACATCCATTCAGCGTCAAATTTCAGGCCAAAAGTGATGTTCGTTCTTCATTTTCATTGTCTTGAATGCTGTTACGATGGTGACGGGGAACAAAGACGGTACTACGGGCTTTGTTTGTTGGCTTTGTGTACAAGTCGGTGTTTGGGTGCTCATGAGCATTTTGATTTGTGTTTCTCTTGCGATGTGTTGCTGTGGTGGTGTTTTTGACAGAGCGCCATAGTACAGCGTGGTGTGTGATGTGAGTGTTTGGTGTTGCATGTACTTTTGCACTGGGTTGCATGATACTGAGAAGTGCCAACGTTCGCACAATTGTAATTAAACGGCAGCATGGTTTATGTTTGTATTTGTTGATCATTCCTCTGAGCATGAGTCATGCCGATTGTTTTGTTGCTCTTTCTTGCCCCAAATCAAGTGAAAAGACAGGACAAAAACATGAAAAAAAAGGGACTGAAAAGAAAGCACCTGTTTTTGCTCTGCTCTGAGCCATGATTCATGTTGATAATGTTGCTCCTTCTTGCTCAGTACAAACACCAATAAAGCAGAAAACATATAAAAAGAAATAGAGAAAACAAAGCACAAAAAAGTTATAAAGCGATTGGAAAAGTAAAACTTAAACAAACACGACAGTAGAATAAACACGAAAAGGCAGGAAAAGTAACAGGAAAAGGCAGGAAAAGTAACAGGAAAAGGCAGGAAAAGTAACAAGAAAAGGCAGGAAAAATAACACGAAAAGGCAGGAAAAGTAACACGAAAAGTCAGGAAAAGTCACACGAAAAGTCAGGAAAAGTAACACGAAAAGTCAGGAAAAGTAACACAAAACGTCAGGAAAAGTAACACGGAAAGGCAGGAAAAGTAACAGGAGAAGGCAGAAAAGTAACAGGAGAAGGCAGGAAAAGTAACAAGAAAGGCAGGAAAAGTAACAGTACGGAAAGGCAGGAAAAGTAACAGAAAAGGCAGGAAAAGTAACAGGAAAAGGCAGGAAAAGTAACAAGAAAAGGCAGTAAAAGTAACAAGAAAAGGCAGGAAAAGTAACAGGAAAAGGCAGGAAAAGTAACAAGAAAAGGCAGTAAAAGTAAAACGAAAAGTCAGGAAAAGTAATACGTAAAAACAGGAAAGTAACACGAAAAGGCAGGAAAAGTAACAGGAAAAGGCAGGAAAAGTAACAGGAGAAGGCAGGAAAAGTAACAAGAAAAGGCAGGAAAAGCAATAAGAAAGGCAGGAAAAGTGACAAGAAAAGGCAGGAAAAGTAACAGTACGGAAAGGCAGGAAAAGTAACAGGAAAAGGCAGGAAAAGCAACAAAAAAAGGCAGGAAAAGTAACAAGAAAAGGCAGGAAAAGTAACAGGAAAAGTAACACGTGAAGGCAGGAAATGTAACAAGAAAAGGCAGGAAAAGTAACAGGAAAAGGCAGGAAAAGTAACACGTGAAGGCAGGAAAAGTAACAAGAAAAGTCAGGAAAAGTAACAAGAAAAGGCAGGAAAAGTAAAACGAAAAGTCAGGAAAAGTAATACGTAAAAGCAGGAAAGTAACACGAAAAGGCAGGAAAAGTAACAGGAGAAGGCAGGAAAAGTGACAAGAAAAGGCAGGAAAAGTAATACGTAAAAGCAGGAAAGTAACACGAAAAGGCAGGAAAAGTAACAGGAAAAGGCAGGAAAAGTAACAGGAAAAGGCAGGAAAAGTAACAAGAAAAGGCAGGAAAAGTAACAGGAAAAGGCAGGAAAAGTAACAAGAAAAGGCAGGAAAAGTAACAGGAAAAGGCAGGAAAAGTAACAAGAAAAGGCAGAAAAGTAACAAGAAAAGGCAGGAAAAGTAACAAGAAAAGGCAGGAAAAGTAAAACGAAAAGTCAGGAAAAGTAATACGTAAAAGCAGGAAAGTAACACGAAAAGGCAGGAAAAGTAACAGGAGAAGGCAGGAAAAGTAACAGGAGAAGGCAGGAAAAGCAATAAGAAAAGGCAGGAAAAGTAACAGGAGAAGGCAGGAAAAGTGACAAGAAAAGGCAGGAAAAGTAATACGTAAAAGCAGGAAAGTAACACGAAAAGGCAGGAAAAGTAACAGGAAAAGGCAGGAAAAGTGACAAGAAAAGGCAGGAAAAGTGACAGGAAAAGGCAGGAAAAGTAACAGGAAAAGGCAGGAAAAGTAACAGGAAAAGGCAGGAAAAGTAACAGGAAAAGGCAGGAAAAGTAACAGGAAAGCAGAAGAAGAACGGGGAAAAGGATAAGAGATGAACAGGAGAAATGCCGACAAAAAAAAAAATTAAGCTGGAAAAGGGAATCGGAAAGAATCTAAAAAAATAAACGAAGGTAGGAGAGAAGGAAAACAGTGAACGAAATGACGAAAAGTCGGGGAAATGATGCCAAAAGAAGGTGAGAAAAAGGAAGGGAGAAGAAGGAAACGGCAACGGAAAACTAAGGGGTAATTTAGGGGAAAGAGAAAATCAATTTTGAAAAAAAGAAAGGAAAAAAGAAGGAAAGAGGCAGGCAACAGTGGGAATACAGCAGGCAAACGACAAAACAATAATAATAACAACAACAAAAACAAAACACACACACACACACACACACACACACACACACACACACACACACACACACACACACAGAGGTGACTAAAACAACAGCAACAACAACCAACCAAACGCGCGCACACACACACACACACACACACACACACACACACACACACACACACACACACACACGCACACACACACACACACACACACACACACACACACACACACACACACCAAAACATCCGGGTGATTAAAAAACAAACAAACAAAACCAAAAAAAAACAACAACCAACCAACAAAAGTCACACAGACACACACACACCACACACACACACACACACACACACACACACACACACACACACACACCATCCAGGTAATTAAACACACACACACACACACACACACACACACACACACACACACACACACACACACACACACACACACACAGACAAGAAACCACCGCAAACACCCAGATAACTAAAAGTAGCAACAACAAAAAACAGTCTGACACAAGCTGGCGGGAAAAAAATCGAAACCAATAGACAATGTAAAAGTAAGAGAAAAAAAAAAAGGTACGGACAAAGCGAATAAGAACAAATAGGAGGGGGGGGGGGGGGGGGGGGGGGGGGGGGGGGGGGCGGGGGAGTAGTGATGCCATCATAACCTGTCTGTAGTTCTTGCCTGTCTGTGCTCAGCGTGGACCTGTCTGTGCTGTTCCTCTGTGCTGGCTTCCCTGTGTCAGCTGTGGACATTTCTTCTGGGGTTGCAAGTGCTCACTAACTCAATCTTGAAGTGAACTTCCGGTGTTACGGAGAATATTGACACCGTAGAAATTTGACTCCCCGGTTCTTTTTTTCTCCGGAGAAAAATGAACCGTTCAGTTTTTTTACAGGTTTAGGAGTCAATATTATACGGAGAATATTGACTCCTTCTGTAGAATATTGACTCCCATGGTTACGGAGAATATTGACTCCCATAGAAAAAGGACTTCTGTGTCAATTTTAGTTGCTACTAGGTTTGATTTGTAAGTATATATACGAATCTTGATAATCAATCATCCATCCCAATATTCTTCTTATAAACACACTGGTTAATTAATTTGTAGATTGTTTCAGTCGATGAATTTCAAATTATATATTATGATCATCATTAGTAGTAGTAGTATGTCATTATAATTGTTTAGTGTGAATGCACATGTTGACGTGGAGCGTGCGTGTTGGGTTAGCACACGGCGCTTTGGGCTAAATTCATTTGGAACTGCGCCTGTCAACATCATCATCATCATCATCATCACTTTTGTTGTTGGTGGTGAATTTTTGTTTGTTTGTTTGTTTTCTTGCTGACGCTGCTGCTTTTTCTACAACCATCACTGTTTAATGCAGATTGTTATTATGATATTAAGTAGAAACGAATAGATAATGACCACTATTGCGGTTTCTGGTCAAAGTCTTGTCATTGCGGCAAGTTGCAAGGAGCACAGCTTCGTTTGTCGGCTAAACGACATCCGTGTTCAGACTGTGAAGTTACGATGAAGACTGGAACATGTCGCAGGACTTCTAACACGCCGACACGGCCAAGGCATTAGCTGAGTCAGTCTATGCTCAAGCCAAAAAGTTCAGCAACCGAGCTTTGAAAACAAGGAATCAAAGAATTTTTATTTAGTAGTCAATAAGATTTTTCAGACTATGTTTTACACGAAATGATAGTTCATCTATTTTTTACACAAAATGATAGTTCATTAAATGCTACAAGGGTGTGCTTTTGAGGAAAAGTTATCAGACTTGGCAGTTAACTTTCATTATTGGAACCTTGCATGTGTTTTGAAAAATATGCCTATCTGAAATAAACTAGCAAAACTAATCTGACTCTGGTAGCATGCAGGATGGGTGCAGCCATTTTTGGTTGATCTGCATCAGCAGGTCTCCCGTATAATTATTTTGACAGTTTCGCAGCGTGCAGGATGATGCAGGTCGATAGATCTCCACTATAAAAATATGCTTGAAAGGATCCTGGTCGATGATTGACTATGGTCTGAACTTCTGTCCAATTTTGAGAACCATATCAGCATCCCTACTCACACACAGAGACACACAAGCATACATACCCTAAATACATAAGAACAAGCGAGCCAAAAACATGAAATAAATGAAGTTTAAAAGTAGAAATCAATCAAACCAGACAAACCCTGCAGAAACAGTGCATTTACAAACTCAGTAATAAAGTAAGTTTATACATAGATCTATCGACATGGAGACCCTATAATTGCTGTGCCAGATCTACTAATGCGCGGATCTACTAAACAATCCAGTCAGTGTGCTACGCAAATGCAAGGAGGGGTTCATTATAAATCTGGTTTGAGTATAAACTGAACAGTTTCGAATGATGAATTATTTGGCAGAATAAATTTCCGAAAATGTTTTCTCGGGTTCAGTTGAGATTGTCTCTGAACGACATGGATGCTGCCAAGATAGATGAACTGAAGAAGTACATAGAGAAAAGTCATACAGACAGAATTAAAAAGAGTTTCTGACACAACAGAAAGAAATTTTTGAAGAGACACGAGAAAAGTTCTTTCTTTCTGAGGCAACGATCTGTTTTACAAGAATCGACAAAGGCGACAGTCTGCGAGTTCTTCCACAAGAAAGGACGAACGCCACTCAGTGTCCACGCCCACAACACGACGGCCCACCTGGGTGTGAACAAGACATAAGACATGATCATCCATTTCTATTTTATCGGCGTTTTGATGTCTTGCTACCCCTATCCTTCCCTCCCCCCCCCACCCCCCCCCCCTCCCCCCCCCCCCCCCCCCCCCCCCCCCCCCCCCCCCCCCCCCCCCCCCGTTTTAACTTTTTTTTTTTTTTTTACCAACAGTACTTTACAAGTAGACCCTGCATAATAATAATACTCTGCTAAAAAAAAAAAAAAAAAAAAAACGCAGCCTTACCAAAGGCAAAAAAGTATGTTTGTTTCTGGTAACATGCCTGAAAAAAAAATAGGGTAGGTCGGATTTTTTTTTAAAAGATTTTTTTTTCAGC
>CM031615.1:40803547-40806047 GCA_018398815.1 Conus ventricosus | reverse complement strand
ACCAGTGACTTTCACCTTTGAACCATAGACCTGATCTTTCTTGTGAGCGTGACGAATGTGAAGCATGTACAAGCAATCCATCAAGTTAATTCAAGATCTAACCAGCAGTTTACGAAAAACAGTTTTTTTTTTTTGTTGCTTTTTTGTGTGTGTGCGTGCTATCATACAAAACTGTGACAGACAGACGGAGTTGAAAACTTACCAGAGTTTGCAAACTGCAACAAAATTGACACAGGAGTCATTTTCTACGGAGTCAATATTCTCCGTAACCATGGGAGTCAATATTCTACAGAAGGAGTCAATATTCTGTAGAATATTGACTCCAAAACCTGTAGAAAACTGAACGGTTCATTTTTCTCCGGAGAAAAAAAAGAACCGGGGAGGGCAATTTTCTACGGAGTCAATATTCTCCGTAACACCGGCCATGGTTGCAGCAGATATACATTGACGCGTTGCACGTGTCCCTTGGCGTGTGAACGATAGATGTGAGGCCAGTCGCCGTGCCACGTCTTGGTGTTCGCCATTTATCATCCACGATGTCCACACCAGTGTCTACTGCCCTGCCGGCTCACACCAAAAATTATTGCGCCAAGGCCATGCTTAAGAGGTCGAGTATTTATAGACGGGCACACTTAAACTGTTTGAGAATGTTTTGTGTGTGAAAGTTGATTCTCCTCATTTCTTTCATATGCTCATCAAGGTACAAGCCAGATGGTTCCAACTGACAGATTAAAATCAAAGGAATGGGGCATTTTTTTTTTTTTTTTGAAACCACCTGGTGCAAAAATAGGATGATAGCAGAGTGTGCAAAGGCCTGAAATGTGTGTCAACTAAGGCGAAGGTCATGTATTTGAAGACCGTGATTTCATCGGTGAAGAGCCCCCCAAAACAAGGGGAAAAAATTGGTGTGGGAGTTGTTCTTTTGATTAATTGTTAGTTTAACATTCAGTGCTGGCTCAAACTTGTGGTAGGCCCAAAAACGCTCACATGGATGATAATTACAGTGCTTTGATGCTGACTTGGATGATAATTACAGTGCTTTGATGCTGACTTGGATGATAATTACAGTTTTTGATGCTGACATGGATGATAATCACAGTGTTTTGATGCTGACATGGATGACAATTACAGTGCTTTGATGCTGACATGGATGATAATTACAGTGTTTTGATGCTGACATGGATGATAATCACAGTGTTTTTACACGCACACGCTCACGCACACGCACACACGCACACACACACACACACACACACACACACACACACACACACATACACACCACAGCACAACGCAACACAGACACACACACACACACACGCACACACACACACACACACACACACACACACACACACACACACACACACACACACACACACACACACACACACAGTGTACAGAGAGAGAGAGAGAGAGAGAGAGAGAGAGAGAGAGAGAGAGAGAGAGAGAGATGCCTTATACTCCTCCCAATCATTCCTCGCTCCCTATCGCCGAACACATGTGTACAAATTCACTGCATTGTCACAGCCTGCGACGAGCGGTCGGTTGCAGGGACAATAACTCCTTTTCCGCGCGTAAGTTTATTGGCAGCAGTTGCTTCCCTGCAATGAGTGGCATGGCATGTTGACCAGCTGAATGAGATGACTTACTGATCGTTCGCTTGAACTGCATGGGAACACTTGCCCCCCCCCCCTCTCTCTCTCTCTCTCTCTCTCTCTCTCTCTCTCTCTCTCGGTGCGTGTGTGTGTGTGCGCGCGCGCGCGCGCGCGCGTGTGTGTGTATGTGTGTGTGTGTGTGTGTGTGTGTGTGTGTGTGTGTGTGTGTGTGTGTGTGTGTGTGTGTGTGTGCGCGTGCGTGCGTGCGTGTGTGTGTGTGTGTCTGTGTGTGTGAATGCGAGAGTGCGTGCGCGCGCGCGCGGTGTGTGTGTGTGTGTGTGTGTGTGGTGTGTGTTGTGTGTGTGAATGCGAGCGTGCGTGTGCGCGTGTGTGCGTGTGTGTGTGTTGTGTGTGTGTGTGTGTGTGTGTGTGTGTGTGTGTGTGTGTGTGTGTGTGTGTGTTGTGAGCGTGTGTGCGTGTGTATAAGTGTGTGTGCGATATGTGTGTGTGTGTGCGCGCGCGCGCGTGAATACAAGCGCGCGTACGCGCATTCGTGAGAGCGCAAATTTATATGCAAGCTCCACTATGTTAATACAAGTTCTACAAGTTTAAATACCCATACCCTCACCACTCCAACCCCCCCCCCTCCCCATCCCTTCACCTTCCTTTCTTATTGGTTTTCGTTTGTTAGTTTGTTTTGTTGTTGTTTTTGTTTGAGAGAACTAATAAATGTCTGTTCTGGGCCACTTGCTCCTCCACCAAGTTTTCGGCGAAAGTGCCCCAGGATTGGCATTTATACGTTCTCTAACAAGCAAGACTTCAATAACAAAAAATAACGATTATCTACAAACAAAATACTGTGTAGGTATCGAAATTATCTATCAATTACATAATCATTACTT
>CM031615.1:40727998-40803447 GCA_018398815.1 Conus ventricosus | reverse complement strand
GGTTCGCTCCCCGTCCAATGAGTGGCAGCCTAACCGTGCCGGTCCACACCGAAGGGACTCCAGGTCGGGGATGACCCAAGGTGGTTCTTCCAGCTGGCAGGGATAGGGATCCCGGGTGTCTAGTGGAATACTTTCCAACCCGCTAAAGGGGCGAAAGACTTTCCCCACAAACTCCACACCGAAGTGGATAAAGAAAAGTGGAACCAGCCAGCAGAGATGGAGATCTCTCCGACTCGACGGTCCGTCAATGAGTGCCACACCACTAGCCTAACTAAGATGGCAACAGGTAACAAAACAGCTCACCTGTGGCCACCTAACATCAGCTGATGAATCACGTGGAAAACGATAAAAGAACAGAAAAGGAAAACTTTTCAAAGAAAAAAAATGAAGAGAAATATTGGAGGATGGGAGCGAAATGCACGGACGTAGCGCACCCGGGATGACAAAAATAGCACAGGGGTCAACACCCGGCCAATGTAGTAAAGATGTCCCTGGTAACACTCCACTTTATACTGGGTTTGAGAAGAAATGATTTATCTTCTAAACCAAAAGTATGTACGTCCGTGACATCAATGAAGGAATTGTAAATGCTGCACCTGCTTCTTTGGTATCCAAAAGAGACCCATCTGTATAAAGTTTAAGATGAAAGGATACGAATTTTCAATATACTCTTTTACTATTTGGCCTATCAGTTTTTATTGTCACTTGTGTGTGTGAGTGTGTGTGTGTGTGTGTGTGTGTGTGTGTGTGTGTGTGTGTGTGTGTGTGTGTGTGTGTGTGTGTGTGTGTGTGTGTCTGTGTGTGCAGAGAGAGAGAGAGAGGAGAGAGAGAGAGAGAGAGAGAGAGAGAGAGTGGGAGAGAGAGAGAGAGAGAGAGAGAGAGAGAGAGAGAGAGACAGAGAGACAGAGACAGAGACACACAGAGAGAGAGAGAGAGAGAGCACTCTTAACTTTAGGTGTTGGTTGTGTGCATCATTCACTGACTGCGACGTGGAATAGCATTTGGCGCTGGGGGAGACTTGACAGATCTCCCACAAAGGACGTTGACGTGGACTGTCAACGTCGGGCGGTGCAGGCAACCTTTCAGCCACTATGGGTGACGTCGATTCTAGCTTGTGTCTCCAGAGAACGATTTCTGGGTTGTGGGGCAGTCGGCCATGGAATGGGGCCTGACCGCCATCACTGTGCCCTGTGCAGCACTCTAGAGACACCCGTCCTGTTCCCTCTTTGAGGCAGCCACAAGCAGCCTGAGCATGAAGAAGGTCATCCAGTGGCACTGAACACAGGCCTTTTGGGAGAGGTGAAGATGGAGAGATGGAAAGTACTCACTCCCACGGTGGGCCGATCATACTGCAGAGTGGACGCTATTTCACACGGAAGCAGAACCAAGTGCTGGACACCAGTTCAGTAGGATGAAAAAAGACCTGAACCCGGGTCTCGGACAGACACCAGAATAAGATGAGACAGCCCCAATCTGGACCCAAACTCAAGACTTCTGCCAACGATCAGACGTAGAACCACCAGTCGTTCTGGGACACCATGCTCTTAAGAGCCTCAGGGTAATAGGACGGGGAAAATGGTGATGGTATTGCTTAAGTGAACAAAGGAGATGTGTTTTTCAGGCTTAATACACCCAAAATTATCTCTGCACTCATACATGCATATCCGCACTCACACACCACCAAACACTCACCTATCTTTGGGAATGGATGTCACACATTCGCTTCTCTCCTAACACGACTGAGAACAAGAAATACAGTTTCTACACTACTTATAATCATACATGAAAAATCTAATTATACGAAAAGGAGCAGTCAAAACGTAAAAGATCAATACTTCCTAATGCCGGTCTTTGTACTAAAAAAGGCTTCTTACCTGGCCAGGTTTCCACACAGACACACACACTTGCACACCACACCACAGTTCCTGGACAAGTTACTTCAAATTTTCTTCAGCACTGGGTGATGGTGACGCCTTTGGCTGTCTGGCACCAGGTTCCAGACTGAGCCTCCGTGGTCATCTCTGCGGACTCGATGTAGAAATCTTCTTCATCTCTTTCACACCCACCTTGGGTTTCGAACTCAGTTTTTCTAACTCACTTGTCTTTTACGCATAAGACTTTGCTGTCACTTCTGTTATCCAGACCACGTTTCTTTTAACCCCACTCTGTCCTGCTCACTCTTCTCTCTCTCTCTCTCTCTCTCTCTCTCTCTCTCTCTCTCTCTCTCTCTCTCTCTCTCTCTCTCTCTCTCTCTCTCTCTCCTCTCTCTCTCTCTCTCTCTCTCCTCTCTCTCTCTCTCTCTCTCTCTCTATCTCTCTCTCCTTGTCTTCTCTCTATCGTGGGGTTGTTCTCTTGTTCTGTTCTCCGCCATGATGTTGTTCTTCTCTCTCTCTCTCTCTCTCTCTCTCTCTCTCTCTCTCTCTCTCTCTCTCTCTCTCTCTCTCTCTCTCTCTCCCCTCTCTCTCTCTCTCTCTCGTTGTTCACTCAAATGATATAGGGATGGACACAAAGGATTTCCGTTTGTGCCATGTCTTTTGTCCACGTTGCTTCTCTACCACCTTGTTCACACGTACACTGAATTCCCCTATAGCTACATTCTTCCACACATTAGCATTCACACACACACAACCTACGAAAAAAAAGCTTAGCAAACAACCACTTTGCACCAAATGGACATTGAAAATTCCCGCCGACTTCGGGGGCCAGTTTAACACAGTAATGTCCTATCAAAGCTATGACAATGTTCACATGCATTGAACTAGCCTGAAAACATCAACAGAGTGCTGACAGCAGTATATATTGAACGAGCACAAGACTCCTGTTCTTCAAGGTCTGGTTACAAAGCAACTTCAGCTCCTTGACACAGTTTGACCATATGCGCTACGTGAGGGTGCCACTAGTGCACTGCTAATCAGCTAATTACCTATTTCTCCACTGCACGCAACATTCTTGTCGTCTAAAGCGCTTAAGGCCTTATGTGAGAGGTTTCGATCCGTTGACAATTCCCCCCACTTTGAAGACAATGCCCTGCATTGACTAAAACACGCTTAAGGAGCCAAAACTCCAATCTTCTCTCGTTTACACCAACTCCTCTAGACTTCTTTATAGCCTACTTATACAAGGAACACATACAATTCGATCTTGTAACATAAATTTAGAAAGAAAAAAAAAAGAGTGCACATACACAAAGCAAACTCAGGAATATGAATGCCAGTGTGAAAACTCAAAGTAGTGTGGTCATATATGCATAAATATTCTGTTTCTACGGGAAATTCTTTCCCTTTCTCTTTACTCCACGACCAGTTACGTTAGTTGCCATGCATACACACCACTGCATGAGACACTCTCAAACTACCCGCCTGTTTTCCCAACCATTTCATTTTGGCCTATGGCCCCGTTTGGTGGGTTATCATCACTGGGACTAGTCCTATCCCATTTCCCTTGAATACACCTGGCTGTAAACTCTCAGCATACGTCACAACGTCACAGAAATGCCTGCTATCGCCTATGATACTGTGCCAGAATTAGGCCTACTCCTGTGTCACTTTCGTTTGTATGGCCTTCTTACCACGATGGCCTGGGGCTGACGACGCATGGTTTGCTGACACTATTGCCTTTCTTTTGATAGCTGCTAGCTGTTCCTTTCAAACATTCTTCTCTCAGCTCTTTCATCTCTTCAGTCTTCTGCTGAGTTCCAGTAACCTTACAGAGTTCTTCTCAGCTCTTCATCTCTTTCAGTCTTCTGCTGAGTTCCAGCAACCTTACAGAGTTCTTCTCTCAGCTCCTTCATCTCTTTCAGACTTCTGCTGAGTTCCAGTAACCTACGAGTTCTTCTCTCAGCTCTCTCATCTCTTTCAGTCTTCTGCTGAGTTCCAGTAGCCTTACAGAGCTCTTCTCTCAGCTCTTTCATCTCTTTCAGTCTTCTGCTGAGTTCCAGTAACCTTCCAGAATTTTTCTCTCAGCTCTCTCATCTCTTTCAGCTCTGCTGGAGTAACCTCACAGAGTTCTTCTCTCAGCTCTTCTCATCTCTTCGGTCTTCTGCTGAGTTCCAGTAACCTTACAGAGTTCTTTTCCTCTGTACCCCAGTTTCTCCCCTAATCTTAGCAGTTTCTCAATGGAGTAAAATTTCTTCAGCCATTTTTGTTGTTTAGCACCACAAAACCAGTTACACCTGTAAACCCGGAAAAAGTCAATAAACAGCCTATCTGTTGAATATTACGAGTACACCAACCAGTGATAGTGTTCCTGATACAAAGGAGCCTTAATATTAAACCAAAGCTTCTGTAAGAGTTAGGACTAGAAACTTGTTCTTCATTTTTCTACGCGATCTTTGATTAATACGGCCACCCTACACACAAGTTAATACTTGACACTCAAAGAACTAAAGAAAATAATTAGAAAGAGCTAATTATAATTCCCTTCAGTGGATGTGTTGCCACAGTACTACTCCCACACTCTCTTTGTTTCCTTCCTGAGACTAATTCAGGTCATGCAATCCTGGCAGACATGTCACTTTGGTGCCACTGTCACCTTCTTGACCCAGTTTAACTATAATGTCCTATCTGAGGACGTTACTTCTAATCGGCCGATTATCTGTTTCTCCACTATGCGCAGCATTCTTGTCGCCTACCACGCTTGAGGCCCTTCTGTGAGAGGTTCGCTCCCTTGACAATTCCTCCACTTTGAAGACAATGCCCCATTGGCTAAAACACATTCAAGGAGCCGAAACTCTCGTCATTCTCTCATTTAAACCAACTCTAAACTAGGCTTCTCTTTAGCCTACTAAAACAGGAGAATGAGTACTGCTGAAGTGTTGTGTTCCGTTCCTGGGCTCTTAAAACTAAATAAAAGGAAGAGATCCCTCTTTGTTCCCTCTATATTTTCCTTGACTGGCTGTGGCCCCTACGTTCCTGAACTTAACACCATCCGTCTGTCTGTCTGTCTGTTTCTCTGGAGTGTTCTTTTTATTTGCAAGGCAGACTCTGTGATCACAGGTAAGTTAAAAACTTTTACAACAATGGAAACAGATGTGGCAGACCTCATATATTGTGTATTTCAGTGCATACCAAAGGAGCAAAAATGTGACAGATCAGTACACTGTATATCTGGTAAAGATGAAGAACGTTGCATGGATAAAACACTTAGGGAACTGCTTATCATTGACCAGACACCGCCTCCCCCTGCTATTGTTCTGCAGAATGAGCAAGGTCTTCTTGCAGTAGAGAAACTGAATGAAAGCGATCCACAGTGTCCTGAAACTCATTTTGAATGTCCACTGTTATCATATTATTGCTTGCCTGTCTATTTGCGGTGTAACGGTGTCTTTGATTGTCCAAACCATGAAGATGAAAAAGACTGCCATGACAACAGCTGTCCTGGTTTCTACCGCTGTCTCAGATCCAAAACATGTGTTCATGCTGATCATATGTGCGATGGGAAACTCGGACAATGTCCAGAAAATGACGATGAATTGATGTGCGGATCCATGTGCCCCGATAGATGTGTTTGTTATGGGATGGCTTTTTATTGCAGCCAGCCATTCTCAGCCCATCAGCATCTACAGCTTCGTCTGTTGAATGCTGATAAAACCAACATGACTCTGGAAAGTGTAAAGAATAATACAAAACTCATTTATCTCAGTTTAGCTCAATGTTTGTTGGTTGAAATCAGATTGCCAAAACTGCCCAACCTTCAGAGCCTAGATCTTCGTCACAACCAGATAAAATATTTGGATTCTGAGAGTTTCACCGAAGTAGCAAATTTACGTGCTTTGATCTTACATGAAAATCCAATAGACATTGCAGTCAGTCTTTCAGCTATCGTGTCAATTATTACGCTTCGGGAACTCGACCTCTCTCATGTGCATATTTCACGGCTTAACTCAGACTCTTTCATAAATCTTGTGCATTTGGAAGAATTGAATCTCTCACACAGTCAAATGACAGGTGTGGAGGGAGAAGGCTTCCACGTCATGCCTTCATTACGGTCCATAGATCTTTCCATGTGTCCCCTGATGGTGTTTCCTCGAACCTTGTTTCACAAATTGTCATCACTCCAGTCAGTGATAACTGAACGCTTCGTCTTATGCTGCCCTGCACTCCTTCCAACAGATTTTAACCCAGCCTGGTGCAACTCTCCTGCTGAGGGCGTGTCATCCTGTAAAGATCTGCTGGGCAGCAACATAGTTAGGGTAGTCTATGTTCTGATGGCTGTCATTTCTGTTCTGGGAAATTCCGCAGTTATCTTGTTTCATACATTACATGAAAAAAAGAGTTTTTCATATGTTTTTTCTGCATGCTTAGTTCATTTGAATGTATGTAATTTAGGACATAGCATATATTTATTTGTCATCATAGGGAAGGACACAAAGTTAAACGGGACGTATCTTTGGCATGAAGCAGTATGGTCACAAAGCAAGGAATGCCAAGTAGCAGGGTTTATCTTCTTTATGTCTTTTGAATCATCGATTTCCATTATTTGTGTGAGTACTCTTTATGCGGTGATGGTTCACTGGCATTTTTCAAGCAGTGATCCTCCATTTGCATATAAACTGGTTAACATATCAATCATGACAGCCTGGGTGGTAGGTATTGCTGTGGCCACGTGTCCTCTTCTCCCAGTGTTCTCAAGGTGGCAGACGTACAGCCAGAATGGACTCTGCATTCCATTGCCTCCAGCGGAAGTAAATCATGCTGGATTTCATTTTACGTTTGGAATTTTCAATATTTTAGACGTCGTCATAATGTTTGTCACAAGTGCTGGCCAGTGTTATGTCAAATGGTATTCCAGATCTAATATTGTGTTACCAAGTATGACCAACCCAAAGGCAAACGAGCTGATCATTTCCCAGAGACTTTGCACCGTTGCTGTCTTTAGTGTAGTCTGCTGTTTGTTGGCTGCCCTTTGGGGATTTCTGGTCATTGCAGACGTAACTGTCTCGTCAGAGCTCAATGTTGGGATAATGATGTTAGTGCCACCACTGCAGGCTGCTGTTAATCCCTGTCTCTACCTGACCAGCGCCTTTATGGAGCGTAAGAGAAAAAAACGGCAGCAATATATGTTGACTGTCCTATCACGTCAGCATGTTGGAATAAAACTCTAATGTTCTTACTGAACACCACTGAAATTACAGGGCGGGAGTGCAGTGTCTCCTCTGATGGGTTGCTTTGTACCAACTTGAAACTCTAATGTTCTTACTGAACACCACTGAAATTACAGGGCGGGAGTGCAGTGTCTCCTCTGATGGGTTGCTTTGTACCAACTTGACACTGACTGTCCCATGTGGATTAGTAGTGCTGGAGCTGTGGGGGAGGGGAGGGGGGCAAGCCAGAACGTGGTTGTGGAGGGAAACAGGCATGGGTGGCATGGGGATAGTGGTCACTGAGGCGAAAGAAAAAAGCGTCTTCACTGGGTGACATTTAATATCCTGTCTGTACAACGTTGTGTTGATATCCTGTCTGTATAACGTTGTGTTAATATTCTGTCTGTGCAAAGTTGTGTTAATATCATGTCTGTACAACGTTGTTTTGATATCCTGCCTGTACAACGTTGTATTGATATGCTGTCTGTACAACGTTGTGTTAATATCCTGTCTTTACAACGTTGTGTTAATATCATGTCTGTACAACGTTGTGTTGATATCCTGTCTGTACAACTTTGTGTTGATATGCTGTCTGTACAACGCTATGTTGATATCCTGTCTTACAATGGTGTGTTGCTTCCCGGTCAGATTATCAACAGTCTTATTTCAGAGATCTGCAGTCAGACTACACCTACAATGATAATACATATTGCGATCTTGAACAGTCGTACTGCCATCTTACCACACTGAATCACGTGTCCTCTTAAAGATGGCCTCCTTCCAACAGCTAGAACCATGTTACTGGAAGCATTTTGAGGCCCATCTTTTATTCGTTTAACATATCAATGTTTTGTCAGTTATGGGGGTATTGCACTTCTTGCGGGATCCAAGCAAAGACTGTGCAGCACAATTCCTAGCCGCTGTCAGCACTACTTTGAGTGACTGTGCTCAGGTTATTGACATTAGAGATAACCACTCTGACTATTGACACCTTTGACATCGCTTGTCTCAATATATGGATCCTCAAGCATAGGTTCAAGAGTTTCCCCCGTGTATCTGCTACTCTAAACCAAATGCTTTAATGTACATACACCTTATTTCCTCACAGCATTTGCCTCTCCACTCTCACTGGCTGCTTTGGAATGTCGTTTGACTCAGTTTCTGAGCCATTAGTGGTGAAAATACCACAGAGCCTTAAGTGCCATAATTATTCCCTTTAGATGCCGAGGTTCCGTGTGTGAACGCACGCGTATCTTGTAAACACGTAAAATCCCAACTCCAACTTTTGGAAGAGAAGGCCAATTTCACGTACACCTTGCATGCACCATGCGTCAGAAATTGAAAGAATGAAGGAAGTAAGGAAATGAAGTGAACAATATTGACTGGATGACACGGAAACGACTGAATGAAGCACCGGCAGGCGGCTCTTCAGTCGGTTTCTACCCAGGTAGGCAGCCGGTTGTGTAAACGAGAATCCAGATTGTAAAGCTCTTAGAGCTTGGTCTCTAACCGAGGATAGGCGCTATGTAATAATAATAATGAATATAATTATAATGCAAATAATGATAATGATGATGACATGATGATAATAATAGTAATAATTAAATTAATAAACAATAACAATAACAAAACAACAACAACAATAATAATAATAATAATAATAATAATAATAATAATCATCATCATCATCATAATAATAATATAATAATAATAATAATAATAATAATAATAATAATAATAATAATAATAACAATAATAACAATAAATATAATTATAATAATGAATGTAAAAATTCTAATAATATGTATCATTGTTTCAGGACAAGTGACAAATTTATGTTATATTCTACCGTCCTCTTTTCCATGTTCATTTCCTTTCTCCTCCTCCCCTCGCCTCCCCCTTTCTCTATTTTTTTCCCCAGATCATTGTTTTCATAAGCAAGAAATCGCTAATGCAAACTTTTCCTTCTACTCCTCTCTGTTTACCATCGTTTTGTCGATTAACAGGAAATAACAACTCGTAGAAAATCAACGTGAGGCAGTTCTGCACACTTCTCAGCACATCTTGGAATTGAGTGAAGATGCTTATATTACTGAATCGTTAGACCTAACTGTTTTATGTACTGACAACTTTCGACTTCTTTAAATGGATGCTCAAACAAAGGCTCAAAGATTCCCTCCTTTACATATTATTCCTTCTACGATGATCTTGCAATTTATTTTCGTACAGTGCATTTGTATCCTTTTAGTTTTCCAAGTGCTGAGGGCCAGTTCTTGGAATGAATCCGCAAGGGACTAAAATACAACAAACTAATAAATTCCAAGGATAAGTACCGAGCACCGTTCCAATGACTTGTTTATAATTCAATATATATATATATATATATATATATATATATATATATATATATATATATATATATATATAATATATATATATACTTGTAAGTTGCTGGAACGGTGCTCGGTACTTATCCTTGGAATTTATTAGTTTGTTGTATTTTCCGCGTCACTGAGGAGAAACCACCAAGTTTCGATATTCGTAATATATTATATTTAGGAGTTTCCTCCCATTGGAGGATGTTCTCCTGGAGGATTGCTTACTGAAGGATTTTTGAGATTTATTTTATTTTTCCCCATCAGAACCACCAAGTTTCGTTATCGGAATCATCACCAGAGTATATGGTAAGTTTGCCTCCCTATGTTCTTCTCTAGCACTAGAGAAGCTTTGTTATAAGTCATTTTGGAAGCAACACCAAGTTTTTTTACCTTCCACCCACTCAGGTACTATTAGTTACTCAGTATTTATTGCGTATAGCATGGGGTATCTTCCACATTGCTTCAACTAGTCTAGAGATTTTTTTATATTTTTCTTTCAATAAATTGAAAGCACTTTGCTTTTCGATTTTTTTGCTTAACGTGTGCCACCTTTGTTGGAATTTAATAGTTGATATATTTCCTACGGATTCATTCCAGCATTCTGGCACTTCATCTTTTAGAACTGAGAAGGTAAGATCTTTTTATATTTCTACTTTCGCGGTCACTAAGAATGACTTAAGTTTTTGATATTTTCTTTTGTCATAGTTACTTTGCGGTTTTGCAACTAACAACATTACAGATTGCACACCGCCTTTTGGGATTGCATTACTTCTAAATGAAAGTTATTTTATTTTTTCCATCCACCCACGTCAAGAAACCACCATTTCGAAATATCGTAGTATGATGCGTATTCCCTATTTCTATCCTAGCAAGGAGCAGTTTTCCCACTTAGAATTTAAGCTTCGAGGTCATTAACGAAGCTTTTTTTGTTTGACGCTGCCCCTACTAAGCCATTTGTTAGTTGGTGTAATATTGCGGATTCATTCCAGAACTGCCCCCACTTTGTTCTTAAGGCAAATCAAGTCTTATTTTTTATTTTTACAAGACAAGTATTGCATACCAAGCTGCTCTTGTTTTTGCTGGCACGGTTTGTCGTTTTTTTGAAACTCATAATTTTTATACTTATTGCGGATCATTTCGATAATGCATCTTCTTAAATGAGTCTTAGAGGATCTATTCAATTTTCGTATTTTGAGAGAAAATGTACGTTTTCGCATTTCTGATTTATTACAGGATTTTGGTTGTGTTTTTTCACATCCCTATGAGGATACTCTATGCCCCTGAGCCTTTTCTGGATGCTTCTTTAAAGCATTTAATATATTTTCACTCGCACTCCGCCATACGTGTGGAGAACAACCAAGATTTGCGAATCTCCGCTATTTCTCAGTAGATAGAGCAGTTTTGTTTATATTTCCTCCCTATTGCGATGTCACTCAGCCCCTTGGAAGTTGCTTGGGAAGGCTCATTTGAGTACATTGGATTTATTATTTTTTTTTACCCTTCATCACATTCTGATAAACTGGGCCAGACATTATCTAGAGCGATTTTAATGCTTCTCCCTTTTATAAAATCTAAGACTTTATTGCTGTTTTTGTTTTATTTGCTTTTAAGGCACTTTGTGGTCTTTTTTAAAATGCTGTAAGTGCTGGAACGGTGATCAGTACTATTGACACTCATTTTTGGTTCTTTAGTCTTAACTGAAAAGTCAGAGGGCCCTCAGAATTTCCCTTTAGCGGTATTGGAAAACCATTTCGAAATTTCGGAAAAGAGTTTTGTTAGCGATTTCTCCAATTGTGGATTCTTAGATGCCACTTGGATGATTTTATGAAAGGCATCATTGAGAACATACAATTTTACACTTTTTATCCCCATTCCTCCTTAAATACTGAAAGTTACGCGATCAATCACTTCAGCAGGTCATGAGGAAAAATCCCCCAAGTTTTCAAAAGCGGTATAGACTTGTTAAATTATATTTTCAGTATTCCAACCCAATTGAGGATGTCTCTAGTTGCTGGACGGAGAATATACTTGAAGCTATTTGAATATTATTTTTTTTTATCATCATTCATTCCAAGAACTGGCCCTCACGCAACTTGTGTCTTAGAGGATATCATTTTATATTTTCACTTTTCAAGAAAATGTAGCTTGTTTGCTCTTTCATGATTTTCTTTTGCTTCTTAGATGGCACCTTTGGTTGTTTTTGAAAACTCAACAAACATACTACGGTATTGCACACCAGCCTTTCTGGGATTGCATTCTTCTTAAACTGAAAAGGCAGAGGAGTCAAATCACCACTTTCCGCGGTCACTGAGGAGAAACAACCAAGTTTCGAAATATCGGTATATGACAGGAGTTTATAGTTAGTGAGTTTCCCTCCCTATTGGAGGATGTCTTCCCCTTGGAGAATATAAGCTTGGTGAAGGTCATTTTGAGAAGCATTTATTATATTTTTCCCGTTCACCCACTCAAGCACATACTGTTAGTTAAGCGAATCGTCTACCACTGCAGATATGATGCGTATCTCCCCTATTTCTTCAATCTAAGACATAAGAGCAAGTTTTGTTTATAATTCAATATTTCTTGCAGTCATTGCAACACCAAGCTGCTCTGTAAGTTGCTGGAACGGTGCTCGGTACTTATCATTGGAATTTATTAGTTTGTTGTATTTTATTCCCTTGCGGATTCATTCCAAGAACTGGCCCTCAGCACTTGTGTCTTAGAGGATATCTTTTTATATTTCTACTTTTCACAAGAAAATGTAGCTTGTTTTGCTTTTTTCATGATTTTCTTTTGCTTCTTAGATGGCACCTTTGGTTGGTTTTTTGAAAACTGAACAAACACACTACAGTATTGCACACCAGCCTTTCTGGGATTGCATTCTTTTAAAACTGAAAAGGTAGAGGAGTCAAATTACCACTTTCCGCGGTCACTGAGGAGAAACCACCAAGTTTCGAAATATCGGTATATGACCAGGAGTTATATGTTAGCGAGTTTCCCTCCCAATTGGAGGATGTCTCTCCCACTTGGAGAATATAAGCTTACTGAAGGCTCATTTTGAGAAGCATTCATTTTATTTTTTCCCCATCCACCACTCAGCACATACTGTTAGTTACGCAGAATCATCTGCCACTGCAGGTATGAATGCGTATCTCCCCCTATTTCTTCAATCTAAGGCATAAGAGCAATTTTTTTTTATAATTCAATATTTCTTGCAGTCTTTGAACACCAAGTTGCTCTGAAATTTCTGGAAACGGTCCCGGGTACTATCCTTGGAATTTATTAGTTTTTTGTATTTAGTCCCTTGGGATCCTTCCAAGAATGCCCCACACTTGTGTCTTAGAGGAATCTTTTTATATTTTTACTTTTCAAAAGAAAATGTACTTGTTTTGTTTTTTTCTGAATTTTTTTGCTTTTTAATGGCCCCTTTTGGTTGTTTTTTTTGAAAACCAAAAAACATACCAGGGATTGCCACCGCCTTTTCTGGATTGCTTCTTCTTAAAACTAAAAACAGAGGAGTCAAATCACACTTTCCGGGTCACTGGGAGAAAAAACCAATTTTCGAAAATCGTAAGACCGAGTTATATGTTAGGGTTTCCCCCCCTATTGGAGTTTCCTCCCCACTTGGAGAATAAAGCTTGTAAGGCTATTTTGAAAGCTTTTATTGTATTTTTCCCCGTTCACCCCCACTCAGCACATACTTTGTTGGGGCAAATCATCTCCACTGCAGATATAAGGTATCCCCCCCTATTTTTTCAATCTAAAAATAAGACAATTTTTTGTTTATAATTCAATTTTCTTGAGTCTTTGCAACACAAGCGCTTTAAGTTGCTGGAACGGTGCTGGGTATTACCCTTGGTTTTAATTATTTTTTTGATTTAGCCCCGCGGCCTTTCCCAAAGAACTGGCCCCGCATTGTGTCTTAGAGGATTCTTTTTATATTTTCTACTTTTACAAAAAAAATGTGCTTGTTTTCCCCTTTCTGACTTTTTTTTAATGGCACCTTGGGGGGTTTTTTTTTAAAAACTCAAAAACAAAATGGTATTGCACACCATTTTTGGGATTGATTCTTTTTTAAAACTGAAAAGGCAGAGGAGTAAATCACCTTTTTTCTGGGGTCACTGAGGAAAACAACCAAATTTTTCGAAATATCGGTATATGACCAGAGTTATGTTAGTGAGTTTCCCTCCTATTGGGGATTCTCCCCCCTTTGGGGAAAAAAAGTTTGTGAAGGCCCTTTTTGAGGATTTATTTTTTTTTTTTCCCATTCACCCACTAAAGAAATTTTTAGTTAGGCAGAATATCTACCACTGCAATATAAATGCGTTCTCCCCCTATTCTTCAATCTAAGACATAAGGCAAGCTTTTTTAAATTCATAATATATATATATTTAATAATTTTAAAAATATATATGATAATTATATATATATAATATATATTATAATAATATATATTTAAAAACACAAGAATAAAAACAACAGTCGGTTCATTTCTCAGACTGTTTTTTTAAACAAATTGCGCTTTTATCACTTCGTCAGCCAAGACATGAAAAAACCTAAACACCAATTTAAAAGGAAAAAACCTTTTTATGGTGAACGCATATTCGGGTAACCGGGTAAAACAGGTAAAAAGAGGTCAAAACTCCCCATGCAAGACATTATTCACCCCCAATAGCCTCCAACCAACTCCACACAACCTTGACCCACACACACACACACACACCCACACACACACACACCACGCACACACAACACATGAAAACACCGAGTGAAGGGGGGGGAAGAGTGGAGAAAGGAAAGGTGCAGCGAAGAAAGGGGAGGGGGGGGAGGGAGAGAAAGCAAAGACAGTGGGGGGGGGGGGGGGGGAAAGAGGGGAAAGGGTCGGGGGAGAAATGGAAGGCAGGGAAGGGGGGGTTGAGGGAGATGAAGCAGTTGGGTATGGGGAAATAAGAACAAATGATAAACCAAGAAAAAGAAACATTTGCAAATTATGTGATTACATATTACACCCAAAACTGCATCCACATCGCAGACAAAAAAAAGGTGTCATTTTCTTCAGTTATCAAAATATGGCTATACAAAAAAAAAAAAAGGGGGGGGAGGGGCGGGTTGGAAAGGGGAAGTGGCAAGGGGAGAAGGGGGTAGCAGAAGGGGGTTTGTGGGGGGGGCATGGGGGGGGGGGGGGCGGGTGTTTAAGTGCGGAAACTGTCGAACAAAACTAAGGGGTAGGGGAAAGGGGGGAAAGGCGGGGTGGGGAAGAGTGAGGCGGGGGGAGATTGGGGAAAAAAAGGAAAAAGGGCAGTGGGGGGGGGGAGAACTTTGGCACTCTAAAATGACAAATTTTCAGGGTATAGCATAAGGGTTTTTGATGGGGGGGAAATATGTTGCGTATCGAGGAGGAGGGGAGGGGGTATGGGGGGGGGGGGGGAAAAGGAAAAATCAGAAAGGGAGTAAAAGGGGGATAAAAAGGGAAGGGGCGGGGTGAAGGGATTTTTAAAACATTTTAAAGTATTTTTATTCCTTTTTAAAACATTCATTTAAAATAAAAATTGTTTCCCATTTTTAAAACTGACAGGCATAAAAAGCGGGACCAAAGTAAAATCCAAAGGAGCCTAAATACGGTTATGTATAAAAGAAAAAGGGGACCGCGGGTTGAAGAGGGGGAGAGGGGAGATTGTATGGGGGGGTGAAGGGAAAAATTTTTTTTTTTTTTGAAGGGGATTTCTCGGAATAAGAACCCGTCCGGAAAAAGACATAAAAAGTGTGCAGCGGCTGGCGCAAGCGCGCGCGCGCGCGAGGGGGGAGCGCACGGCTTTGATGGGTGCCCCGGCGCCCCCGCGCACGCCAAGCGTGAGTGAGGATGCCCGCCAAACGTGGGGAAACACCACCACGTACCCACCGCGCAGGCACCACACACATGGGGACTGTGGGGGTTGGGGGGAGAGTGGGGGAAGTGAAGGGAGGAATGACAATTTTTGGGGTTAAAAGGGGGGAAAAGTAAAGGCCACTTAAAGATGATTTTTTTTTTTGGAAAATCACTTCGTGTAAGACGAGCTCTTAGGTAAAAACTCTCCACAATCGCAGAGACCCAAGGAAGAAACAGAGGGATCAATAATTTTTTTATCCTTTAAAAAATAAAACCCCCACCACCCCTCCCCAACACACAAAACACACACAACAACACACACAACAACCCAAAAGCCAACACACACACCGGACTCCCCCACTTACTAGTCCATAAATGTACATGTCCCCACTAAACCCTATTTGAAAAACGACCATCCGGGGGTATAAACATCACAAAATTGATATCAGAATTCATCCGGCAGTTTTTTTTGTCATTCGAGAATTCAACCCATTAAAAAAATTTTACCTATGTTACAAATCCCAAAACTGGGCACGAAGAGTAATTTGTCTTTCTTTGTACTGATTCCCTGGGGCAATTTTTAAAAAAAGAACTCTGGGTCATCAGGGGGGCTTTTTTTTTTCCCCATGGTCAGCAACACCACATTTTTTTTTTCTTTTTTAATTTGGTACTGATTGTGGTTTCCCACGGGGTTTAAAGTTGTTTGGGGGCCCCACGTACCACATATTTTGAAGTTCACACATAAAAAAGACAACTTTTGGGGGGTCACAGGCAAGTGTTGTCAATTTTTTTCCCTTTCCTGCCATCCCCCTGGGGGCACTACATTTTTTTTTCCATGAATCGACACGTGTACATTTCTTTTTACACAGATAAAAAAAATTGGGCTGTTAGCTGGCCCTAGACTACATGAAATTTTGGAAAGGAGGGTGAAATTTGGCTAGATTTTTCTTTCTATCAGCAGAAATTATACCTTTTGGGGGGGAAGATTTCCTTATTCACATCATTACCATTCTCACTCCAGTCTTTGATAGTTTTAATTATAGTAGAAGTGGATCTGCTGGAGAATGTCATAATATTGGGGATTATGAAGTTCATCTAAAACTTTCCCATCATCTTGTTTCAGACCCTTTTATCACAGTAACCCCTGACTTGTCTGCATAACGAGCTGCTACAACCATGGGACACGGGAGGAGTTGGAGTGATTTAAGAGCGCTTCTTTAATTTTTTTTATTTTTTATTATTTTTCCCTATCAAAAAAAATTATGTTATACCTCTGAAAATTTGTCATTCAGAGTCCCAATGTTCTCCCCCCCCCCCCCCCCCCCCCCCACTGCCCTTTTTCCTTGTTTTACCTCCAATCTCCTCCCCCTCACTCTATCCCTACCCGCCTTTCCCTCCCCTTACCCCCTACTCCCTTAGTTTTTGTTCGACAGTTTCCGCACTTAAACACCCCGCACCCCCCCCCCCCCCATGCCCCACCCTACAATCCCCCCCTCCGCTACCCCTTCTCCATTGCCACTTCCACTTTCCCATCGCCCCCCCCCCCCCCCCACACACACACACACACACTTTTTTTTTCTTTTTTTTCGTATAGCCATATTTTGAAAAACTGAAGAAATTGTACACCTTTGTTTTGATCATGCGATGTGGATGCAGTTGTGGGTGTATATATGTAATCACATACATATTTGTCAAATGTTTCTTTTTCTTGGTCTCTCATCTTGTTATTTCCTCATACCCAACTGTCTTCATCTCCCCTCAACTCCCCCCTTCCCCCCTCTCCCCATGCCTTCCATTTCTCCCTCGACACCTTCCCCTCTTCTCCCCCCCCCCCCCCCACACCGTCTTTTCTCTCTCTCTCCCTCACCCCCCCCCCTCCCCTTTCTCTCTCTCCACTCTCTTCTCCCCTTCTTACTCGGTCATAGACACGTGTGTGTGTGTGTGTGTGTGTGTGTGTGTGTGTGTGTGTGTGTGTGTGTGTGTGTGTGTGTGTGTGGTGTGGTGTGTGTGTGCATATGTATATATACACATGTATATGTGTGTGTATGTGTGCGTATATATGTATAGCTATGTATACTTGTGTGTGTGTGGGGGGGGGGAGGGGTGCGCGTGTGTGCGTGCGTGCGTGTGTGTGTGCTTGCGTGCGTGTGTGCGTGTTTGTCGGTCTGTGAGTGTGGCTGGAGGGTCTCTTGGAGTGAATAATG
Organism: Conus ventricosus; assembly: GCA_018398815.1. NCBI lineage: Eukaryota > Metazoa > Mollusca > Gastropoda > Neogastropoda > Conidae > Conus > Conus ventricosus. The sequence goes on along the minus strand of CM031615.1, from coordinate 40,785,921 downwards.
TCTGGCATGGGGCAGTTGTTGACCTCTTTTTACCTGGTTTACCTGAATATGAGTTCCCCATCAACGGTTTGTCCTTTTAACTTGATGTGAGGCTTTTATCATTGTACCTTGGCCCGACGAAGCTGTTAACAGCGAAAATTTGTTTAAAATACAAGTCTGAGACATGAACCGATTGTTGTTTTTATTCTTGTATTTTACCGTTTCTGGTTTCTACTTCAGTCAATTCTACAGTCAATTCTATATATATATAAACAAAGCTTGCTCTTATGTCTTAGATTGAAGATGTAGGGGAGATAAGCATTCATATCTGCAGTAGTAGATAATTCTGCCTAACTAACAGTATGTGCTTGAGTGGGTGAATGGCGAATAATAAATGCTTCTCAAAGTGAGCCTTCAGCACGTTTATAGTCTGCAAGGGGGAGACAATCTAAATGGGGAGGAAACTCACTCACCTATAACTTCCTGGTCAGATACCGGTATTTCGAAACCTGATTGTTTCTCCTCAGTGACCGAGGAAAGTGGTAACTTGACTCCTTTGCCTTTTCGGTTTTAAGAAGAATGCTATCCCAGAAAAAGGCTGCTGTGCAATACTGTCATATGTTTGCTGAATTTTCAAAAAACCAACCGAAGGTGCCACTTAAGAAGCAAAAGAAAATCATGAAAGAGCAATGCAAACTACATTTTCTTGTGAAAAGTAGAAAATAAAAAGATAACCTCTTAAGACACAAGTGCTGAGGGCCAGTTTTTGGAATGAATCTGCAAGGGACAAAATTACAATAGACTAATCCATTCCAAGGATAGGTAACCGAGCACCATTCCAGCAACTTACAGAGCAGCTTGGTGTCGCAATGACTGCAAGAAATATTGAATTATAAACAAAGCTTGCTCTTATGTCTAAGATTGAAGAAATAGGGGGAGATAAGCATTCATGTCTGCAGTAGTAGATAATTCTGCCTCACTAACAGTATGTGCTTGAGTGGGTGAATGGGGAATAATAAATGTGTCTCAAAGTGAGCCTTCAGCAAGTTTATAGTCTCCAAGGGGGAGACAATTTCCAATGGGGAGGAAACTCACTAACATATAATTTCCTGGTCAGATACCGGTATTTCAAAACCTGATTGTTTCTCCTCAGTGACCGCGGAAAGTGGTAACTTGACTCCTCTGCCTTTTCGGTTGGAGGCAGGAATAACAGTTATATATTTCAAGCAGGCAGTCTACTTTAAATCACAAGGCACCATCAGATTCACCCAACATAAAGGGATTTTCCCCTGCATGAAGTCGAAAATGCACAAGTGTCCTCCAAGCGCACTCAGCTTGTCTCATCCTTTGCCCTTTCTCAAGGTGTGCAGTCTTTACCACAACATCTGTGCAAACACATTTGGCTCACGAGTTTTCTGTTGACTTGTTCTGACTCCCACAGACGGAAAGCTACGATCTGGGTTCACTCTCCAGTCATCTTACACATGGAGTCCTGGGAACACGGCCGTTCCGCCCTCCTGCTCCTAAAGTGACGGGAGGGAGGGCTTGCCACGGCCCACATGGACTAAACAGCAGGGCTGGAAAAGAAACGGCCTGGACTGCGTGTTATTGTTTTACTGACTGACTTAAGTTTAGAGAAGAAGTATGTCAGCAACGGGAATATTAATAATTGTTTAAGCTTTCTAACAAATTTAATCAAAAAGCAAAGCATAAAACTAACGTTAGCAAGATTGAAAGATAGATAGGGAGAGGAAGTAAGAACAATGGTGAGATGGAGGGCAAATTCTGACAGTGAATGAAGTGGATGCTGAGAGAGAGAGAGAGAGAGAGAGAGAGAGAGAGAGAGAGAGAGAGAGAGAGAGAGAGAGAGAGAGAGAGAGAGAGAGACAGATTGACAGAGAGAGACACAGAGCGAGAGAACACTGAACACTGAGCACTGAACACTGACCATTTTTAATATCAGCAGCTATGCAGCCCTGATGACATAGGGGGTGCAAAGCAAAAAGCAAATAACGTAAACGGTAAATCCACAACAACAACAACAACAACAACAACAACAAGAAATTCAAAACAATGCTACTATTCCAAGCACCATAAGCCTGAATACTGAAAATCCATAACAATGCACCTTCAAGACTTTGCAATGCATTACTAATCAAATGCATTAATAATCAAAATGTCTTGCTGTCTCCTTTATGCGCGCTGGTGACCTACTCATTTTTGAGTGCACCAGCTTTTAAGGAAGAAGAAGAAGAAAATTCGTTGCATCTTTCAATCACATTGATTTGAGTTATTCTTCTTATTTCGAATGTTCAATGCCTCTGGCTGTATACCTTGCAAGAGATTTCACAGGGTCATGATCATAGTTCAGTTTTAGTACTCTAACTGTGTCCTCATTTTCAGCAACATTCTTTTAAAGAATTATGCCTTTTCCCACTAATGCTGTTGCATACTTTACGATGAAACAAAAAGTGCATATCATCCTCTCTAAAGAAACGACACGATGGGCAAGGCGACATTGAGAATGGCTCAATGTGGAACCACTTCTATGAACGTTTAAGCCAAGGGTTCTTGATCTCAATCTGGCAAGAAAAATTCTGAGCCACCTGTTTGTTATTGATGATATATATTTCTCTGTTTCAAATATGCTTTTAAAACAATAGAACCAAACATATCTTTTTGTACCTTCAATTTTAGAGTGCCAGTTTTGTTTATTAGACGCTATTGTCCTGTCTTTAAATTTTAAAAAAAAATCTGTTTTCACACAACACTCCCTGGCACATCCACACAGTCATAAACCCATGCACAGTTAAACTCGTATTGTATAATATACCCAAGTTTCCCCGAATGCTCATATTCCTTTAATAACATTTCATAGGCCCGTTTACAGAGCCTTGAGATAGGTGATATTGATCATTTTAACTAGTATTTACACACTTGACATTACATCAGGTCCTAATGTATACCCATGGCCATACTTTTCCACTCAGTGCGGACTATTTAGTCAAGGCCAAGCAGCCACATGTGGCACCAACCATGACCGGAATATCTCCCATCCCACGCTAGCCACGTTGCCATTTCTCTTCTCTGAGACACTAGTGCTGACCATCTTTGTGTGTGTTTACCTACCTCTGGATGTATCCGAAGTGGAAATAATTCGTTTCATATCGGGTTCCTGAGGATGATGCGAATTTATATTTAGCTCTGCGTGTTTTATATCGTTTACAGAATATTTTAAGTGTGGTTATGTTATATGGTTTGAGGTGAGTGATTCATCAGTTTACTACAATGGCGTCAATGTTTCATTCGTTCAAGTTGCACTGCAAGAGAGTAAAATCCGTGTGTCGAGTTTGTGGAGAGCGTGTGTTAAGACAGGGAAAAGATAAGCACATTAGTGCAAGATTGTGAAAAAAAAAACCCTATACCAGTGAGCTTTTGCATTGTTACAATTTAGACATTTTGAATGATGAAACAGCCATTTGTATGAAATGTTATCAAAAACTCATGGGGGCTAAAACTCGCTACCAAGCTTTCTAACTTCAAAACTGCGATCAATCGCGTTGCACTTGATACTCAGAAAATGTCAGAAATCTGGACACCTTTCAATCCACGGCTGTCATTCAGCCAGTCCAAAGCGTACAGTCACTTCATATCACAAAACAAAGGCGGTCGTCCCCTAAAAGCAAGAGTAGAAGCCATGAAAAGATTTGCAACAAAAAAAAAAAAAAAAAAAAAAACGTTTTTGTCAGGAGCAGTTGCTAGTTGATGAAAGCGTGTCAACGTCATCTTGTCAGTCGATGTCATCATTCATTCATTATGCCCATCGCTCCCAGTGGAGCATAGGCCATCGACGACCCTTTGCCATCGCACTCTGTTCTGGGCTGTTCTGGTCATTCCCGTCCAGTTGGCCCCTAGCTGCTTCAGCTCTGCCTCAGTGTCTCGCCTCCAGCTGTTGAGAGGTCAGCCTCTCGTCCTCTTTCCCTGAGCTGCGGGTTCCATGTCAGGGCTTGGCGTGTGGTGCTGGACGCTGGCTTTCTAAGGGTGTGTCCGATCCAGCCCCACTTCCTTCGCAGCATCTGCTTAGTCACTGGTTCCTGTTTCGCACGCTCCCACAGATCTTCGTTTTGGATCTTCTCCTGCCATCGAATTTTGTAGATGCGCCTGACAGGTGTTGCAGAATGTCTGAATCTTTTGCTGCACCATCTGTGTTGTCCGCTATGCCTCGCATCCGTAGAGCAGAATTGACTTCACACTGGAGTTGAAGATGCGGAGTTTGGTTCTTATGCTAATTTCTCCAGATGCCCAGATGTTCTTGAGCATGACGAAAGCTGCTCTTGCCTTGCCGATTCTGGCTGTGACGTCTCGGTCCATGCCTCCCTGTTAGTCAACCACGCTTCCCAGGTAGACGAAACACTCCACCTCCCTGATGGGCTCTCCAATGACTGTGACTGATGTGTTGGCAGTGGTGTCGACTTTCATCAGCTCGGTCTTCTTCCTGTTGATCTTGAGCCCTGTCCCGGCTGATGTGATCTCCAGGCGAGTGGTCTTGTCTTGCATCTGGCTGTTGACTGTGTGACAGGAGCGACAAGTCGTCAGCGAAGTCGAGGTCGTCGAGCTGCGTCCAGAGTGTCCACTGTATACCATTGTTCCTGCCTGTTGTGGTGGTCTTCATGATTCAGTCAATGACCAGGAGGAAGAGGAATGGCGACAGCAGGCACCCCTGCCGAACTCCGGTCTTCACCTCGAAACTTTCGGACACCTGGCCAGCGTGGGCAATCCTGCAGTTCATGTCCTGGTAGGTGCACCTCTCTGTCTACACTGTCGAAGGCCTCATAATCTATGAAGTTGATGTAGAGGGGAGAGTTCCACTCCAGCTCCACGATGATGCGCAGGCTGGCGATCTGGTCGGCACATGATTTGTTCCACCGGAAGCCTGCCTGTTGGTCTTGGAGCCTGGGGTCAACAGCCTCCTTCATCCTCTCCAGTAAAACCCTGTTGAGAACCTTGCACGGCGTTGACAGGAGCATGATCTCTCGGTAGTTGCTGCAGTCCCTGAGGTCTCCTTTCTTTGGCAGCTTGATGATGATTCCTTCTTTCCACTGGGCCGGTACCTCCTGTTTCTCCCAGATCTTGCTGAAGAGGCTGTATAGCACGTTGACAGCTGCCTCTATGTCTGCTTTGATGGTCTCTGCTGGTATCTCGTCCGGCCCTGCAGCCTTCCCATTTTTCAGAGTCATGATTTCTTTCTTGATCTCTGCATTTGAGGGTTTGTCGCAGCTGATGGGCAGTTCTGTCTCTGCGGGTGGGATGTCTGGTGGTACGTCAGGGACGGGGTGGTTCAGTAGTTCCCTGAAGTGTTCTGCCCACTGTTTCAGCTGTCCCTCGGTTGTTGTCAGTGAGTTTCCATTCTTGTCCTTCACTGGCTTGTCTGTCTGCTGGAATTTGCCCGTCAGGTTCTTGGTCACCAGGTACAGGTCCTTCAGGTTCCCCTGTCCGGCTGCTGCCTCTGCTTGACTGGCCAGGTCGTCAAAGTAGTCCCTCTTGTCCTTCCTGATGTTCCTCTTCACTTCTCTGTTCGCTGCTGTGTGCTCTTCCCGTGCCTTTGCCTTAGGTGCTCTTGTTTAGCTCGTGTTCAGCGTTGTTTTCTTCTCTCTCCTTGTTTCCAGCTTGTAGATGGTGTCCGCAGAGATCCATTCCTTGTTCTTCTTGCCAAGGATCTCTTCACATGTGTCGTACCAGAGCTTCTTGCAGTGTTCCCACTGTGTTTCGATGTCTGTCTCACTGTCTTCTATCAGCTCTTGTAGCGGCTGGAACCTGTTGGAAAGGCTGATCTGGAATGTTGCTTGTGTGTCCCTGTTTCTGAGTAGACCGACATTGTACCTTGACCGTGTGTTGTTGGCGTTGGTGAATCTCTTGAGGCGAAGTCTCACTGTTGTTAAAAGAAGGTGGTGGTCTGATGACACGTCAGCACCTCTCATCACTCGTACATCCCGCCATGATCTCCTGAACTTGCGGCTAATGCAGATGTGGTCAATCTGGTTCTCTGTGACGTGATTCGGGGATCTCCATGTGGCCTTGTGGATGCGCTTGTGTGGGAAGATGCTTCCTCCTATCACCAGCTGGTTCAGGGTGCACATGTCTGCAAAGCACTCACCATTCTCGTTCATCTGTCCCAGTCCGTGTGACCCCATGATGTCCCCGTAGCCAGTGTTGTCCATTCGAATCCCGGCGTTAAAATCTCCTGTCAGTATGGTTATGTCCTTTGCTCCTCTTCTGTCTCTCACTGTCTGTAGTTGCTGATAGAAGTAATCTTTCTTCTCTTCTTCCATATCATTGGTGGGAGCATAGCACTGGATGATGTTCAGCCTGATGTCATTCTTCTTCATGGTAAACTTGGCGTGATGCGGGAGTTGACAGGTTTCCAGCCGATGAGTGTCCCCCGTGCTTCCTATGCCAGCATCAGGGCCACACCCTCAGTGTGGGGGGCTCCATCCTCTGTGTGTCCTGAGTACAGCAGCCGTTCTCCTGATGAAAGTCTCAGCTGTCCTGACTGTAGCCACCTTCTCTCGCTCAGTCCTAGCACTCCGATCTTGTAGTTTTTCATCTCTCTCGCAACTTGGATGTTTTTTCCTGTTTCATACATCGTCTTGATGTTCCATGTGGCTACTCTTTTTTTTAATGATTTTCCAACATTAATAACAAAACGGATAATCAACATAACATACAATAAACATCATACAAATGGGTACACTAAATCAAGGGAGGGAATAGGGCTAGAAAGGAAAAAAGGTATAAACACATGAAAATAAATCAAATAGTCCATTCAATAATCAACGAAGAATAAACGAAAAGAAAAAGGTCACAAACGTACAACCTTTACTCTTTCTCGTTCACGAGGCACCCGAGGAATGAATACGTCCAACATGCCTGTCCAGATAGGGTAAAGTGGTTAGTCAGAATGTTTTCACATGTATACACCTATTTTCATGAATTTCATTAGCTACTTTTTACCCTCGACTACTTTTTGCTCGTTCTTTTTTTTCCCTCCACGTCTAACTCATTCTAATAGACATAACAGTTAGTTTTTCATAAGGGTACCATTTTCTATCAAATTCCATGTATTTCATTTCTGAATAATGCATATATTTTTCAACCCTATATATATTATTAAGTTCTCTCAAGAAATGTTTGACAGTAGATTTTATTTTGTTTATTCTGCATCTATATATATAATGTTTAGCCCATAAGATAATGTGTTCAAAAACTTCATCAGTTTTTGTATGGTCATCATTTCCGAATAGAACCAGCTCCACATTAAACTCTATACTGCTGCAATGTTCACATCTTTCTTTTAATGTTTTTTTTTCTAGTTCCCCCCAGAAATGTTTCGCAAACTGGCACTGCCACAAGTAGTGTTGAACTGAATCGGTTTCGGATTCACAAAATGTACACAGATCAGTGGTAAGAATTCCCATCTTCTTTAAGATACAATTTGTAACCAAAATATTGTGACAAATTCTCATTTGGAACCATTTTAATTTAATTTCTTTAATTTGTTTCACTTGTTTCATGGTTGTTTCCCAATCTACCACAATTTTTAATGTATCTTCCCATTTAACAAAGGAGCTTGTATCAAATATTGTTATTTTTTCGATGAGATTGCTGTAAAAAGGTTTCGATCCCTTTTTAACGCTTGATATTAATTGTAGTGCTTTCGTTCTTAGGTTACAGCTATTGTTCGTTACTTTAATATTTGCACTTCTTAAATACCTTTTTATTGATGATATACAGCCCATGAATTCGAGGTAATTTACAGTGATATCTATATTTTCAGAAAAAGTTTTATAATCGAGAAAACTTCCATCTTGATTGACAACATCTTTAACGAGGAATATCTGTTTTGCTATCCAGTTTTTAAAGTTAATGACGTCATTACAAACTTTAAATTTATCATTACAGAATGAAGGTTCTGCTAACACCTCATTCGAAAATGTGGCTACTCTTGTTGTTGTCCTGGATGTTAGAAGGGGAGTCAGCCTTGCAGTTCCTTCCGGCTTTCACTGCACCGCGTCATAAGTCTCCGGGATGGAGACTCTTGCTTGCCCAGGTGAATGATTTGCTTCATTGTCGTCGATGCTTCTGTAACTGGTCTTTTTTATAGGTAGGGTGGTTAGCCCTACGCAAACCCCTTTATCCTCTGGGCGAGGTTGTCCTGCCTTAGTCGCCTCTTACGACATGCGTGGCAGGGCAGTGGGTCTATTCTATGCCCAACCTACAGAGTGAGTCGACGTTAACCCCAGTTAAAAAAAACAACAACTCTGCACACAAACATCACCAATCACACCTAAAATGCCACAAGTCACTGATGTACCTCTATCACCTTTTTGACATCGGAAGAATAAATTGATCTATTTAGACTCGGGTGATGAGGATATCAATAACCATTCACAGATGAAGAAGAAAAATTACTGAAAAGAATTCCCACAGTCTCGCATCATACCAAAGCAGCATATCTTAGAAAATCATTGTGTTCCTTTCATCCGTCTTCATCATTTTGGACTGGCTATACATGGGAAACAAGGGGACGAGGAAACACATGCAGTTATCAATGTGCTAAAGAGGAGAGTATGGGGGTCTAGAAACAAAGGAGGAGAAATCACATGCCTTGATGTCAGAACACATGGCTAGTGTCTCCGCCCCTGTTTCAAGGATTGATGCCACTGGCCAAGCAAAAGCAGTGTAAAGTTAAGAAGAAACAGTAACAATGATCCTGTTCACTGTATATGCACTCAGACTGTGTGTGTGTGTGTGTGTGTGTGTTGTGTGTGTGTGTGTGTGTGTGTGTGACGGATTTATAAAGCCCCATTCATAAATGATGGTTGAATGCTCAGACAAGAATGATAGACCGTTGTAGGAAAGTTAAACTTTCGTCCACTCCCTTCACTTTCTTTCTAAAGATGGAACAAGAGGTTTGATTTTTGACAATAACAACAAAATTTAATAAAATATGAGTAACGATGAAGATGATCTGCAGTGAGTATGTCGTTTTGTTGTTTTGAATGCTGATGTCCGTTTGCTCCTTATGAAATGGATTACATACAAAAGAAATTAATCATGCACATTCACTTGGAAACAGCAAAGTTTCTGTTCTTCTCCACTTGGTCTTTGCAGTAGCACAAAATCGATTGTCCGTTCGTGCTAAAAATGACTTCCTGAGAATACACATAGAATATAGTTATGCATTAAACAAAAAAATATACAAAAATGTCTGAGTGTGTTGTAGCGTGAATGAATGTGGAGGGATGTGTTTGTGTGATTGGCACTCAGCTTCACGGAATCGTGTAGCGTTCCAGAGTTCCGCTGACGTTCAGAGTCCACCTCCAGATTCCAGCAAGGTTGACACGCCAGCACGTTCCTCTCAACGAAGAATGCAGTAGGATAAGGATGCGTGACGAAGATGAAGATAAAGATGCGGAAGGTGGAAAAGGAATAAGGAAAAAGAAGAAAGGAAACCTGCAAGATAATGATCGTCTTAAATCTTGCATTATAATGGCACATCACTAATCCACCCACTACACGCTCCAAACACACTTTACAATTGCACTAGCTTGCTCTATCATTTACAATTGATTTCCTCCAAAAATTTGCTTTACGATAAAACTCGTTAACAAAGAAGGAAAGTGAACACGAATATTCGAATCTGCCTTGACTGTGTTATTCGCCAAGGCTTTGCTTGATGAATTACAATTATATTTAATCCCTGAACAGATTAAGTCAAATCGCGTTAATCTTCATATTACACAGATCACTTAGATCCAAGAAAAATGTTCCGTTCATAACTGGAACTAGTTTACGATTCTCTAAATAATAATATGCATTCACACAAATATATATTTCTAAATTAGGGTTGTATGCAAACGGTGTGAAATGAAATTGATTTGCATTATTTAGATTCATACATGACAACACAGATATGATGAGAGCAAACAAATGAAAATGACGCTCCATAAATTAATCATATGTGTTGTACTGGAAATCTGTAACAAATTGTTTTAGAGATTTTAGATGATCGCGCGCACAAATAATTTTTGAACCGGTAAATGTGCCTTAATACGATTATATTTGAAAATAAATTTTGTTGCGCTTCACGAAAAATTGGTTTCCGATCTATTTAACCTCAACACAGTCTTCCAATGGCTACAGCTACCGACTTGCCCACGGAACGAGGAGTCTCGTTAAACGCCTTACCGCAAAGGTTGTGGTTCGGTGGTTGCGATGCCCTGCAGTCCCCTTCAGTCTGGCTTGACTGTTCCTTCGGCAGGCTTGTTCTTCTTCGATAAGTTTGACCTTAGTGTCGAGCCAATTTCTCGGTTAAACTTGCGTGATTCTGTTTTGTAAGAGGCTAACGGCCCAAAACTTACTGCACATGCGCGGATGGAGAACGACTGACACTTGGATAATTATGATTGGTCAATACCATGGTTTCCCATTCTCTAAGATTGTAAATTATTTTATTATTAATTAACAGATTACAAGTCTACCCAACGTTTGTAATCATAAGGTACTGCACTAAAGTAATAACACTAACAATTAGTTTCGTCGTTGGACATTGAAATATAAACAAGTGCAGTGCAATTAAACGTCATGTATCACTTGCGTCATTTTCTCATGAAAATGACCCGAGCTTATGAATGGATCGTTCACCATCATACCACCTTCTTAGCGAAAAATACCTTTAAGCAGAACCACTAGAAAAAGTGACAGTCCAATAATAAGTCAAAAGACAGTAATATGTTATCAAACTTATAAATAACACCGATGCAGGATCTAATTAATCATATTATGTGCAAACTTTCTTTCTGTATTGCTCAATGTATTACATTTGCAGGATTCCAGGTGCTTCACTCTTCAACAAACTGTACTTTGCTCATGTAGTTCGTGAGTACGGCTTTGATTGCCTCAACTTGTTCCTCCAGTCTTGGAAGCGATCAAATGTCATCAATAAAGTTTGTGAGACATCTTTCGCTTTATGTCACTCAGTAATTTCATCATCATTCCTTGTGACACGGCACTTGCGTTTCTCATGCCAAAGGGCATCGTTTCCACGGATATTGATCCCGTTGGGGTACTGACAAGCTGTCTTTGGCTTGTCTTTCTATCCATCTGAATCTGGCCAAAAACCCCTTGGACCAGATCAATTTTGGAAAAGTATTTTGCTTTTCCGATCTTCGCTTAAGATAGGTTCGATGTCTGTATGTGGTTCTGCATCAAATTCTGTCATAAGATTCAGTCTCCTGTAGTCGATACTGAACCATGACCTGTTGAGGCTTTCTTCTTGGACTAACACTATGGGCGCATTGTATGGTGTTATTGCTGGTTCTATTCTCCCATGGCTAACTTTGATCAACCTCTTTTCATACAGTTTACTATCTGAGAATGTGGCACCTGGGTCTGATTACTTTCAATGGTTGTTTGTTGATGTCAGTCTCAAACTCACAGTAACCAGATTGGTTTCACCTGGCAAATCCGTTGTGTTGATTTTGGTCATGGACGACGAACATGTTTTCCAGTCTGTTCTTTGTTCTTTGGATAGCTGTGGTACATACAAAAACATTGCTGGAGACCTCGGTTCTCTTCTCAAAGGTATGTGTGGTATATGATCAGTCAAATATACTCTTCATGGTTCCTACATCCTGCATAACAACCTGCGAAGTACCTCCTGTTGTTTCAATCTTCTCTTCGAAGTAGTCCTTGAGGGAGATTGATGTGGTATGTTTCTCCTTGCCGTTGATTTCAATATGTATTCGGACTGGTTTTACCCTTCTGGAAATGGTGTACGGTCCTTTCAATGTCAATTGGAGCCTTGTTGGGTTTTCTGATGGAAGTAACAATTTACTTTGTTTTCCAGGTATGAGATGTATCATCTTCGTTTTCCTGTTGTAGTGCTTCGCTTGTCGTCGGCACGCATTGTTCAGATAGTTACGAGCTATCTTGCTGTTTCTTCTATCCTCTCCTTGCAAGATCAAATGACATATTCGCTGTTGTTCTGACGTTCTGTTTCTTGATCCTCGTCTGTCCATTTCTGTTTTAAGACTTGCATGGTCCTCGCCCACAATGTTCCCATAGTGTTGTTCAAATTGGTGAGAACTTGTGGGATTCTTGTGGTGCTTCCTGTAAGCAAACATACTGTGCTGGAAGTAATATTGTCCCATTCTTTGGGTTGATCCTAACAAAGTTTCTTCAACAGATCTCAACGTGCCATTGAATCTTTTCCACGAGTCCGTTGGTCTATTTGAGCACGTGGTTTGGGGTTTGGTTGTGATCCTTTGTGTTCAAGTGTCTACTTGACCTCTGCAATTGTCCCAGAAAGAAAATGACTACCTACTGTCAGTGAGAATTTGCGTTGGTATTCCAAACTCGCGTCCAGATTTCCCACAATAGCTTCAGCCACTGCTTCTGTGGTTGATGTTACGGAGTGCATGTTGCTTTGCGTGGCGCGTAAGCATAATAATTACAGTGAGAATGTATCTCGTCCCTGATGATGACAGGGGGTTGATGGCGTCCAATGATATCCACTGCATACACGATGGAATGGATTATCTCTATCTGTGGCATCTACATGAACGGGGCTTTCCTGATACTATTTTCTTGCCGTACATCTCGGACCGTATCGCATGACGCACTCATATCTTTTGAACGTTCACCTTCACTCTGGCCAAAAGAAAATCATGTAGTTGACGCTCTTTGCACGTCTCACACCAAGGTGTCCAGACATTAGGTTTGTCAGGAGATATCTGTAGTACATTAGAATCTAAGTTTCCTGGGTACCACAACTTAGGTATGTTGCGTCGTTGGCGTACGCACATCCTGTCAGTATTCCTTTCATTGATACAATGAATGTTGTTTCAACACCTGTTTTGTTGTACGTGCGTTGTCAGGCTTACTGGCCCATGCTCATCAGCTTCTTGAGTATGGGTCTTTCGCTGTTCTGCTTTCAACTCTGCTGGAGATATAATGCTGCATGTTGTTTCCGTAATCTTGTGCGTTTTCATCTGTTTACGGTATCTGCTGCTGCTTTGGATGGGATGAACAGGTACATTGGATGATCTCTCCTATTTCTTCTTGCGTGTATTTCAATCATTACTGGGCAAACGGGTTCTCCATACGAGTTACTTAGGTTTATGCACGAAGAAGCTGGGAGTCTCCTTGTGTACATGCGCACAGGAAGATTTTGTTTGACTGATGAGGATGCCAGTGCTCACCTCTTTTTCTGACACTGTATATAACAATGCTCCGGATACTAAGTCCTTCCTCACGATCGTCATGTTAGAGCCTGTATATCTCCTCACAGCATCCACTTGTTTTTCCTCGACTTTCACTGATGCATATGGATTGAATTCGATCCCGTTCAATTATCACAACAATCTCATGTTGATCATACCTTCAGTTGACAGTGTTTGCAGCCGTTGTCATAGTAACCACCATCGCTGTGTCATTTCTCTTTTGCGTGCAATCCATCTGGGATGTGAGGCCTCCTACATCGGTAACACTTTATCTGAAAGCGATAAACTTTCTCCTGTCGTTGCCCCCCTTGTCAGTACAAAATCCCCTCGGCTTATCCTCTTTCTGAGCTTCCTTGTGTGGACCTCTGTGTCTCATTTCTATGGAACCATTCATACGAATGATCTGGTTTTGTTTGGTCACGGTACTTCCTCTCCAAAGTCTCTATCGTTCAAACACGATCTGCTGCTGCAACAGCTTCCTTTCCAGTCTGTGGATCTCTTTCTCTGACAAATCTTGCCTGATCATTAGGCAATGCTTCAGGAAATTTCTCAGGATAACATTTTCTTTCAAAAGTCTTTTCCGTCTTTGTTGGACCAAAAATTCAACCTCCTCTCTAGCCACGTAGACAAACGATCCCATAATGACAAGGCACGTGTCAGTGCTCTCTTTGCGTGCTGTGCGAAAATTTCTGTCTGTAATGGTCCTAGCAATCCGTTTGGTACTTATGCAAAATGACTGTTTGATGAGGTTTATAGTCCCGATGACTCTGCAGCGGGTTCGGTAGTTCTCACATACGCTTCCCTAGCTCCTGCCCTTGAGGTAATGGAGTAACCTGGCCACCCCATTCCTTCCATGTTCCTTCCATTTGATGGCTGCCACCTTCTCAAATTGAGTCAAATATGGATCAAGGTTCGTCTCCTTTCCTTGTCTTCTAAGTAAGGTAACTTTGACCTTAGCCGACACTACAGTCTGTAGAATGGGTTTGGGCGCTAGCATTTGGTTGAGCATCACCACTGGCTTCACTGCTTTTATTTTGCTAACTCTAACTGTAATTGCCTCTCGCCTCTCTTTCTTCTATATCTCTTTCTCCGTTCTTTCTTGTTGCTCTCGTTCTGTTCCTCCTTTTCCTTGATGTAAGAGCGTGTTCTGCTCCTTTTAGGCCTAGTCTCATAGCGCCTCGGCCTTTCCATTGTTGGAATTGCGCATAGTTTGGATGTTTGCTGGAGACTGACTTCGTCATTGGCAGATGCCTGACATCGGGGACTTTCTTGTCGGCATGTCCCCTCCTATGCAATCCTGTTGTCTGCCAAATTTAATTAATACAAATAACGCAGAAAACCGTATACGGTCACGCGTTGATGCCAATTGATATTGACACACGTTGCAGAACACGAGTGTTAAAGAAGGAAACAACTTTCCCACCACGACTGGGAAAACACACTACAAAACCCCGTGTAGTTAAAAAAAAATGGGGATGACTACACTCCGAAACCCCAAAACACGTTGTTGTGAAAAAACGTCAACAAACCAAACCAAGGTTTGCACACACAGCTACCAAACGAAATAATAGCTGACGAGCGGGTACGTGCTGAAATAAATTATTTTTTTTGTATCTCCGATTTCGTTCGTACGATTCACCAAAACAATACGGCGCCTGCAAAATTAGCCCATGGTGCCACCTTGCACCCATGTTAATAGCTTACGTTGAATTGCCGCTTTAGAGTATAAATACTTTACTTAATCCTTTGTGTTCCCTTATCCGACACAAACACAATACTACTGCACCCTCCAATGCAGTAACGTCAAGATTGCACTTACCTGGCTACTGAAAAAAATCTCTTTTCACAATAGATCTAGTGAAATAGATCTATCAAGAAGTAAAAACATGTCGTGGTAATATGACGTGAATTGGCCAAGGTCGTTTACTTTCTCTGTTACTGTGTTTGAGGCATTTTCTTAAAAATTAGGGGAGATTATTAATCAAATAGCGTCGCAACTAACGAAATAAATGATAAATAATTTATGAACGAAAATGTGAAATTTAAATTTTTTAGTTATATGTTTGGATGGTCAAACACATATAATAGACCACGGAGCGCACCGCCCAACCTCCCACTAGAAAAAAAGGTGAAGGTTGCGGTCTACAATCTTGTATATGCGTCACTGAACCTCCAGGTACTTTAGATCGAAAGGATCCCCGGGACGAGCCCCCATATAAATTATGTGACGGATTTATAAAGCCCATTAGTAAATGTTGGTTGGAATGTCAGACAAGATGATAGACCGATGATAGGAAAGTTAATCTTTCGTCCACTCCCCTCAATTTCTTTCTAAAGATGGAACAAGAGGTTTGATTTTTGACATAAACAACAAAATTTAATAAAATATGAGTATCGTTGTAGATGTCTGCATGTGATTATGTCGTTTTGTTCGTTTGAATGCTGATGTCCGTTTTGCTCCTTTATGAAATGGATTAATACAAAAGAAATTAATCATGGCCCATTCCTGGAAACAGCAAATTTCTGTTCTTCTCCACTTGGTCTTTGCAGTAGCACATAATATCGATTGTCCGTTCGTGCTAAAAAATGTCTTCCTAGTATAACACATAGAATTTAGTTCATGCCATTAAACAAAAAAATATACAATATGTCTGAGTCGTGTCTTGTAGATAGTGAATATGAATGAGGAGGGATGAGTTATGTGTGATTGGCACTCAGCTTCACGGAATCGGTATGTGCGTTCCGGGTTCCGCTGACGTTCAGAGTCCACTTCCAGATTCCAGCTAGATTGACACGCCAGCACGTTACCTCTCAACGAAGAAAGAATGCAAGTAGGTTATGGATGCGTGACCGATACAAAAAAAAAAATAGATGAAGATATAAGATGCTGGAAGGTGGAAAAGGAATAGGAAAAAAGAAGAAAGGAAACCTGCAAGATAATGATCGTCTTAAATCTTGACACTTTAATGGCACATCACTAATCCACCTCACTACACGTCCAAACACACTTTTACAATTGCACTAGGCTTGCTTCTATCATTTACAATTTGATTTCATCCACTCCGCCACTCAGCTTACGGATGTGTTGCGTTTCCGGAGTTTTCATGCTGACGTTCACAGTTCTCTTCCAGTTCCCGGCAAGTTGACACACCAGCTCGGTCCTCCGACGAAGGATGTAGCTGGGATAAAGTGATGTGCCGAAGTTGAAGATAAGATGGGAGAGACGTTGATCAGGGGATGAAAAAGGGAAGAGTAAAGAGTAGGGTACAAGTAGAGTAGGTGTAGTAGGAGTGTAGTGGGACAGGATCAGGAGTAAAGACCTGCTAGATATCAATTGTCTTAGATCTTGTGTCCTTATAGTGGCGCATCACTTATACCGCCCATTACACGCTTAAACACACTTTACAATTGCACTAGCTTGCTCTATCATTTCACAATTGATTGTTCCTTTCAAAAATTGCTTTACGATAAAACTCGTTAACAAAGAAGGAAAGGTGTTACACGTATTTCAAATCTGCCTGACCTGTGTTATTCGCAAGGCTTTGGCTTGATGAATTACAATTATATTTAATCCCTGAACAGATTAAGTCAAATCGCGTTAATCTTCATATTACACAAGTCACTTAGATCCAAGAAAAATGTTCCGTTCATAACTTGAACTCGTTTACGATTCTCTAAATAATAATCTGCATTCACACAAATATCATATCTTCTAAATATGGTTGTATGCAACGGTGAAACTGAAATAGAATTTGCATAATATAGATTAATACATGACAACACGATATGATGAGAGCAAACAAATGAAAATGACAGCTCCATAATTAATCATATGTGTTGACTGGTAAATCTGAAACAAATTGATTTAGAGCATTTTAGATGATCGCGCGCACAAAATATTATTGAACCGGTAAATGTGCCTTAATACGATTATATTGAAATAAATTTTGTTGCGCTACACGAAAAAATGGTTTCGATCTATTTACCTCAACACAGTCTTCAATGGCTACAGCTACCGACTTGCCCACGGAACGATGAGACTCGTTAACGCCTTCCCCGCAAAGGTTGTGGGTGTTGTCGAATGCCCTGCAGTCCCCTTTCAGTCTGACCTTGACTGATTCTTTCGACAGGCTTGTTCTTCTTCGAAAAGTTTGACCTTTCGTGTCGAGCCAATTTCTCCTCAACTTGGTTGATCAGATTGTAAGAAGCAACGGCCAACACTTACTGCACATGCGCGGACGGAGAAACAACTGACACTTGGATAATTATGATTGGTCAATACCATGGTTTTCCATACTCTAAGATTGTAAATTATTTTATTATTAATACAAATACAAGTCTACACAACGTTTGAAATCATTAGCGTACCGCACTAAAGCAAAAACTAACAATTAGTTTCGTCGTTTGGATATAGAAATATAAAACAAGTGCAGAGCAAATAAACGTCATGCATTGATTGCGTCATTTTCTCAATGAAAATGACCCGAGCTTATGAATGAACGTGACAGTGTGTGTGTGTGTGTGTGTGTGTGTGTGTGTGTGTGTGTGTGTGTGTGTGTGTGTGTGTGGAAAGAGTACCTCACAAAAGATCCAAATTCTGTCAGGTATCATAACTCTTCATTATTGCTTATGTACTCTGCGGAGGAAAAGAGAAAGGGGAAAGGGATGCATGTCCACCAGTTTGCATATATGTGGTTAATTTTAATCTGTATGTGTTCATGTGACTGTGTTTGTGAATATACATGTTAGTTTGAGTGTGTGGTGTGTTGTGTGTGTGTGTGTGTGTGTGTGTGTGTGTGTGTGTGTGTGTGTGTGTGTGCGTGTGTGTGTGTAAGAACAAGAACAAGACCAAGAACATATTTTATTACCATATGAAACCAGAGGTTTTGTGGGGCACAGATGATCAAGTTAAGACATTCAATTAAACTAATCCCAACATCATCACATCTTGCAACATAGCATTAGTAGTAGAAAGAAAAAAGCATAGTGTGCATCAGAGTCTGATTAAATTTTCTGTCCCCAAAGTGAAAAACACAACAGGATGTACTGGGCAAGTTCAAGTTGGAAGCAGTCCAATAACATGAACTCCTGTGGTTTTGTCATGTTAGTCTGTGGTGGAAAATCTGTTTTTTGTGATCCTTGTCATCAGGTCATTGTAATGTTTTCAACATCCGTTTTGAAACATTATTATTATGTTATTTTAATTCCCATCATTCCCGTTCCTTTATTGAATAGAGAGACCCGGATGTTTGTGACGGTTGGCAGTCGCTGATTGGTTGAGCATTGTGCATGTGAGCGGGAGTCCTACATGCTGAACAGCCATCTTGTAATCAGTACTTGTTTCTATGCAATATTGCAATTGTCTGGAGTACACGAGCTGTATTCAGTGGTGCTGATTGGTCGTGAATGGTTTGCATTCGACACACACAACATCACAACTGGCGACGAGGCCGAACCTACAAGTTTTCTTCAAATTTTGTTCAACTGATTAGAGATGGAGAGAACTAATAAATGCCGATTCTAGCTCCCCCCCCACCCTCAACAAGTTTCGGCTGGGGGGGGGGGGGGGGGAGCTAGAAATCGGCATTTATTAGTTCTCTGACAAGTAAGACTTCAATAACCAAAAAATAACGATTTTTTTGCAAACATGCATACTGTGTAGGATTATCCGTTTTCAATACTAATTTACTAAACTTTTCAGATTATAGTTTTTGCTTAATCCTGCGTTTTTCCTGATCATTTTCAATAACATCATTTTCACGCAGACATTCATCAAATGAGTTTCTGTCTTTTGTGTAAAATAAAACCACATGGTCGTTAACCGTTCCCTAAAGTCTTTTAAAACTGAGTTATATTTTTGACATAAAATCCGCACACTTATTCTGACTAATTTCTACCTACAAAACTTTGTATAACAGACAGGCAGACACGAGGCGGTGGGAGTTATAGAGACCCGCCATTAGGCTGAAACCTGATCACTTAATTTATGCTAGGGCCTTACGGCCGGCGCAGACAAGAGGTCTTCGTTCACACAGAACACAGCGCACAGTCAATTAGTTGTCAATGACAACAACACCCAAACAATGCTACATACCTTTTTCACGTCCATGTTGACAGTATGTGCCTTGTTATTTCTCTGTTGGTGTGTGTACGTTTGGGTGCGTTAACTATACTAGTAAACAAACGGATGAGTTGAAATGGTAAATAGATATTTGAGAGAAAAGATAATCTTACCTGTTATTTCCATTTCTTCAGCATGAGCAGGGTTATTTTACTTCCAAGCCGGCTTCATGGCGGGATTCTCTCGAAGTGCAGATTTTATTTTGGTGGTTAGAGATATTCGTCTATAGGCTCACCAGTGGCTTCATCTTCCCAATCAATAGTTAAGTCTTCTTCATTATCACTGATCACAATTGCTTCTATTTCTTGGCTAAGTCCTGTTGATTGCTCTGATTTTATTTCTCTAAGTAAGTCAGACTCCTGGGAACTCTTGGATTCCATCTAATTGTACACTTTCTATAACAATTTGTAGACACAAAACTTAACCGTCTTCTCCCCACTCGATCAGAGAACACACTGTGCTGTTGGCCGCACTCCAAAACCGGGCTTGAAGGGCCAACTTTGGCATTAAGCCAAGCACCCCAGGCAGAGGCAGGATAAACAGTTGGACAACGTCACTGTTTGGAAAGCCTTGTCTGGTAATTAGAAACTCGATCCTACATAGAACCCCCTGATGAGTGTCACGCACCATCCTGTCTATTGTGTGAATGATTTCTGTGTGTATGTGCGTGTGTGTGATCCAGATCATGCCATGAGTTACCCCAAGTCCTTAATTAAGTCACCCAAGTCCTTAATTAAGTTCTTAATCAAGTCACCCTAAGTTCTTAATTAAGTTTTTAATTAAGTTCTTAATCAAGTCACCCCCAAGTTCTTAATTAAGTTACTCTAAGTTTCTACTTAAGTCACCTCAAGTTCTTAATCAAGTTCTTGATCAAGTCACCTCAAGTTCTTAACTTAAGTCACCTCAAGATTGTAATTAAGTCATCCCCTAAGTGCAACCAAGTTCTTATTCAAGTCAACTTATAATTATTTATTAAGTTCTTAAAGTATTATTGCATCTGAAATGGATCAAAATGATCTTTTGTTGTTGGCGGTTTTGGCATGCTTTTTTGTTCGGCTTCTGTATTTAGTGGTTGAGATTGTTTGGACTGCTTTGGTTTTTGTTGTCTTTGTTTATATATTTTATAACCGTAATAACCACCCCCAACAGCAATGCCGCCAAAAATGACAATTGCTTTAAGAAAAATCCATGAAGACTTTGGTGGTGTAGGCAACCCTGTTGTTGTAGGCCTTGAATCAACTTGTTCTGGTGTTTTTATAGCGGGCTTTGAAACAACTGGCTGCGGCTCTGGCACTTTTTCATTCTGTGCTTGTGCCTTTAATTTTTTTTTGTTTGTTCCACTCTGCTAATCTTTTTCCTGCTGCAACGTCCCCAGGCTTTTTACTGGTTGCTTTCTCCACCGGATTCAATGTTTTCTGATTCTGCTGATTTTCTGGCTCGGTCATTTTGAAGGGAAACAAAATCTATATGATTAAAAGTAATTAATCCCATGATTAGCGGCAACAATAATGTTCCAAATCTGTAATATAGATCACATCCTAGAGACTCTAATGACTTTGTTAAAACTGAATCCTGCGTTAAATCATACATAAAGTCTTGTTCAGAATCAATAGGCGCAAATCTACTAACTAGTTTAGTGTACAAACTAAGAACTGTTTGCCCTACACTTTTTACCATTCTTGATCCTAGTTGCGCTTCATACCTGTTGTGATACTTTACAATGTCTTGTGGCGACATTTGTTGAATCTGTTCTATGCTGAATTCATTTCCGAGGTACTGTTTTGTTTTTCCACATGCTGCCAAAAAATTTACAGTCTTTCTTTTTTGGGCATAATATCTTGGTCATCAACTTAATCATTTGTAATCATAAGTTCAGGAAGGTTTAGGCTACCCTGTAGCTGTAGCAGATCGTCGCCGTTCATGTTTTTTTATTAATTATAATTATTTTATTTTTAAAAAATGGGCACCGAAAAAACTGTTACCAATCTTGTATACCATTCTGCTGTTATTGGGGTCTAAGTATAGGATACACAATGCTTGGTAAAAAGCCTGTTAAAAATAAAACCAGCAGATCTTGGCAAGCTAGGCTTTGAGGATTCAGCAAAGCTAATTGCTGTTATTGCAGCTTCGTTTGCTACGAAAGATTTTCTAGTTAAGCAAGGAATAATTCCTGACAGCATCAATATGTAAAATTAAAAAAAAATTACATTTATAAAAATGGCTTCGCTCGTAATGATGATAGGTGGCGCTGTGGTGAATGCGCTTGCTTTTAGCAGAAGTAATTATGCATTTACTAAACTCCGGGATGACGCGAGAGAAAAAGACATAACAAAGTATGGAGCAACTAGCCGCAGCACAAGATTACTATGAAAAGCAGAGAATTGAGCAGTTAGATTTCATTAACGACAAACTGAAAAAACAGGGACATGCAGCTTACACATTAAAGACGTTGATCAAGCAATAAAAGAATATTATCTTGTAACAGGCAAACCAATCGAGACATTGCCCCCACCAAAATTCAGCGACTTTATCAACCATCAGAAAAACAAAAGATGCAAGAAATCGTGTTTATTGTCTTTGGCATGACCGTTGTGTATTTTGTTGCGCATAATATTGGCTGAATAAAAATGAACAAAATTTATTATTCGCCAAAAGGATATTGGAAGGGAATTACGGCAATAAAAAAAACTAAGCCAAGCAGGGGGAGTCAGTGAACAAACAGCAAAGGAATGGTTATCTAAACAAGCGATTTGGCAAATTTATTTACCTGCACCTAGACGAATACAGAGACCACACTTTGTGAAAAACAATACCAAACGACACCCATCAAATGGATCTTCTATATTTACCCCATGATACGATTAGACGAAAAAGATTTAAGTACGCACTTACAGTCATTGATATAGCTTCAAGATATAAAGATGCTGAGCCATTAGCACAAAAGAGTGCTTTGCTGTTGCTGTTGCTATACAACTAATATATCAACGAGGTCCTTTAACTTACCCTCGCATGATTCAAGTTGATGATGGAAAAGAATTTAAAGGCCAAGTGAATCAATTATTGTTAAAACATAGAGTTACTATTAAAGAGGCATTCCAGGAGTTCACAGATCACAGGCTTTAGTTGAAAACTTTAACAAACAGTTATCAGAAGACTTTTTTCCTACCAGTATCACAGAGAGCTTATTGGCAATTCTCGCAACACAGAATGGGTTAGAAGACTGCCCTCAGTTTTGCGCGCAATGAATAATGAAGAATTTAAATTAACGGGGCTAAAACCAGCACAAGCAATCAAAAAACAAACAGTAGATGTTGTTGAAGGAGAGTCTTCATCCAGCAAACTATTACCGTTTGGTTTAAAAGTAAGGTACCTTTATTTACCGGGAGAAGCAGAAGGGGACACTCGCATCAGGGCAACCGATCCAGTTTGGAGTGTTGATCCATATGAAATAAAAAGAATTGTAAAGATGAATCCGCCCGTGTATTATTTACGAGAAACTGACACAACAAAACAACCAGCTCCTCAAAGATCTTTTGTGAGGAAGAACTGCAGATAATCCCACCAGACACAGTTCCGCTTTAATTGATTTACGTAAATATATTAAGTTTAAAATGGAGAAGGAAGCTCAGAATGAAGCAAGAATGATAAATGAAAAGACCTTGAATTAATACGAGAATCATATGATACGAATTCTGCAATTAAAAAAACAATTGTGAGGATTCGCCAACACATGCTAAAACATCCAGATCACCTACAGCCCAAAATCCCAAATTTTAACTATCAAAAATGGGATAAAGAATATCTTGAAATAATAAAAAAAATTCGAGCACATCAAGCAAACATGAGAAAAAATTGGACGAATTGGAAGATAATATGATTGATTTTCTAGAAAAATTTGAGGAAAAAATGAACCCGATATAAACCTGAAGAAGATAATAATTATGCGTTCTCCCGTGTCCAATTGCATATGAAAAACTTGGATTAACAAATACTCGTTTTGTGTTTGTTCTATCTAAGACTTCTTTGTTACAACAGTTTTGTTGATCTCATGTAGATTAGATCGTAGTTTTACGTTGTCATGATGAAAAGTCTTATGTCAAACAATGCTTCTTAAGTTGTCATGGATATGCTTGACTGCACAACACTGCGAGATATCCCCTTTGCTTTTTTGATGGTTTTTTCTTGACACGAAAACACTGTACATTTTTACCTTAACCCAACAAACTCCTTGATCACCCTTCCAGATAATTCATCCTTCATCTTTCCTAAAACCTTCTTGTTAAAAAGTTGAATCCAAAGGCGAATCTTTAGGATAATCAGATGTGTCGTACATCCCGCATGCCCTTTAGCTACTTCTAATTCCATGTCTTTAAGATATCTTCAGTGGGGATATCTATAACAAAACTATCTGTATCTGTGTAAAGTACTCTGGACTCAGGATACAAGGGTTTAAAGTAGTCATAAAGAAATTCTAACATCAAAAGCTTTGATAATTCTAAAACAGTAAACCCAATAAAAACGGGCTTATCCAATTTGACTTTCTTTTTTTTCATCAATATGCCAAAAAGCTGATCATGAAATCTTCTGAAGTCCTGATAATTAGGTTTTGAAGTTAGCTTAATTGCTTCGTTCTCTCTGGTGACCAATCTAACATCTTTACGCTTGTGCGGATTCTCCATAGTCTTTCCGAAACAGCTGTTGTTCATCAGCTTGAAAAAGTCTTTTTCTGAAGCATCTGTGG
Source organism: Conus ventricosus (assembly GCA_018398815.1). Classification (NCBI taxonomy): domain Eukaryota; kingdom Metazoa; phylum Mollusca; class Gastropoda; order Neogastropoda; family Conidae; genus Conus; species Conus ventricosus. The sequence continues at coordinate 40,761,797 of CM031615.1, read as the reverse complement.
ATTTAGTTCTAAGATCAGTGTTCTTCATGATGTATGGTTTCATGAACTGTTCTTGATCAAAAGCAATTATACGATGAACAGCTGTCAACTTTAAACCATGTCTTAAATAAAATTGTAGAAGTCTGTAATGACAGACATAATTTTTTTTTCCACAAAGATTAGGCACAAGTTTAGGCGGCTCTGTTTTTGCCATCTTTAGACTTTCTGCTGCTAATGGATAGTCATTATGTAGGTCATGGAGTTCCTGAGGATATTCTAAGTCAACTTCTAAAATGTATCCACGCTGTTGATCTGGCGTCAAACTGCTCAACCACTTTAATGCTTTTTGAATATTTTTCGTATTATCTGTGTACATTTTAAAGTTGCGTAATGGAAGCGATTGCGCCATTGCCCATCCATACAGATTGTTTGCATCTAAATACATGAGATAGTTAGACCTTTTACTTGGATCATAGTCGTCCAAGTATTTGTTGTTTGCTTTACAGTAATGATGCGACGCCATACTAATTCCTCCACGCAATCCATTTTCAATCATCTGAATCATTGGTAGGTCAGACAATAAATCAATCTGTACTCCAGTAAACTTTAAGAAAGCGTCCCAGCTCATCCCGGGTGCAGAAATATAATGCGCGGGATCCAGGCTGTAATGTTTCATGCAGGTCTTCCTATAATTTTCAAAGACGTCTGCCAACAAACATGTATCAGCCATTAAATATGCATCATGATAGTCTCCCATCGTTTTACAATCTAACTTCTGCCACGCATCTTGAGCATGCTGGTAATCAGAATCACTGATGCCCTTTCCTCAAAGACTAGAAAAGAACGCGCCTTTAGGAGGAAGTGTGTCTTCGTCAAACCTTTCCCAACTGTTCATGTACTCATAAGGGTAAACACCCTTTCTAACAAGTGTTGGGTCAAAATATTCTTCCGTTATTGGGCAGGACTTTAAGGACATAGCCAGCGACTCTAATGAACCCATCATGTGCTGCATAGAGTCATAAAAAGACATGTTATTTAAAGTGAAACACATGTACTTTTCTGATGACTGTGCAATGCATGTTATCCTGAAGGCGTCGTCTACTGCTTGCATTAAAGATGAGAGTCGTAACCTCGCAAGTTGTGAAAGAAGATGGGCAGCTTCCATTGTCTTGGTTCAAACTTTAGTTGAAGATTGCATTTACTGTGTGCTGCTCCTCTGAACTTCCACTAATGTGATCATGGTCTCTTACTGTCGGATTGGTTTCCTCACTGTTAGACATTAGTTCTAAACCACAAATCACAATGTGTGGCCGATTTATACTGTTGTTGGTCTTTTAGGCGTCATCTTGATTCAGATAAATTCAATTATTAGAACAGGCGTTACGCACTTGTACTGCATGCGTTCTAAGAAGTATTTTGCAGCATCTGTCCTCTATATAATTCTGGTTCTGAATGGACGCCATCCGACCTGACAACAATGAAAGCAAATGAACAAATCTGATGTTACTCACATAAGGCTGTTTTCGGAAGTCTCGTGGGTTGGCCTTATAAGGAACAAGAGTGATTCGAAGTCTGCGTAAACAACATATGGAGAATTTTGCAGCCGTTTCCAGTTCTTAAACTAACTTTAGATCCAGGCGGGGCGCAATTAGTTCTGTATTACAGTCTACAGAACTTTTACAATGTTTTATATGTTCAAGCGCGGCTGGAACGGATGGAATGCTTGTTAAACATTTCTCAGAATTCTTGTTTATGACCATGTTTTGAAGTATGTGCTAACAATCTACTCATTGTTCGTATCAATGTGTAATGCGGTAGCCCTGTTGGTGAAAACATCATAGTATGTCACACAGTTTTGTCTGGATCACTATTGTTGGGCTGTTTTTGGACACTCGAGGGTTGCAGATTGTTTCCTCATCCCATGTGTAGAAATTAACAGTTATTGGTTTGTTTTGTTCTTCAAACGATCAATTTGATCTCACACTAACAGGAAAGGATATTCCATTGAAGTAAGATCATTGCTGTAAGGTTCATAGTTAGATACTTCTCTGCGTTTTGCGGACATAATGAAGCCTTGCAAGAACACACCACATAAAACATTTGTCGTCCGAAATTCTATATGTTTAGAACTGCTCTTTTTGCGACTAATGCTGGATGGCATCGGAAGTAAGACCTGCCTACGATCGGTGCATACTTAGCCTGTTTTAATCTGATCTCTAAGACTTCGCCCTCTGACCAACCAAGCCTCTCATTTTGGCTTCTTCACGGCCACATCAAACTGTGTAAGCATTGGTCTGCCCAACCGTGTTAAGTCATTATGAGATAAGAATAGTCTGTTGTTTAGTTGAGACCCAGACTTCTAGATTTTCTTCATTTATTGTTATATAGTCGATTAAAACAGCTAACATTACTTTAATGGCGGTCTATTGTTAGTTGTACCTGGAACTTGAGAAATAGCATGAACAACGCTTGCCTGTACTTTGTTGATCAATGACTTCTAGATAATATCATTTAAAGCTTTTGACAAACGCTCTCCCTCGAGCATTCCTTCAAACAATTCGTCTGGTCCTTCATATATCTTATCCATCTTAGTTTTCTTTTCTCACTGAAACATTTTATTTAAATTAAAAAAATACATCGACTCCCAAAGTCGTCTTAATCCGAATCAATATCAACGGTCTTTTTGTGCTTGACTCATAAACTAAAGTATAAACACCCTTTGACGTTGTTAATGTGAGCTGTTTAGAACAGAGTTTAATGTTTCGTTTACTTTTTTAAACAGTCCTTTTTATATCTGCTCAGGGTCTGGCTGTTGAGAAAAACTTGTCCTTGCCTTTCTTTGAGATCAAACTTTTGTCTTTTATAGTCATCAAAATCAGCCTGTAAACGACTAAATTCTTCATCCGTGATGTTTGAGTCAGCTAGTGCTTATTTTTTTTATCAGCTTAAGGAACTAAGTTATAGCTGTTATTAGTTGAACCATAGCTGTGTGCTTTTGGAGTTTAGTTTTTAATTTTTGCTAGCAGCACCTACGCTAATGAACATAGTGCCAAGAGCTAAAGACAAACCGCCTAAGGTAAAGCTGCGGGTGCACCAACGCCTTTGCTAAGAGGCCTACACTTGTTCCTGCTGATAGAGCACTTAATAGTTGATGCCCAGTATTAACATAGTAACAGCATAAAGACAGCAGAAATACCTCGTTTGGTTTTGCTGTATTTGAAAGGTCTTGCTCTAGTACTTGTTCATCTGTGTAAATTGGCTAATCTGAAGGTTTTATGTCGGGTGTCTACAGCAGCAGAGACGCCCTGGATTCGATGTTGCCTACTACTCTTCTTTAGCACTTTTGGATAAGCTGAACAGACATGCTTTTTTACAAATAAAAAAATTTAGTATTGTATATCTTTTAATCTGTTATCTTGAATATTCAGCTGCGCATCATATATTAAAAACAAAGTACATTAAGTGGTTTATCAGCATCTTTTCTTTATCAATTTGAATGTTTATTACGTCTTTAACCGTTCTCCCATTTCCATGCAACTGATTAATCACTCTGTTGACCTTAAGTCAATCCATAAACCGTATTGCGCTGTAAATAATCATCAAGCCTAACACTGTAAGATGCAGATCTTTAGACACAAGGTCTGCTGTTGGACTTCTACAATCTCCCACCCCCAAACAATTTCTATTTCGTCAAAATGCTGATAAGGTCTAAGCCCCTAGCGTAGATTGGTTAGGATACTACCCTCAATCGAACATTGCACTTTGTTATTTTAGATTAATAAAATTTTTCAGTTTGTCTTTGAACGGTTCTTCATCTTCACACAGCAATAAAATACCTTTAAGCGATCTTGCTAGCGAACACTAAAACTAAAATTCCATATAGCGTCTGCTTGCTTTTGGGATATTGTGTATGATGAATCACTCTTTCGTATATATTGCTAATTTGACTTATTTTTGCTCAATCAGCCTTGCTAAATTAGGTTGCTAACAACGTCAAACTCTAACGAGTATGTCAGAAATGCTGTACTTTGCTTCGGTGTCTTCAGATATAATAACACGTTGTATTCATTAAAAGTTAGCTCATAATGACAATCTGTCTTTAATGCTCCTTGAAAGTATGGTGCATGCGATTTTAACACTCAAAATCTAGGGTATGACAAAGCGATTACCATACGCATAACTTACGCTTCATGCTTTTGCCGGATTAGCATTCTCGGCGCCTATTCTATGTTTTAGCGCTTCTTTATTTTCGATTCCTTGAAACGCAAGATCGGCCCTTTCATTCTCGGTCAGCCATAGATCAGAATAGGTTAAAAATATGTCTGCATTATGTAAGAAAATATTTCTTGCCCTCAAGTTTTATAGAAATTTCTTAACGATTGCCCGTCCCAAATTCTGGACAACTGTCCTGTTGGGTCTGTGTTGAAGCGAGTTCTATTTTGAAAGTAAGTTGCGCAGAGCCTGGCACAATCACTTCATCCTCTCCTAGGTCTGGAAATTTGACAGTAAGAATTTGATCTGCATCAATAGTAGATGGATTATTTGGAACAGTATATTCCGTTTATTTCCCTTCACGCCAAAGGGCTCTTCAGTCTTCTATGCGGGTCAAGAATTGAGCCATATGCTTGTGACATTTTTTATAAAACAAAATAAAAAAGTTAATTATTTAAAACATGGCAGGAATTGGAGGTAAAGAAGATTATGATGTTTTTGATCGTGGAGACGACATGAGTGACATGACTCCTTTGACACAGCATCGCTCGGGGCTCTCATTGCATGATGAATTAGTAGAAGGGCGGCAAAGGCGTGAATTAACAGAAAGTAAGGTTAGATCATTATACCAAAGTTTAGGACTAGAACTCCCGAAACTATATACCCTGATGATTTTGAACTAAAAGATAACCATTTGTATGTGAAAACGACAAAGGAGAACGTGTTCCGCTTACGCATAAACGAGACCCATCAAGGTTTGTAGGCTGGGATGCAATTAGACAAAGGCTCCGTGCAAGCGAGCGAATCGCCTTGGCTTTACTAAACCAAAATTAGATGAGGAGGCAGTTGCTAAACTTCAAAACATACAACAAGAACTCCCAACAGATCCCCAAAATACAAACATGGAACTCAAGATTTAATTCCAACAGCAGGCAAAATAAACAAATGTAATAGAAGCAGAAACCAGTCTTTCAGAAGAAACAGCATTAAAAACAATTAATGATTCCCCGATACCCACGCGAGAATTAGAGGCCCTTGATCGTGCTTTAAGAACATCAGAGGCGAATTATTAAACAATTTAGCAAAACTGAGTGAACTAGAAGAGGATATAAAAAAGAAAAAAAAACTCGATGAGGCTGATGAAGCCAACTTAGGGCCTGATATTAAAGAAAGAATAACCCAAAGAATAAAAGAACTTGAAGAACTGAGATTATTAAGAATAGAAGCGGCGTCTACTAACCGAGAACAATTACGAACTCAAGTGAGCAGAATAAGAGAAACTATCCAAAGAATTTTATATGAAGACACAACGCTAGCAGAAAGAATAAGAACACTGTTTAGAGAGCAAGGAGTCACATTGGCAAGCGTTATAACAGCCTTAGGATTTGCAATAAGTACACTGGTGATGGCTATTACAGGCGGCGGTGGCCCCGGTCAGTGCCTTCACCACCATCGCCTCCCATCACTGCCTGATAAATCATGGGTAAAAAAAACAGCTTGATCATCTTGCGGGTTATTAAAAAAATTAGCTGGTAAGCTATAGACTCTTTACCAGGTATATAGGGGTATTGTTAGCTGCTTTGTCTACTGCAGGCAAAGTAGTTGGCTTTATGGCCGAGCACTTATGGACATTAGTTCTCTTATATAGTTGGGTAATATTTAGTAGATAAAGACCGAGTAATCCTATGCAGTTAATCCAAAAACAAGTGCTGTCTTTTCATATTCATGGTCATTAATTTTTTTCGTGTTCTTCAACGGCCTTTGGGCTTTGGGCCACGGGATTGGATGACTTATTCTTGGGGGGTCATCTTGTTTGTTTACTGCTTGCAATATTACTGGTTCAGAATTTATGTCGTTTTTTCCGACCTTCTGTTCATTGCCTGCCACAAGGATTTCATTATTGTAGTTTATTATTGTTCCTATCTGGAGTCTGAGGTCAGAAGGCAGCATGTATAAACCAGTGCCAACAGCAAAGTCTACTTTTGATCTTGCGATATTGTAAAACATTTTGGTACCTTTTAATACTTGAAGGCAAATCAACTGTAGAATTAATGGCGTCCTCTAAATTTGCTAAGTACTGTTTTTGCGCTTCAAAACCAGTAGAAGGATCAGTTATGCTCGATCTCGTTTGTGCTTGCGAACCTAGCAAACACCAAACGTAAGTACGAATAGAGTCGTTTATTCGTTCTATTCCTGCTTTAGTTAGCCCCTTAGAAGTGTCTAAGATAAATGTTGTCCATGCTGTTTTATGCTCTTGTTTCTATGGACCCTAGTGAAACAGTTGTGCCTGAAGAGAAAGATGTGTAAGGAGGATTCCAGTCATACTTATACTTTCTGTGCATGCCCCAAAAATAAGGGGTGCCTAGACCATGATTAAGATCCGACTTTTGTCTAAAGTCTGTCCTTAGCCTTAATATTGATATTCGTTACAGATCCTTTCAAAAGCCTTCATGTCTATTCGGTTGCTGAACGGATTAAACGGTTTGTCATTTGGTAATGGCGCTTGCAGTTCAGTCAAAATACGTCTGAAGTGTAATAAAAATGAATATCTATACACTGACCTCACCAAAGGATCAGGATGATTAAATGATCAGCATACGACACTCCACACCCAGTTGTTGCACAAAACCAGCAAAGTTTAGCTGGTTCTGATAAAACTGCATCGGATGACTAAACCACACTTTTGGGATGTGGTCGTTTTTAATAGGGGGGTTAAGATACTCTGTTTAATGGCGTACTCACCTTTTACTTGAAAGGTGTCAGTCTGGGTCACAGAAATGATAAGGGTGTCAGTTGTTATATTTTTAAGATTGTAGTGCGGCCCAACAGAATATTTTGCATTAGTATATTTAAATGCGCTCATTTTATTTCGTTTAAAAAATGTTTGTAACAATAACAACTCAAGACCGTCCTTCGTTTTTAGAGCATGCTATTGATAACAATTGCGGAACCAAAATGGTCGCACTCCATGAATTTTTACAAAGTCGTATGGTTTAATATAAGTGAAACCAAGAAGAATAATAAGATTTAAAAAATTGACAAAACAGGGACCAAAGTTAGCCAGTTAACAATACCTGATGGTTATATACGGGTTTGCTCACTAAAAGAAGCAATGAGTAACTTCGACATTACTCTCAAACTTAACAATGCGAATCTGAAAACAATGTTAACATTCAAGCCTGAGAGAAGTAGGTTACTATTTTGATAAAGAGCTAGCTAAAATGTTAGTGCTTTGCAGCTGACAATCATAGATTTAGAGTTACACCAAACAAACTACTTATGAGGGGAAAATCCGCTCGATCTTGCATTACATTCATTACTCTATGTTCATTGGATGAGCTGAGCACTGATGAAAACTTATATGATGGAAAGCCCTCAACTATTCTAAGAGCTCTTCCGTCAGGGAAAGCTGCATATTGCGATTATGAAATTATACAATTCCCTAATTTACAGTTTAAAAGATTAGTTTGTGGAGGGTCGGATCATTTAATATAAAAATTGCAGACAAAACAGGAAAAGTCATGAAATGTGATAACCTGCACATTGTTTTGGAAGTAGAATAATTAGCTGTTCTAAAACATGTCGCGTTGACCAGAAGAACCGGGAGTTACATTAGTGCCTGTGAGGTGTATAACCTTAGAATTAAAGACCTTGCAGACGTTGCGGACTTTGAACAGAATGGTGAGATAGGCGCTTTGTATGGCTTTGAGTACACTAAAGACGGTGATTATAAACGCAAAGAGGTTGGCGACAACAAAAGGTTTCCTAAACTAGAACAGCTGCGCATTGTAGAAGCAAATAATGCTGGCCAGTATGAATATAAAATAGTTCGAAAACCTGACAGCAAATGGCACTTAGAACCATATTTAGAATGGGACATAAAATTTGAATTCATAAGCCCATTTACATTTTTTGACCGTCAAAAAGGTTTCAGAAAAGCTTCAACTCTGGTCCTTTACATATAAGTCTTATGCCAGAGGACAATAGTCGGAAAGAGATTGAAATAACGCCGTATGGGATAAACAGTACATCCTCCACAGAAGAGAAAACGTTTTAAAGGAAGCTTCTACAAAATTACAGTTCATTCCACGCATGAAATTAGGAGACACGTTCACAATGATATTGAAATTTCTGTCTTAAAAGATAAGGCAAGAAATGGAGCTGTGGGCGTCAGTAACAATCTTATGAAAGGAATTTTTATTAGCTGGCAAAACTTAGACGTTGAAAAACTTAAAGTTACCATCGTCGTTCTTAACAATGGTGAGGATATTAAGCTCATAACAACCAGTGACAAAATTAATACTAGTCTAAATAGAAACGATCTTACAGGACTAAATTGGATTAATCTTACACATTTAGGCCTTATAGGATTTTATTATACTGAACAAGTTTTGACAGAAAGTATGATAAAAACAATAACTGGATTAACATTAAATCCTGTTATAAAACTATGGAGCAGTTAAACTTTATGACAAAAACTCCTCATTGTTCATTGATTTGTGGACAAACTGGTTGTGAAAAACAATATTTGTCCTCGACCTATTACAAACAGTTTATCGCTATAATTTTGATTATATTGTAATTTTCTGTCCAACGCTGAATGGAACAAAGCATATCATGATAGAAGGTTTATATGGACAGATGACGACGTATATTTAGTTGATCCTAGCAATAAACTGAGTGAGTGTTTAGAACTCTTTTTATAGACTGTTTAAAGGAACGCAGACACTATTTATTATAGATGACTGTTCGGCAGAAAGAGACATAGTTAAAAAAAGAAACACTTTGTCGAAAACTGGCTTTCAGCGAAGACATGCTGGAATAAGTGTGTGTGATTTTATGTCAAAAATATAACACAGTTTTAAAAGACTTTAGAGAGCAGTTAAAGACTGTAGTTTTATTCCACATGAAAGACAGAAACTCATTTGATGAATGTCTGCGTGAAAATGATGTTATTGAAAATGATCAGAAAAACACAGGATTAAGCAAAAACTAAAATCTGAAAAGTTTAGTAAATTAGTAATTGAAAACGGATAATCCTACACAGTATGCATGTTTGTAAAAAAATCGTTATTTTTTGGTTATTGAAGTCTTACTTGTCAGAGAACTAATAAATGCCGATTTCTAGCTCCCCCCCCCCCGAAACTTGTTGAGGGTGGGGGGGAGCTAGAATCGGCATTTATTAGTTCTCTGATGGCCAACGCTCTGCCCAACTTCGAACATTTTCCAGTTCACTCTGATGAAGCAACTCTGGAACCCGCTGGAAGAGATGGCTTACACGGTTCGAAATTCATTCTCACTGCACTGTCAGTGACAGAGAAAGCAAGAAAAAAAGCTCTTCTTCTGCATTATGCCGCGATGAGTTTTTACAATCTACGAATCGTTTACTGCTCAACAAAGAGGGAAGGCGATGATGTCAACGACGAGTACAAAGCCTTGTGGATTCCTTCAATGCTCATTTTACGCCGAAAAAGAACATTGATTTTCGAAAACATTCAAGTTTCGTCAGTGTCGTCAAAATGAAGGTGAAACGATTGACGCTTTTTATACAAGACTGAGATTGCTCGCTGCAAGATGTGACTTTGAAAATGAAGACAGGGAGATCAAAGCACAAATATCCAAGGATGTACGTCGTCAAGACTACGTAAACGTGCACTTCGTGATGAAAAACTCACTTTGACACAGCTTTGGATACTGCTCGTTTACATGAACTGTCTGACAAACAAGCTCAAGAAATGGAAGGTGAATGTAGTGCTACAGCCCACATGGTGACTTCTCAAAATCGTCGTACTTCATTGTCGAGAACGAAAACTGATAGATCTAAATCACATCAACATCTACAACAACGTGGACCCCAGCAACATTCCAGCCAAGTTTCTGCTTCACGGAAGAATAATCAGAACAGAAAAATGTGCAGTTGGTGTGGTGGACAGCAACATCCTCGTGAAAAGTGCCCAGCCAAAGAAAAGACTTGTAACTCTTGTTCAAAGGTGGGACATTATGCAAAGTGTGCAGATCAGGCAAGCCCGACTTATCCACGTCGTCGTCCAGCGAATGTGTTGAACGTTCAGTGTTGTGATGACCAGTCTTCTTCTGATGACGAGTACGTATTTGGAGTGGTAGCAGTAACAAAACGCTTGCATCAGCCTCGCACTCTCAGGTAAGACTGTTCCTTTTTTTGTTATATACCGGAGCTTCAGTAAACATACTTGATGAACAATCATTCAAGAGTATGAACATGAACATTGAACTGTCTCCCTCATCAACAATTATCTATGCATATGGTGCCAAAGAACCTCTACATGTGCTAGACAATTCACAACAAATGTAACGTACAAAGACACTTTCACTACTGAAACTATTCATGTTGTACAACCCAAACCAGATGCAAGGGGAGAAATCTCCTCGGTGCAGGCACAGCAGAAAAACTACGTATTGTGAGTTTTGCTCTGCTGCCAGCGCACGCACTGTTGCCGACACTCTTTGTGATGAAAACCTACCCTGTTCAAGGCATAGGCAAAATGAAAGATGTGAAAGCAACATTGTATGAAGACAACTCAGTGTCACCTGTTGCCCAACCACATCGCCGCATCCCATACCACATGCGCAAGAAGTTGAAGAAGAACTTCAAACACTAGAGGATCTAGACATAATTGAAAAGGTTGACGGACCTACCCTTTGGGTTTCCCCTATCGTTTGTAGTGCCCAAACCCAAGAAGCCCGATGAAATTCGTATTTGTGTGGACATGCGCATGCCAAACAAAGCCATCAAAAGAACACGTCACATCATGCTAGGTTGATGACATATTGATGCGACTGAATGAGGCAACCGTGTTTAGCAAGTTGGATCTAAACTCTGGATACCACCAACTTTGAACTTGATGAACAGTCAAGAAACATCACAACATTCTCAACGCATGTTGGTTTGCGACGATACAAGCGTCTGAAGTTTGGAGTGACCAGCGCTGCTGAGATATTCCAAAATCACATTGCCGAAGTCATTTCTGACATTCCTGGAGTTCTAAACACAAGTGATGATAATCTTGGTTTACGGCAAAACCCAGGAAGAACACGATGAGACGCTGAAGAAAGTTTTTGCCCGCTTGAAGGAAAAGAAACTGACCCTCAACAGGATCAAATGCGAATTCAATAAGAACACTGTTGAATTCTACGGCTTCATTTTTGACAGAATGGAATTTCGCCTGATCCAAAAAGGTTGAAGCTGTTTGCAAAGCTACTGCCCCTGGCAACGTGAAAGAAGTCAGAAGTTTCCTTGCCTCACCAATTACATATCTCGTTTCATTCCCAACTACGCTCAGATCACTAAACCCTTGCGAGACCTGACACGCAAGAATGCTGAATGGATTGGTCTGCTGCTCAAGAAGACGCATTTAATGAATTGAAGGCAAAACTGATGAGCTCCCAAGTCATGAGCTACTACAACCCTGACGCAGCAACTGAAGTTGTTGTGGATGCAAGCCCTTTTGGTCTTGGCGCAGTTCTCACTTAACGAGATGACCAAGGCACTCAGCACACTGTAGCCTATGCCAGCCGTGCTTTAACAGATGTTGAGTCCCGCTACTCACAAACCGAACGTGAAGCTCTCGCAGTACGTCTGGGCGTGTGAACACTTCTACTTGTATCTGTTTGGGCATCACTTTACAGTGATTTCAGACCACAAGCCTCTTGAAGGTATTTTCAACAGTACAACATCACGCACGTCCGCACGCATCGAAAGATGGAATCTTCGTCTGCAAGCCTTTGACTTCACGCTACGTTATCAGCCTGGAGACAGCAATCCAGCTGACTTTCTGAGTCGACAACCCTGTGGAAAAGGCAGAAAACAAGACAAAACATGAAAAGACTGTTGCTGATGATTATGTGAATTTTCTTGTTAATCACACCATACCCAAAGCCATGACAATTCAAGAAATCATCAGTGCAAACAAGAGAAGACCCCACACTCCAAGCGGTCAAGAAAGCTTTGAAGCATAACCAATGGCAAGTTCCCAGTGATCCGTCCATCGACGTTTCATCATTTCAAGTCTTCAAGACCATCAAAGATGAACTCGCTTGTGTGATGATTCTGACATCATTCTTCGTTGCAACAACATTGTAATCCCAAGGTCACTTCAACAGCGTACAATTGACATTGTACATGAAGGTCACCAGGGAATTATAAAGACTAAACGTTTGCTGAGAGAAAAGGTGTGGTTCCCCTACATTGATCGTTTAGTGACAACACAGTCAAGTCCTGTCTTGCATGTCTCGCTACAATCCCTGAACATGTGGTGGAACCATTGAAAATGACTGATTTGCCTGCCCGTCCATGGTCCGAGGTCAGCGTTGACTTCACTGGTCTCTCCTTCTGGAGAGTATCTTCTCGTGGTCACAGATGCTTATTCCAGGTTTCCAGAAGTTGAAATCATCAAATCCACCAGTTTCAAGTCCACTGTGCCTAAACTTGATGCAATATTCGCCCGCCATGGTGTGCCGGACATCCTCAAATCAGACAATGGCCCACCCTTCAACAGCCATGAGTTTGGACAGTTCGCTGCTCAGCTTGGTTTCAAACATCGGAAAGTGACCCCTCTGTGGCCCCAAGCAAATGGTGGTGTTGAGCGTTGTATGCCAATGCTCAGAAAGTCATCCAGTCCTGCTCACGTAGAAAACAAGAATTGGAAGCAGGAACTGTACAAATTTCTGCGCAATTACAGAGCTACCCCGCACAGCAGTACAGGAATGACTCCAGCTGAAGCTCTGTTTGGCAGAAAAATAAAAGTCAAACTCCCTGAAGTCCCCATCATCCCCACTCCTCACACCCCTTGTGCTCATCTGGATGCGCAGATTCGCCAACATGACCTTCTCATGAAAAAGAAGATGAAGAACTACGCTGAGGCCAAGCGCAACATCGCTACGACGGATATTCAGGTTGGAGATACAGTTCTTGTGAGACAACCGAAAAAGAACAAACTAACTCCTTACTACAATCACAACCCCATGCAAGTGACAGCAAAGAAAGGATCCATGCTTACAGCCAAGCAACCAGGAGGTGCCCGCATCACACGCAATTCATCCCATTCAAGAAGATCACAGCAGCTGGTTCTTCTCTACAGCCTCTCAACTTGCCTGAAAACTTCTCAGAGGATGGTGGAATGAATGATGATGATTTTGGCCCAGCACCTCTTGATGATGAACATTCTCTACAGTCATCAGATGAACAACAGCCCCCCATCAACCTCTACCTGACTCTCTTGTATCCAGTCCAACTCCCCGAAAATTACCCATGAGAGTCCGAAACAAGCCAAGTTATTTGAAAGACTATGTGTTAAAATGAGAACACAGCCACGTGACATTGGCCTGAAAAAAAAAAGGAATAATAGTTCTGCATGAATTTTGGTTGTTCGTTGCTGTGTTTCACGGTTCTTAGTTCCCGTTATTTTCAGCATGGTATGCATGTTTTCTGATCACCAGTTTTGACACCTTGTCATATTTTTAGTTAACACAATATGTTGATTAAACATGTATGTCCTCATAACATCACCTAACCCTGAATTGACAATTTGATCTGAGGTGAGGAGGGATGTAATGTTTTCAACATCCGTTTGAAACATTATTATTATGTTATTTTAATTCCCATCATTCCCGTTCCTTTATTGAATAGAGAGACCCGGATGTTTGTGACGGTTGCAGTCGCTGATTGGTTGAGCAATTGTGCATGTGAGCGGGAGTCCCACATGCTGAACAGCCATCTTGTAATCAGTACTGTTTCTATGCAATATTACAATTGCTCTGGAGTACACGAGCTGTATTCAGTGGTGCTGATTGGTCGTGAATGGTTTGCATTCGACACACACAACATCACAGTCATAACGTTGTTGGTCAAGTAATATGCATTCATCGAGAAATGTAGTTTGTTCTCAACAACGTGGCATGTCATGCATATTATGTTTTCTCTGTCAATGTTTCTATAACGGCCCCTCTCGATTTCGAGTTCATGGGCACTTCATCGTAATCTGGTTAGTGCTCGTCTGCAATCTGTCAATGCGTTGCTCCAAATAAGCTGCCTGTTTGTATTCTGTAGCAACTGTGGCATAAGATTTGAGCTTGGGTGTGCTTTCGTTCTTTTGTTTCTTCCAGAACTCAACATAAAACTTTCCAGCTTCGTATTGATTCAAAACTTCAGGAGAGTCACACTAAATGTATCCTGATTTTCCCAGTCATGCTGTAGTCCTATCGTTGACAAGGTTTGTCGTATAAATTTCGTCCATTTCCTTTCTTTGGTGTCCTGAGAGATCAATGACTAATAAATCTGTTGTTGATAAGAGTCTTGGTCTGACTCTATATGTGTATCCAGAATGCGATAATCTGGGTTATCACTTTAAAAGTAATAAGGAATCTCCCCATTTGGCCCCAAACCAGTAATGGCATTGCTTTTCTATGAACTCTTTATAATTGCCTGCAGAATTTAATGTGTGCAGTTCCATGGGGATTTTGTTTGCAAGACATATTTTGAACAAATGCTGCATTTTCTTTTCTTGACATATTTCATCATTGTATTGGTAAGAGGATGGGAACCACACCTCTGACCCATATGTGAAGATAGGAGAGACTAACGAGTCACATAAGCTCGTGACTGTCTTCATATTTCCATTTTGACCTTAAAACGTTCTCTTCAAGGTATGTGCAGCTTTATTCCCCTGTCTTGCTAGGTGTTCTTGGGTATCTGTAAAATGTCCGGGTTTTTAATGGAAAATGACTCCGAGGTATTTATATTGATCTACTGTTTCAATTTTGTTTTCACCGCAACTGAAGAATAGTGGTACCTTTGTATCTGATTTGGTGAATACTATAACCTTTGTTTTCTCTGTGTTGATTTTCATTTCCCAGTCTAATCAGTAGTTCTGTAACTGGTTTAATTTACGCTGAAGTCCCTGTTTTGAGGTCGAGAGGATAGCTGAATACAAAAGACACGGAATGTCGACTTGCTCTGGATCGGAAATTCTTGGGGAATCATGGTCTTTGTGATATCCGACAATGTCATTGATGAATATGTTAAAGAAGGTTGGGCTAAGGGTATTACCTTGGAGGACACCTTTTTGTATCACTATTTCCTTAGTGAAACCAGACTGGCTTCTTGTACGAACCGTAGCCCCGTTGTATATGTCCTTTGTTCAATTTGGTAGCATTTACCAGTCATTCCAACTTGCATCATTTTCACCAGTAGAGCTTCATGCCATATATTATCAAACGTATTTCTGAAGTCAACAGAACAGCAGTAAAGCGTTTTAGTTCTGTCTGTTAGTACTTTATCAATTAGTTTTGACAATATGAATGTATGATCAGTGGACCGTGATCTCTTTCTGTACCCTGCTTGCTCCTATACCAAGAGGTGGTTTGCCTCAAGATAATTCACTATCCTTTCATTTATTATATTGCAAAACACTTTTCCCAGAGAACTATTCAAAGTTATGTCTCTGAAATTGTTGAGTTCGGATTGGCCGCCTGATTTATAGACTGGGACTGTGGTTCCCGTTTTCCAGAGGTCCGGGTATGTTTCTGATTTTAAAATTAAGTTAAACGCATTTTAGAAGAAGAGCAATTTCAGGTAACATGATTTAAGCGTTTCTTTTCTGATTCCATCTTTGCCTGGGGATTATTTATTTTCATTTTTCAGCTTTCTGACCACGGTCCTTACCTCCGTTTCTAACATTTCATAATCTAACTCTAAATTCCCAAAAGGACAATTTTTTAACCTCTTAAATGCTGGTAACATGTCATCAACTGTTTTCATTTTTCTGCGATCTTCTGTTTCTCTCCTATTAGTGTTTTTAAGGTGTTCAAACCATTTGTTCGCGCTGAGACAATTTTCATGACCACAAATTTCATGATTGTATGTTTGCAGTTATCGTACAGTTTTCCATATTGAATTGAAATCAGTTTCTAGGGCTTCGTTTAGGGAATTAAGGAGTGTGTTCCGATATGTCTTCTTGGTTTTCTTTAAAAGTCGTTTATATATTTTACATTGCGAAAAGTATTTTTGCCTGAGTTGTTTATTTTCGGGGTTTCCGTTGACTGCGTTCAGTAGTGATGTTATCTCTCTTCTTTGGGAAATGACAGTCTCTGTCAAACCACTTCTTTCTACATCTAGATTTGTTTCTATCCATCTTTGTCTCAGCGCCATCATTGCTGTGGTTGAAAATATATTCGTTATCTTTACAATAGTGGTATTTATGTCGATGTCATGTTCACTTGTTGCACGTTGTGTCATAATGTCGGTCTTGATTTCTTGAATTATGGTGCGTATGTCGGGCATTTTGGAGGTTGCTACTACTTTTTCGGCAGACTTTTCATTTCACTGAAATACTAGATATCCTCTTCTATATTGATTGTAGAATTCCTATGAAGTAGGTCTTTACGTAACTGTTGTTCATCGTGGCCAATGAAAGAGGCTTGTCTTTTGTGCAATGTATTTTCATTTTCTATGGGTAGTTGGGTTAATAACTCTAGTGGGCAGTGGGCAGAATGTCGTGTCAAGTCCGTGACTTTCATGTTTATCACATGTCTAAGCAAATAATGTGAGTAGATGAAATAATCTACTACGCTGCTTCCCTGTGAATTATGACAAGAGTACAATCCTGCAAGATCTCCAAGCAATCTCCTATTTAAAGCACACCTTTGATTTTCAATACACATGTTACATAAACGAAGTCCCTTCTTATTAGCTAAGAGGTTCATCGACTGTCTTTTTATACCGTTACCAAAACGGGTCAGCAGGTAAATCATAATAATTCTTCTCATTGTCCAGGCTGATGAAGTCGGCCTGATTGCTTGTCCTTGCAATAAAATCACGACATATGAGGACATTGTCTTTTGTTGTCAGTTCGTCAATGTCACTTTCTAATGAGTCCTATATGCGTGTAATGTAGTCCTTGCCAAAGGAAGAATGTTCCGGTGGAATACATACACAACCTAAATATACATTTTCTCTTTTCTGCGGTTTTCACTGTACATGCTGTTTTAATCTGTAACCATGCAACATCGCTGTTATTTCTTGGTAGGAATGTTATATACTTTCTGTACTGCTCTTTTCTGTAGAGATACCCCCCCCCCCCCCCCCCAAGCACTTGGGGCTTTCCCCCATTTTGGTCGATAATAGTGAACTCCTGCTGCAAAACCAGGTGAAGATAATTCATTGGCTTTTTCTCTATCAAGATGGGTTTCTTGTAAAAACACAATGTCATATTTAGACAGGATTTCTACAACACTTTTATCAAGGAGTTTGTTAATCTTTCAGCCGTCATCGGTCCCCTTATAACCTCTAATATTGCATGATAACACACGTAACAGAAAAGTTAGTTGTAATATTTTGAGTACGAAAAAATGTGCAATACATCAATGGAAAAATAGCTTATACACACACACGGACAAAGAGCTAATAGAATTGTTGTGGTCACGGTTTGAGTTATGAGGAGGGAAAGGCCGGCTGTGATATTGCCGAGGGCGCACGTTGTCTCGCCTGTCATTGCTGTGGGGGTCCCGGCGGCCATCTTGGCGATCATTTTGGTAGGCTTCTCGTCGGTTGCGTCGGCAGTAGCGTTGGCGGTCCTCTCGGCGTTCGTTTCCATGGTAATCTTGGGTGATGTCACGGCGGTCAGCTCGGCGGTAATTTCGGTTGTCGCCTCGGCAGCATGGGCGTAGGCTTCCCGTCGCCATGTCTGCGTCTATCCCTACGCTCTTCCATGCGACGAACGAGCCAATGGTATTTGTGATGACCAGTTGCTGATCGGGCTGGTTGTGTCGCCCGAAATGTTGGTGTGTCGTGTCATGGAATGTGACAACACGTTTGTGCTGTCGGTAGAAGCCCTGTTGGTGGCGTGGTCTGCTGTCGGTCTCTCTCTCTCTCTCTCTCTCTCTCTCTCATCTCTCTCTCTCTCTCTCTCTCCTCTAGGTTTTGTTCGTGATATGTTTCAGCAAAGATGCACGAATGCCTTAGAATGGTTTAATTGTAGGGTAGGTTGTGTCATCATATAATTATAGATATGATGGTCGACCGATCCCTACTATCCCTGTACTATTTTGTAAATCATTAATAATGATTGGTCAAAACACCAATTTTCAGAATGTATATCCAGATGAGTAGTAATTTGGGGGTAAATGTTTCATGAACGATGTATGTAAATTGACATACCAGTGGCAATATATATTTCACATTGCGTGACGTATGTGGCGTAGTCTAAATTCGGTTTATATGACTGGTATATAACGGATACAACACACATTTCGATTTGAATGTAGATTTTAATTTTGATGGACATGGACACTGGTTGTGAATTGTCCTGGTTTTCGACTTGAGATAGTCATCAACTTACACATTTTGAGGTGTCCATGAAATATGAAGATTAACTAGGGTGATAATTGAAAGTAAACTTAAAGGCGAGCTAACTGGATACGATTTGGAATTCTATCTCAGGTCTTTTGATTTGTGGCTTATGCTCTTCTTAATGATGATTGTTGATTCTAATTTGATTTGATCTAGTGTGTTGACTGTGGATTTAATTCTGATTTGAATTGAATTTGAATGGACCTAGTGGGGTACTAAATGATTTTTCTCCAAACAAATAAGGTGCCTAGATAATGGACTAGTCAAGTAATTGCTTTGTTGATAAATGTCGATCTCAACTTGTTTTGATCTGATCCATGTTGATGATGTGACCTGATTAATTCAGATATTTTGATTTTTGGTTGTTGTTTTTTTCGATTTCTGAACAACGTTGCGTGACTCATGTGAACGGGCCGTAGGCCTCACATTAAAAGGCGCGGCGTTAGTGCGCGTCAAGAGTCAGAGTCTCTCTCTCTCTCTCTCTCTCTCTCTCTCTCTCTCTCTCTGGTTTTGGTTGGGTCGTCTGCGTCGCTGTTTGGGTTTTTCCCAGAACAGGCCCTCGAGTTGTCTGCCCGGGTTGTCTGCCAGGATGCTGGTGCCCTTATCAATGATGTGGATAGCGTCCTTCATCAGCCGCTTGTCCCATACTTTCAGATTGGTGTGGGAAACGAAGCTGACTCGCTTCTCACCTGTAAACGTAGATGAGTTCAAGGCGTTGAAAAGGTCACCCTTATCTGCAGCACTTCTCGTTCAGTGAGCTACTTTGCTGATGACCACTCTGTTTTGATAATTGTTTCTGAGTATGCTTCTTACCAGGGACTCCAAATTTCCACTGGCAGTCTGAGGAGTGGCAGTCTTAAGGCCGTTGACACCTGTATGGATGGCCAACGCTGTCATGTTGTGCAAGCTGTGTTTGTGACAGTCCCCAATGGTAGGCGTCTTCCGAGTGGTCACTGTGAGGCCATAGGACTGACCCAGGTGTTTCCCGTCAATTCTGTTTAACACAGAATCATGCAGTGGTAGCACTTTGGGAAGAGTGCCCTCCTCACGGTCACTGTCGTCCGTGTCACCATCGCTACCACTGTCTGTGGATGATGAAAAAGATGAAGACGATGAGGATGGCGATGATACTGCTGAAAGTGAGATCTGTTGTTCTTGTTGATTTTGTACTTTATCACAGAAAAGTACAGGGATAGAACTGTTTGCAAAAACAAAACAAGACAAAACAAACAAACAAACAAAAATTATTAGTTTGATGCAAAACTTGAGACTTGAGTCATGTCATGTGCATGTGGCTGCCGAAGTTAGTTGCATGAAACTGGTATTGTCAGTTATATTACGCATTTCGGAACAAACAAGCTTTAAACATGTTTGTACAGACGTTTTTGTTGCTGTAGTCTGAGCAGAGGCATGTATCAAACTTGTGTACTGGTTTTAAGTAGAGAAAATAAACTACACAGAAAGCGCTGACGCGATGAATTCTTGCACCATTTTGTGTGTGTTGTCATTGTTTTAATGCTGCGTGACCACTTGCATACAATCTTTCATGCCATGCCTTCATTATCTGTGGGAAAATAAACCTAGTCGAGTTTGATATCAAAAGAATTATCTGGAATTTGCCAATACAGCCATCTCAGGAGCGCCTAAATACTACATTCATCACGACAACCACTGATTATCAAACTGACAAGCCCAATTGTAATGACCGTTCAACAATGCCAAACACACTGCTGCCAGACCGGCTGTGCACAGCTGACATGCAGTTCGCTGAGTACAACGCGGTTAGCTGGCTGGTGGGGAGCCGCCTGCAGAAATCACTCCCTTCCCTGATCTTGGCCTCTGCACCAGCCGGAGAGGTGTTAAATTGCCTGCTTCTCTGAACACTAAATGACTCACCCTGGACAGCTGTGTACCGGGTAACTGCCATTTTCACCATACATTACTTGAAGTATGCAGCGAAGCATTTAAAAAGCGTGTGATAGCAAATTTATGTTCATTTTTTAAAGTGTCGTTATCATAAAGACCCCAAACTTCAGCACCATATGTAATAACTGGTTCAATTTTGGCAAAAGTCAAACTAAGCTTTGTTGTGAAAAGCATACGTATATATCTGTTAGTTAATTGCATTTATATATCACATTGAAACCATTTTTATGACAAGAGTGGTGACCCCCCCCCCCCCCCCCCCCCCCATTCTAAATACCATTACATTAGTGTTCTCAAAGTTCACGCCTAGAAATAGACGACCTGCCTCTTGTTTCCTTCTATTCAATACAATGTTTTCCATTCTTTATTAATCCACCTCTGGTTCACAGATGAAAAACTATAAAACCAAAGGACTTGATAAACATTCTAGCTTCACTTCCTGTGGACTATCAAGCACATCTGACTAAACACATCTATGATGCAAGCATGCTGAAACAGAATCGTAAACATCACGAAGTGTCATACATAACTTACCATCTACTCCCCTTTTATGTTTGGTACTCCATAACATGTCGCAATTCGCGGAATCAAAGGCCATTCTAAAGTCTACGAAGGCAATGCACGATTTTGTTTGTTTCAACAACTGTGATTGAACCAAAGCACAAAGAGTGAACATATGGTCTATTGTGCTATATTCTGATAGGAACCCAGCTTGTTCCTTAATCATTTATCCTTACATTCTGCCCATCTTCTTAGTCTCTTAAAGAGAGAGAGAGAGAGAGAGAGAGAGAGAGAGAGAGAGAGAGAGAGAGAGAGAGAGAGAGAGAGTGTGTGTGTGTGTGTGTGTGTGTGTGTGTGTGTGTGTGTGTGTGTGTGTGTGTAAAAACGTTGGTTATAAATGAAACTTTACCCCCCCCCCCCCTGCTTTATGTTTTTCAAACATATATCTGAAAATGTCGTTTTAAATAGCACTTATGTAATGCTATACATCAAATTCGTTATATGTAAACGCAAATGTTTAAAACGATTCGCTTCCGGGAATCATAATTCCTAATAATAATTGTAAACCAATGACCACTGGGATCACTTGGTGCCAGCTATCAGACACCACCGAAAACAAACAGTTGGTCAGCAATAGAGATGGCAGTAGAAGGCTTGGAGACCATTGACCAGTGTGGACTCCCTGGCAAATACAAGGTCTGGTGTCTGCAGTTCATGCTGATGCCAAAGCTCCTATGGCCTCTGATGATATACGACATCTGCACCAGCATAGTGGAGGCAATGGAAGCCAAAATCAACAAGTTCACAAGGAAATGGCTTGGTGTCCCACCCTGTCTGACTGACATAGCGCTGTACGGTCGCCAAGCAAAGCTGAAACTACCACTGAAATCCATCCTGGAGGAATACAAAGCAGGGAAGATCAGACTTCAAAGCATGCTGGAGGACTCAGGAGACAAGGTGGTAGAAGCAATCAAGCCCCAGCTGAAGACAGGCAGAAAATGGAGAGTTCAACCCCCCATATAACCCCCCATACGACGGGAAACTTAAAACAAACATAGGGAAAGAACTCTTCAAAATCCTAACAACTTTATTTCCAAAAGAACACAAACTGTCCAAAATATTTAACAAAAACACTGTCAAACTATCGTACTCATGTATGCCCAACCTCAAAAACCTAATTGACTCATCCAACAAAATGAAAACCAACACAGCAAAGAAGGGTGAAGAAAGGAAATCTTGCAATTGCACCAAAAAGAGCAGTGCCGACTAAACAATAAATGTCTTCACAGCAACATTGTATACCAGGCTACTGTGACATCAGAAAAGGAAAAAGAAACATTCATAGGGATCACTGAAAACCACTTCAAAACCAGATATGCAAACCATAAACAGTCATTCAACAAAGAAAAATACAAAAACCAAACTGAATTGAGCAAATACATTTGGAAACTTAAAGACGCAAAAATAAACTATAACATATCCTGGAAAATCATAAAAAGGGCATCACCATACAGCAATATTTCAAAAAGATGCAACCTATGCCAAACTGAAAAATGGCTAATACTATGTAAACCACACTTAGCAACTCTTAATACTAAAACAGAAATAGTAAATAACTGCAGGCATAAATAAAAATCGTTGTTAGTGAACACACCCCGTACAACAACCTGAAACTCCCCAAAAAACACGTGCAACCAACACACACGCACAAACAGCTGCAACTGGACCCTACACGCTATATAACATCGGCGGTGGGCAACCCAAACTTCATCCTGACGATAGCCAAGCCGCTAGAAGCAAATTTGTAGATAGTTTTAAGATTCCTCTTAATACTTGTACTAACTATATATATGCACACTGGAGTAAAACCTTCTTGTTGGCGAAAGACGTGATCATGAAGAACCCTAGAGACGCAAAACACCGCCATACAGTGAAATTTTACCAACAGTTCGTTTGAATATGAGGTCATTGCAGGCGGAAATCGTAACAAATTAAAAAAAAATATATATATATCAGTGAGCTCGCCAAACAAAGGGGACAAACAAATTGCAATTTTTTTTAAAAATCAAATTTTAATCAAATAATTTGAGAATTACAGATGCGTCAAAAGAGGACAGTGCGCAGAGACTTCAATTCATGACACACATCTGTAGGACACAAAAATACATATACATGGTATTCATTAAAAGTTACAACAATATATGTGAAAAAATAAACAAACAAACAAAACAGAAGAAAAGATATACATATACACATACATACATGAAAAACAGTTACCATACTATACAAATGGTAAACAATTCAATTGACCATTCAATTAAATAGTTATATGGAGACTCTTTTTTATGTAGGTGGGACTATACTTTGATTAGAGGAACCAAATGGCTTATAGATGTCTACTTTGGGCCTGAAACATGTCACACGAAAAAACCACCAAAGTTTTCTTCTTTTTTTTTAATTATTTTTTTTAATTTATTAATTAATTTTTCAAATACCTATGAATTCAGTGATTTTGTTTGTTTGTTTTTGTTGTTTTTTCCCTAAACTCAACTAAAAAAAGCTTTATAAGGAGTCCACTTGGCAACAAAATCATTATATATCATATTTTTGCGCGCTATGTACTCTTCAATATTGTATCTGTATTTTAACTTATTTGTAAAAACTCGTACAGTGGGCAACTTTCCATTTGATTTACAGTGATACAAGTATTCGCTGGCAGATAACAAAATGAAATAAAAGATCTGATCAATGTTTATATCTTTATCGGAACCAAGAATGACCAGTGGTTCTGTAATTCGTAAATTTGACACATTGTGACATTTTTCATTCATAGCATACATCAAAGCATTCCAAAAATCTTTAACAACTCCACAGTGCCAGAACATATGACTGATACTGTCCTTTGTGGCGTGACAAAAACTACATAATTCACTGTTTAGTACACCAATGTTTTTAAGAATAACGTTTGTCCCAAGACACCTGTGTACTACTCTAAGCTGAAACCACTTCATTTTTACATCAGATATCTTGTGAAGATATACGAAGCATGTATCCCAGTCATTTTCAACATTTAGTCTTTGGTCCCATCTTTCACAGCATTTTGGCCGTGTGTTATCATCAATAAGTATATCATAGTATGATTTTGACCCTTTACATACAGATGTTAGGTTTTAAAACAAATAGATATTTCCATACATTTATTGTTATGAACTGCTATTTTAGTATTTTGTATATATTCAGTTATTGCTTTCTTACACTCAAAAAAGGTAATAAAATCTATATGGACATTATATTTCTCTTTGAAATCTTCATATGGAATAAAATTTCCATTTTGAAGCAGAAAATCTGCAATATTGTGTATTCCTTTACTAATCCATGTTTTTACCAACAATATGTTTCTTGCCTATCTGTATTTTACGATTAGAAAACACCGGATCTGCAAGTAGTTCACTAGAGTTTTTACTACTAATTTTATAGAAAAAATCTTTGTATGCATCAAACACTTCTGTCCAGAATACATTTGATTTTGAAAAGGTGGTGATGACTTCAGGTCCATATTTTTCAAGAACATTTAAGATAGGAAAATTGGTTGTCGCAATTGTTTTCCATTTATGTTTTGTCGTCTTAAATTTCCGTAGCCATGTCAATTTTATTGAACTAGCAAAGGTTTTTAATTCTGGTATTCCGATGCCGCCATTTCTTACACTTTTGTGTGCCGTTTTTCTGTTAATTTTATCTTTTTTCTTATTCCATACATAGTTGTAACAATAGCATTGCAGGGTCTGAAAGAAACTATTTGGTGGGTTGGGTAGAAAAATCCACAGATAAATTAATTTTGATAAAATTAAGGATTTCAAAACTGCTACCCTTCCCAAAGGTGTAATCTGTCTATTAGTCCAAATCTTAAACAAATATTTTACATCTGCTAATTTATCTGAATATTTGATATGTTCGCAGTTTCGTGCATCATTAGTAAACCAAACACCTAAAATTTTGAACTTTGGTGGATTCCATTCAATTCCTAAGTGATCCATGTAACGAACGGGGGAGTTTTTACGACTACCTAACCAAATTGCACTAGTTTTCTCACAGTTCATTCTCAAGCCTGACTTAGAACTAAATGTGTCTAGTGTATTTATGCAAGTTTCAAATGATTTTTTTATCGCCCGCTAAAAGAAATTTTTTTTTAACTTTTTTTTTAATTGCTTTAAACAAAATGACAATAACAAATACACAAAAGAAATCATATTCATTATAAGTGAATTAAATATAAAGCTAGAAAAAAATATGAGAGAGAGAAAGAGAGAGGGAGGGAGGGAGTGGGGGAGAGAGAGAGAGAGAGAGAGAGAGAGAGAGAGAAGAGAGAGAGAGAGAGAGAGAGAGATTGGGTTGGGTTTGTGCGTGACTTCAAATGCTTTCAGTAACATGCTTTAAATCAAGTTTTGGATGTTGGACAAACAAGCTGTGAAACACAGTGGAGAGTACATGGGCAAACAAGACCTATATCAACCATATGTAGTGTAACACAAAAATACTAAATACTTGATTACATGCGGGAGCAAAAGTGGCCTTTGTTCAAAGAGAAAAAAAAAAGATCACCTGTGATTAAGTGTATGCTGATCATACAGAGAACAGATGGGCAAAGGATAATGACCGTCAGACGAATGTAATGAATTGAGAATCCGATATAATTGTTTATTATACGTAGAACTGTATTTTGAAAAGTATTATTATTGACTGATTAGTCGTCAGATAATAATGGTTGTATGTTATCCATTTGTTAGAGAAATTTGCCTGGTTTAGTAGTAAACAGGCATTATATTCTTCGATTTTATATCTGAATTTTAATTTTTTCAGGAGAAACAAATATCTGTGGATTTTGTTTCACCTAGTTTACAAGTGTACAAATAGTATTTTGCAAACAATATTAAGAAAGAAAAAATGCTGTCTGTAAAAATGTTACTGTCATAACCGAGCAACACAAATGATTCGTTAATCGTACATTCTTGCATTTATGACCTTTCTTCATTAAATCATGAGATTGTTCCAAAAAACCTGTACGATGTCACATTTCCAAAACATGTGATCGATACTATCCTTGTGCATTCCACAGAAATTACAAGTATCGTGATCAACTATTCCAATTTCCCTAGGATAATGTTCGTACCTAAGCATCGAGTACAATCTTCAACTGAAACCATTTAAGCTTTACGTCATTTATTTATGTATATAATGGAAGCACGTATTCCAGTCATGGACTGTTGAGAGCTTTAAGTCCCATTTACAACAGCATTTTGGTCTCAGATTATTTTCTACCAGTATATCATAGTACATTTTAGAGCCTTTGTTGATTGCAAATATGTTCTTAAAACAAAGTGATTCGTTTAGATTTTATACCTTGATCATAATATTATACTTTTTTACGCAATCGTTTATTGCCGATGTATAACCAGCAAAAGTAACGAAGTCAATGTTCACATTATATTTTCTTTGAACCGCATATGCGACAAAATCTTCCCATTATCATCAAAAAACTGTGCAAGATTGTAAATACCTTTGTTTGTAAGCCTCTGGAAACAATAAATTTCTTCCCTACTTGATTCGCTTATTGTAAAAAAAATCGGCTCGGCAAGAAGTTCAGCGGAATTCTTAGGTGTACATTTATAATAGAAAACATTCATTGCCTCGAAGACATCCTTCCAAAAGTGATTGATTTTGCAAAACTGGAGACAAACTCAGGACCAAATTTATAAATCAGAGCCATTTTGGAAAGTTTTTCAACAAACAGTTTCCATTTATGATTGATTTTTCCGCTTTCCTAATCCAAGACAGTTTTAAAAAGATAAAACAAATATCTTTAAGTAGGAATACCAATGCCCACCATTTTTAATACTTTATGTGAAATTTTGCGGCTAATATTTATCTGTCTTGTTATTCCAAACGAATTTGTAACAGATGCGGACATGTCTGAAAAAATGTATTAGGCGGGTTCGGTAAAAGTAACCATAAATGAGTCAATTTTGAAAGAATATTGATTTTAGTATGGCAACTCTGCCAAGAGGAGTTATCTGGCGTTTTACCCATACTTTGAATAAATGCTTTATATCTGTCAATCTTTCCGAATAATTTATGTTAATACATTCTCTAAGATCGTTCGTAAGCCACATTCCAAGTATTTTTAAATTTTGATGGATTCCATCCACTCCCAAATGTTCCATGTAACGGATTTCACTAGTTTTCCTGCTTCCCAACCAAATAGCGCTAGTTTTGCTTTGTTCATATAAGGCCTGACACACCCCCAAACCGAGCAAGAACATCAATACATGTTTCAAAGACTTTCTATCCCCTGCAAGTAGGAATTCAGTGTCATCAGCGTATTGAGACAATTTGTATTCAATGTTATTTCCACTGATCCCGTGAATATCCGATTTTCTCTTACCATTATGGCTAGCACCTCGACACAAAGTACAAACAAATAGGGGATACGGGTCTCCTTGTCTGCATCCTCTTTTAACTTCCAGCCAATCTGATACCTGACCATTTACAATAACACAGATTTATATTGTTATAAAACACATTTATCCATCTGCATATACTTCTTGAAATCCAAAAGCTTTTAATACCTTAAACATAAATTCCCATTAATTGAGTCAAAAGCTTTTTCAAAATCTATGTTCAGTAATAATCCTGGTAAATTGTGCTTATCCAAGTAGGCTATTGTGTCATAGATAAATCTCAAATTATCACCTATGTATCTATTTCTAATAATCCTGTTTGATCTTCATTAATAACATGTGGTAGTACATTTTTCAAACGATTAGCAATGCAAGAAGATCCAATTTTATAAATGACATTTAAAAGTGAGATAGGTCTCCCAATTCTTTATGTATTGTCTGGGCCGTCACCTTTAGGAATGCACGTAATGATACCTTCCCTGTGCACAAGATAGTTCCCCCTTCCTGAAACTTGCATTTAGGGCTCTAACAACAAATATCCTATCTTTTTCAAAAAAAACTTTAAAGAACTCTGCACTAAAACCATCTGTGCCTGGACTTTTGTTATGTTTCATATTATTCAGGCACAAGTTGCTTCTTCTAGTGTAATTTCACCTTCCAATTCACTGCCTCTGTATCATCCAAGCATGGAACATTATTGACTAAATCTTTAATTTCACAATTTTGTACACCACTTTTGCATATAAAGACTTATAAAATCTCTGTACCTCTTGGATAATGTCTTTCTGATTCACTAAAATATTGTCTTGCTGGTCTACGAGTCTTGGCATATTTTTACTAACATAATGACGTTTTTCTAAACTGCAAAAATAGCCACTTACTTTCTCTCCGTCAGCTATCCAACTGGCCCTCGACCTCAATAGTACCCCTTCTATTCTTTTTTTTCCCGTATCTCTTTTAATTGTTCTTTTTTGACTTCCATAGTCCTAACGTCTTGTTCACTCTTACTTTCAATTTTAATCTATACTACGAATATCTTGTTCCAACCGTTTTCTTCTTCGCTGTTTTCTTTTTTTTCATCGTAGCATATGAGATAGTTTTGACCGTATCTTCATCAGTAGGAAATCTAAGAACACGTCATCAGAGATGGAAAACTGAATCTCTTCGCAGATATTCATTATTATTTGTGTTTTATCGAGTATTCTTCTTTAACATTCTTTATTTCAGCATTTATTTCATCTAGATATAGTTTATCCTTCAAAAGAGATGTATTGAACTTCCAAAAAGTGTTATGTTTCACATTTTCTTTACAATTTTAGTTTTAGTAGGAAAGCGGAGTGATCTGTTCTATATCCACAGTCAATATCTGCATCATCTACAAACGCAACCACTGAATCCGAGATGAGAAAGAAGTCTAACCTTGCTTGCTGAAAAGGGCTGGTTCTTCTCCAGGTAAAACGGAGACATTCTGGTTTAATTCTCGCCAAATAATCATTTAAATCGAGGTCTTCCATCATGCTTTCAACTGTGTCCTTTGATTTAGATTTATTTTTGTGTTTTATAATTATGGTAATCCCTCACCGGTCAAGTACCAAATTGAAATCTCCACCCATTATATTTTGTACATTAAGCTCCATTATCTTCAGTTTAATATTGTTATAAAACCCAGGGTCATCTTTATTTGGCCCGATAACGTTAACAAAAAGAAGGTGACGTTTTGTATTTGAATAACAACCATAATATAATTCCCCAAATCATCTCTAACAACCCTTTTCACTTTAAACTCAAAATTATTATTAAACATTATCGCAACACCTCTTGCATTTGATGTATTACTTGAAAAATATCCTTGATAACCCCATTCCGCTAAAACATGTTTCTCCATTTTTTTCTCAAAATGCGTGTCTTGTAAGAAATAGACAGAACGGTTTTTGTTTCTTAAATAATGAAAGACATCTCGTCTTTTCTGATATCCATTCAGGCCTTGGCAGTTAACCGATAATATAGATATGTTTGCATCCGATATCCATTATTTACACAGAAGGGACAAAATCGTTCTGCTAGTTCAACATCAAAATATACTTACATACATTAAACAAAATAAGAACCATTTGTCCAACCAATTGATAGCTGATGATTACATGAGGTAAGAAAGAACAATTCCCAGTCCCAAAGGAACAAAATAGCACACACAAAAATCTAAAAGATTTAAAGCAAAAAAATAAGAAACACATGTCTGTGGACATAATATACCCTCACAGACAGAAAAAATTGAATAAACGAGAATGATGTATTAAACAAAAATAAATAAATCCACTTGACAAGCGTTGGCATTCTTCGGGGCCCTTGAACATATTTTTCACAATCAAATAAGAACAACGAAACACCACTTTGCCAGGTAAATGTCACAGAGGCAGAAACAAAAAACGTAATCTGCAGCAGATTAAGACAGTTGGTGTCGTCAAGAATACAGGGTGAAGGTGATGAAGGGAGGGGAACACACACACACACACACAACACACACACAAACCACACACACACCACACACACACACACACACCACACACACACACACACACACACACACACACACACACACAAATCAACATTTTTATTCAAACACACACACACACACACACACACACACACACACCCACACACACACCCCACACACACACACACACACACACAGAGAGAGACACAGAGGAGAGAAAGAGAGAGAGAGAGAGGAGAGAGAGAGAGAGAGAGAGAGAGAGAGAGAGAGAGAGAGAGAGAGAGAAAAAAGAGAGAGATCATGACTTCAAGTTCCAGTATCCCAGCGACAGCATAAAAGGCTACTACAAATCCATGTGTGCTGTCAAAACTTTCAACATCAAACAGCTTTCCAAAATAAGCCATGCCCTTTCCTCCAGTGCTCACTCAAAATACAGAGAGGAAGAAATGAAATCCTGTCACCACAATCAACCTGGGCGAGGGGAGGGGAGGGGCAGGGGGAGGAAGAGGGAAAGGGAAAACCGTCACAAAAACAACTAGGAAACCACGAATAGATGCAGACAATGAGCATTTTCACCAGACAAAGAAATTCAGTATCATCTGCATACTGAGAAAGCTTGTGTTCAACATTATTTAAAAGAATTCCCTGTATGTTCTCATTTTCTCGTTCCATGATTGCCAGAATTTCTACACATAAGATAAATAAATACGGCGAGAGTGGGTCACCTTGTCTACAACCTCGCCCCACGTCAAACCGTTGAGAGACTTGACCATTAGCAAGAACACATGATTTAATATTTGAATAAAATGATTCCACCCATTTACAAATTCCTGATTGAAAACCAAACGCTTTCAATACTTTAAACATAAAATCCAGCTAACGGAGTCAAACGCTTTCTCGAAGTCTATATTTAGTAAAAGTCCAGGTAAACTGTGTTGGTCTAAGTATACTATAGTATCGTAAATAAGCCTTAAATTGTCACCAATATATCGGTTTTGAAGAAAACCAGTTTGATCCTCATTGATTAGCTTCGGAAGAACGGTTTTCAAACGATTTGCTATGCAAGATGAGGCAATTTTATATATAACAATTAACAGTGAGATTGGCCTCCAGTTCTTTATGAAATTTCGTGGTTTATTCCCTTTTGGAATACAAACTATGACTCCTTGTCTTTGGACACACGAAAGCTCTCCTTTTTTAAATCATGCGTTCAGTGCCCTAACAACAAATATACCAATCCTGCTCCAAAAACACTTGAAAAATTCTACTGTGAAGCCATCTGTTCCTGGACTTTTATTGTTTTTCATATTTTTAAAAACTAAAGTTGCTTCTTCCAGAGTAATCTCTCCTTCTAAATTCTTTGCCTCCTCCGTGTCTAAATGTGGAACATTCTTTGCAAGATCATTAATTATACAGTCATCAACACTTCTTTTTTATATAAGCTTTCATAAAAGCACTGAATTTCCTTCAAGATGTCTTTTTGATCATTCAGAGTGTTACCATATTTGTCTGTTAGCTTAACCATGCTTTTACTTACATAATGTCGCTTTTCTAAGTTACAAAAATAGTAACTTTTTCTCCTTCTGCTATCCATCTGGCTCGTGACCTTAAGAGCACTCCCTCTATTCTTTTCTCTCGTATAACTTTAAGTTGCTCTTTTTTAGACTCTATTACTTTCACTTCTTCTTCGCTTTTTGTTTCCTTACCGTCCATCTGTTTTACTTCTTGTTGTAATTTGAACTCTTCTTCATTCATTTCTTTTCTTTTTCATAGTAGCATAGGATATAGTCCTTGACCTAATCTTCATTAACAAAATGTCTAGAAAAATATCATCGGGAATTGAGAGATGTAAGTCAGGTAATGGGATGTTACAATAGCTTCCCTTGCATATGGATTTGCTGCATATTCTTCTTTAACTTTTTTAATTTCTTCATTAACTTCATTTACAAAAGTTTGATCTTTTAATAGTGAAGAGTTAAATTTCCAAAAAGTATTCCTATTAGATTTTTCACTAAATCTTAAGCTCAGAACGATCATGGAGTGATCTGTCCTGTATCCACATTAAATTTCTGCATCTTCTACAAAAGAAACCACCTGATCTGAAATAAGGAAAAAGTCGAGTCTAGTTTGCTGAAATGGGTTACTTCTTCGCCATGTATACCTAAGACAATCTTGGTTTAAATCTCTCCAAATGTCATTAAAGTCTATATCATTTATCATCTTGTCAACCATTTCTTTAACTTT
Organism: Conus ventricosus; assembly: GCA_018398815.1. Classification (NCBI taxonomy): domain Eukaryota; kingdom Metazoa; phylum Mollusca; class Gastropoda; order Neogastropoda; family Conidae; genus Conus; species Conus ventricosus. The sequence continues at coordinate 40,729,603 of CM031615.1, read as the reverse complement.
GGGGTTGTTTATATTCTTATAATTGTAATAATCTCTCGCTGGATCAAGCACCAAGTTAAAATCTCCGCCTGTTATTACATTATCAACACCAAATTCTCTAACAAATTGCAAATTTTGCAGTTCTGTTATATGGTTCAGAGACCTGGATATTAAAAGAAAGTCCCCCTCACAAACAAGCCGGCGGAAGTTTTCTACGAACATGATTCAAATAGAACCCACCTGGGGAAAGGGAAGTGGCACGGCCTGCCCAGGCTTGGCACCAGTGCACGGATTCCGAAGTGAAGACTGCCAGAATGACATGGCCCAGCTGAAGAGGTCAGCTTGGAACCGAATTTGTTGGAGGATTGTTGCCTCAGCCCTATGCTCCATTGGGAACTCGCCGGATTCATCCAAGTGAATCACTCGTCCCTGCCCTTCTTACTGAAGCAGCAATATAGTAACAGGAACCTTTGTGGTTGTGATTATCATTTCGTTTGATACAGAAGCATGCGGTATATGTGCGCGCTAAAATGAAATTAAAGAATATCATTCAGTTTCAGCATTTGATGGTCCATTGAAAGTTCAGTTCAGTTCAGTGGCCATTTAAGGTTCGCGTTAAATGCCATTGCATGTTTGTGTGCACGCATGTATGTGTGTAGGTATCTCAATTTTTAGACAAATGCAACTACAATGTTTGTGTCTGTCTCCATGTGCCACGTATACGAAACCAGATATTTGTAGCATGTATTTAAGTGAAGTATTTAGGTAATGGAATATTCAGGTGAAATATCTAGACGAAGTATTGAGGTGAATTATTGAAAGTGAAGTATCCAAGTGAAATGTCTAGGGAAGGGTCCACGTGAAGTATAGAGGTGATGTGAGCAGGTGAAAAAGGTCAAGTATCTAGACTGAGTGTCTAGGTGAAGTATTTAGATGAAGTATGAAGGTGAACTGTCTAGGTAGAGTATCCATGTATATAGGAGCAAACACCTGTAAAACCAAAGTTTGCAAGCCATAGAACGACATTCTTTTTTAATGGGACATAGTATTCTTTTGGCAAACAGCACACCCAGTTTAAACGTTATTATCTTGTCTTTCTTTTATCTTTTGGCAAGATCGGATCAGCACAGCATTAACCAAAGCTATCACCAGAGACAAACCTATCCAAGGGTGCAGGAATGACAGTGCCAATTCTTGCTATGCTTGTTCCTCGATTAACTCAAACACAAGAGCAAATGGGAAACGGACAAAGGTAACTATATCTCTTCCTGAAACATCGAGTCTACCCGTTCTGGTTAAAAACAGATCTTCAACTTAAACCGGAATGTTGTTGACGAGTGCTTAAAAAATTCAGACAAAAATCATACTAAGTGATGTAAATGGTTTCGTCAAAGTTGTATGCTCGTCATTTTTCTTCGGGCGGTTATTGTAAAATCAACGTAGCAACCTCTCCGGGACGTATTTTCCGTGTTCATGTGACTCTTTACAGGCGTCAACAATTTTCTGTAAGCATATGGATTGTCTTGGAGGGGCCGCCAGCTCCCCAACCCTTTTGGCTAAACTACGGATAATAATATAAGTTTATTCCTAAACATGTGTTCGCAGAAGCAACAATAAATTGTATTA
>CM031615.1:40705498-40722998 GCA_018398815.1 Conus ventricosus | reverse complement strand
TCTCTCTCTCTCTCTCTCTCTCTCTCTCTCTCTCTCTCTCTCTCTCTCTCTCTCTCTCTCGGTGAGGCATGAGTTAGTGCCTTGAGTGACAAGTTGCACTGTTGAGTCCTCCGTTGATTGCCCCCACCCCCACCCCCATACCACGGACTGAGACTGAGGTGCGAATCTGGAGTTATTCAAATGCTTTGTGATGCACCATGCCTTCTGCTGCAGTTGATTTGAGAAAGTTTGAACTTTCTCGTGATGTGGACTTTGATCGGGTGCACCGTTTAAATTCGAAACAGGACTCCCCTATCATCACCAGATGTACGTTTTATAGGCAGAAAGTGGACGTTCTGAAACAGAAACAAAAACTTAAGGGAACAAACGTTTTCGTCAGTGAAGGTTTATCTGCCAGGGTGAGAGACATCAGAAAGAAATTAACCCCTCGCCTGAAGACAGCGAGAGGTAAAGGAAAACGCGCTGCCATGGTGTACGACCATCTCCTCATCGACGGCAAACGTTTCACTGTTGACAATGGTAACAGATTAGTGGAGATGACATAGGGAGTCAGCCGGTCCACAGATTGTCTCGGAAACCTGTCTGTGGTAGTGGAAGTAACAAACGGTGAGATGACACCGTTAAAGTTGTCACAATGCGGCAATGCCAGAGAGAGAGAGAGAAACACCGTGCAAGGTGTGAATTTGTGTGTTGTGACCAGGGCTCTGTGCTTTCTGTATGGGATGAGAACGTGAGCGTTGCACTGACATGCCAGTACAGAATGTCAGAAGTCTGCCCTACGCTGAAGGAAATAACCAACTAAGCCATGCTGATGTCTGTAATAAAATGAAATGTTTTTCTTTTGTACTCTGGAATGTGAATGGGTTATTTTAAAAAATGGTAATAATAAATGCATGTCTTTTACTCGATCTTTTAATTTTGTATGCTTAGTTGAGACTTTTGTTGAAGTTTTTCGGTCTTCATGTTTTAACGGATATACCGTGTTCTGTAAACCGGCGGTAAAGCTGACAACGCACAAAAGGCGTTCTGGAGGAGTTATCTGCCTTGTAAAGAATGATTTGTATCTTTATGTTAAATTGATAAATGTTGAGTTTAGTTTGTTTTGTGCTTTTCTAATTGACAAACCATTGTTTGGAACAATGAAGTACTTTGTATGCGTGTGTGCTTATGTTCCGCCTGAAGGTTTGCCTTATATATATATTTTGATACTGAAAATGGAATCACTTTGTTGGAGGATTTTCTATGGGATTGCTGGTTTTCTATTGAGAGTAACGATACTTACTTGATCCTCTGTGGTGACTTAAACAGTAGGCCTGCGAATATCTCTTCGGACTTAGAAGAAAGTGTATCTGGTATCTAAAATACGCATGAAAGTGGACCCGTGAATGTAAGCAGAACTTCTGAAGATAGGGAACTTCATAACTATGGTAAAATGCTACTTAGTTTGTGTAATGCCTTCGATTTGAGCATTTTGAATGACATGTGTAAGGGCGGCCATCAAGGTCGCTATACGTACATATCTGGGCGTGGAAGCAGCGTTAATGATTATGTCTTACTGTCGCACGATTTGTACGCTGAGGTTTCCAGGAACTGTAAATTGGTTTTCTCAGATAGAATTGAATCCGACCATATGCCATTACAGCTAAGCGGTAGTTTCAGAAATGACAATGAACTCTGTGTACTAGAAAAAGATCATGTATATGTGATTGAGACGTGTGTATGGGACGAACAGTATGCCGATTTATTTTATAATTCACTATGTTCAGATGAATTACAAATTCAGATGGTAGCTGCAAACAATTTGATAAATATTGATATTAATGAGTCTTTAAAATGTTTCAATAATTGCATAACAAGTGCAGCAAAATATATGGAAAAGCAAATGCGTGTTGGTGACAGTGCAAACAGTGATGACTGATAAGATAATGAATGTCGCATCGGGAAAAGAAAAGCCCGTAACTTGTTAAAAGAAATTTCATCGCACATTGTGTCTGCCTAATAGTGACTCTTATTATATAGCCCGACGTGAGTAAAAAATATACTGAAGAGAAAAGAAAAACAGTTCAACAATGCAATGATAACTGATATATTGCATTCTATTCATGATCAGAAAGAATTCTGGCAACGCATGCGCAAGTTTTCTAAAAAGAGGAACAGCCTACGAATAATATTAGTGTGAGTGAATGGTTTCATCATTTTAATGGATTGTATGAAAAGCACGAACACTCTACTTATGAGCATCTGCATACCATCGAGTATCACCCTGAAAGTGACGACAACTTGGATGATGGCTATAATAATGATTGCGATGATGGAAGCTTTAATGATGATAATCACATATGTTTAAATCGTCTGATTTTAACTGAATAAATTTCACATGGCTTTGAGAAAAATTAAGAAACGCAAAGGTGCTGGTCCTGATAGAATCATTGGTGATCTATTAAAGCATGCTTGTAAATCGGATTTAATCCTAGATTTCCTTTTAAGTTTTTCAACTCCTTATTTGATAAAGGAAATTACCCGGAAAGTTGGACAGAATCAATTGTTCTTCCTATAGATGAAAAAGGGGGATACCAACGATACTAACAATTACAGATGTGTTTCACATTGCAATGTGTGTAGTAAACTGTATAGTGCTGTTGTTAACAGTAGACTTCAAGAATGGGTAGAGAAAAAACAATATCCCAAAATGGGTAGAGAAAAACTGGGTGTCGAATGTTCGAAACAAGCTATATGAATGTGGATTTGGTGTTGTATGGCTGAGTCAAGGTGTTGGTGATGTGAAAGCCTTTATATGGGTATTTTGTGAAAGATTGATCGACTGTAGATGGCAAGAATGGGACTTTCACATTGAAAATAGTGATAGATTTAATTTTTATAGAATGATTAATGGTTTACATAGTGTGCCAAGATACACGTCAATGTCTATTAATAGAATATGGAAACGTTTAATGACAAAATTTCGTTTTGGTATACCTGACATCTATGTTCATGATCCCCACTATAGACAATCAAGAAAGTGTTATCTTCTTTGTCCATTATGTGGCGCGTCAAAAGAAGGTGAATTTCATTTTGTGCTTAATTGCCCACAACTTTGTGGTATCAGAGAACAGTTTATTCCACATAAACATTTCAAACAGCCATGCTTATTTAAACTTTTATGTTAATGTCGTCAAGAAGTGAGAATATTGTTAAACAGCTCGTGTTATATTTGAACAAAGCATTTAACAGAAGAAGTCTGTATGTATTTTAGTTATGTACTAATTCATGGGACTGTATGCCTTTTACATGTACACCCCCCTTCTAGGGGCACATGACCTTGACGAATAAAATCTCTCTCTCTCTCTCTCTCTCTCTCTCTCTCTCTCTCTCTCTCTCTCTCTCTCTCTCTCTCTCTCTCTCTCTCTCTCGTTCATTGTGATTTGTTTTCAATCTAACGATGCAGTCTAGTAATGTCGAGCAGTTGTGGTGTGGCGGAGAGACTTGTGCATCCAGCAAGCCAGGTCACAGCTGCCCAACACTGCCTTCTACAGCCCAGTCCCCAGATGTACAACCAAGCCGGACAACGCCTTGGTTAGAAGAAAACACAATCAAGACCTCTATCAACGAAGGTCATCTTCCATGTGAGGCTCAATTTGCTGTGGTCCAAGAACCCAGAGAGCCCCTGATTTACCTCTGTCCAGGACGGCGGAAATCATGATGGTATTGCTTAAGTGCACTAAGTTGATTTATTATTACCAGCCGCCGTGGCGAAGTGGTTAACGTCGCGGACTCCCGGCTGGAAGGTCGTGGGTTCAAATCCCATCAGAGTCATGTGTGGTTTTTCTGCCCCGACCGGCTCCAACCCAGAGTTGAGTTGCTGCGGACTCAGTTGGGAAGACTGGGACCACACAGTCGAGTTTCATCCACTTAATGGATGCGTTTCTGAGAGTGTTGCTCAAATTTCCTGACCAACACTGCAGGTGTCTGTATCTCTCGGGTCTGGTTGACGCCGGGATATATTATGAAAGGAAGCGTAGAGTACAGCCCTGTCATGTAGTCTCAGTCCGAAATGGAAACCCGTAGCATCATCTTAATCATCCTCATTCTCATCGATCAGCATGAAAAAAAAAATCTCAAATCCTGTGGCCCTTCATGCCCTGCTCTCATGGTGACCTCAGTTTCGATGTCCTCTCCACGTCTGTGGCCTTGGTTTGGTTCCGTCGGGGTCACCGGTATCGGCGAGTCCATGGGGGCTGTCGTTGGACGGACGTGGTGGCGCCCTCCGGAGGGAGAGCTCACTCACGCCGGCTCCGCGACTAAGCAATTATTGTCGTCAGTAGGGGCTTAGTAGGTGGTGTCCTGCGTATGTTAGATCAGAACAGGCGCCACTGAACACCACCGAAGTGACTCGGCAGCAGTGCAGTGTCTTCTCCGCTGGGATGCCTCTTGACGACTCGACATTGACTGCTCCTTGTGGATTGCCGGTGCCTGGGCTGCGGCGGGGCCGACCGGGCTGTGGCTGTGGACGGGGTGTCGGAATGAGCGGCGTGGGTGCACTGCCTCTGAGGTGGTGCAGAAGTTGGGACAGCAAAAAAAAAAGTTGATTTATTATTAGTCAGGCTTAACACACCAAGGTTATCTTTGCACTCATACACGCATATGCACACTCATTTCGCCCACCAAACATTCACCTCTCTCTGGGAATGGGATGTCACGCATTCGTTTCTCTCCTAACACGACTGAGCACAAGAATTACAATTTCTATGCTACTTATAATCAAACATGAAAAATCCAATTACACAAAATGATCAAATCAGCACATGAAAGATCAATACTTCCTTATCCCGGGTTATAATAAAAATGACTTCTTACCTGGCCAGGTTTTCACACACACAACCACGCTTTCACACACCACACCACAGTTCTTGAAAACGTCTCTTCACGTCTTCCTCAGCACTGCTTGATGGTGATGCCCTTGGTTGACTGGCTCCAGGTTTCAGGACTGGGTCTTCATGGTCGTCTCTGGGATCTTGACGTACAACTCTTCTTCTTCGTCTCCTTCACCCACCTCTGAGTTCAAATTCAGTTTGTCTGTCTTCACCCACCTCTGGGCTTCAAACGTAGTTTCCTTCTCTTCCAGCTTGTCTTTAACTCTAAGACTTTGCTGTCTCTTCTATCTCCCAGACCTCATTTCTCTTGACCCTACTCGTCCTGCTCACTCCTCTCCTCTCTCTCTCTCTCTCTCTTCTCTCTCTCTCTCTCTCTCTCTCTCTCTCTCTCTCTCTCTCTCTCTCTCTTGTGGTGTTCTTCTTCCTGCATATTGTTCTCCATCAGTTTATATAGGAATGGAAACAAAGGATTCCCCTTCGAGACATGCCTTTGTCCATGTTGCTTCTCAAACCCCTAGTTCACAAGTACCCTGCTCACTTCTCTCTCTCTCTCTCTCTCTCTCTCTCTCTCTCTCTCTCTCTCTCTCTCTCTCTCTCGTGGTGTTCTTCTCCCTGCACATTGTTCTCCATCAGTTTATATAGGGATGGAAACAAAGGATTCCCCTTTGGGCCATGCCTTTGTCCATGCTGCTTCTCAAACCCCTAGTTCACAAGTACCCTGAATTCTCCATTTGCTGCATCCTGACCCTCACATCAGCATTTACACACATCCCTACCTAATTGATTAGCAAACACTTGGCACCAGATGGACATTGAAATTTCCCGCCAACTTCGGTGGTCACTTAACACAGTAATTATCTTAAGGACGGCTACGACAACAGCCACACGCATTCAACCAGCCTGACAATAGAACCAACACAGTGACCCACGGCAATACCATCCGAAAGAGTCCATGATTCCTGCTCTTCACTGACTGTTTACAAAAGAACCTCAGCTGACTAAGTGTCTCACGCTCACTTGGAGCACCGAGGTCGTAGTGCTTACATCCCTTCCCCCTTTCGCTATCGGGCAGGTCCGAACTCTCTACTACCTTAGGTGCCATCTGTCACCTGACCACTTCGTCCTCCTTGACACAGTTCGACCGTGTGCGATGGGTAAGGTACACTGGTTAATGAGTCTATTACCTATTTGTATACTACGTACAACGTCCCTTTGCCTCTAAGCGTTTAATGCCTTTTGTGAGAGGTTTCACACCATTTGACAACCTCCTGCCCAAAATCCACAAGCCTAACACACCAGGACGCCCTATAGTGTCTGCCTGCTCCTGCCCCACAGTACTCATCTCTGACTTTCTGGACAGTGTGTTTCAACCACTCGTGTCAGCACTGCCCACTTATGTGAAGGACACCACGCATGCCCACAATCTCCTGGAGGACTTCTCCTTTCCAAACGGCTGTACAGAGAGGCATGTGTTCATCATGGACATTGTCTCTCTGTATACTAACATCCCCCACAATGACGGCCTGCAGCCAGTACGCCATTTCCTCAAAAGGAGTGTCCTGAACCTCCACATCCCCACCATCCTGCGCCTCACTGAACTGGTCCTCGCCCTGAACTCATTCGCCTTTGATGGGGACCACTTTCTGCAGCAGAGCGGAGTGGCCATGGGGACCAAAATGGGTCCTAGCTTTGCATGTCTGTTTGTGGGCTATGTGGAAGAACAAGCCTTGAGCCAGTATACTGGGGATAAACCCGATTTTTACAGGCGGTTCATTGACGACTGTCTCGGACTGGCCTCCTGTTCCAAAGATTCCCTCGATCAGTTCGTGGACTTCATGTCCAGCTTCCATCCAGGTCTCAAATACTCCCACTCCTTCTCAGATTCTTCAGTCTCTTTTCTCGACATTCTGATCACTATCCTTTCTGACTCCAACAGCCTTTATACCAGCATTTACTACAAGGACACAGAGTCTCACTCATACCTTTTGTATTCATCCAGCCACCCTCAGAAATGCAAGGATAGCATTCCCTTCTCCCAGTTTCTTCGACTTCGCAGGCTGTGCAGCAGTGACGCTGACTTCCAGCACCAGGCTGAACGGATGAAGTCCTTCCTGACACGCCAGTACCCCAGAAATTGGTCCAGACAGCCTTGGAGCGTGCTACTGCCATTCCTTGCAGTCAGACGTTGACCGCTGCTGATCGTTCAGACGATCAAGCAGACCGTACAGTGGCTGCGCTCACCTTTCACCCTCACAACCTCCCTGTCCGCAACATCCTTCTCAACAACATCCACCTCCTCCAACTTGACCCCAAACTGAAAGAAACCTTCCCAAAACCACCCTTAATAGCCTTCCAGAGAGACACAAATTTGAGGGACCATCTAGTGCGTGCCTCTGTCTGCAAGGCGAGAGCACAACCCCTGGGCACACACCCATGCATTTGCAAAGCGTGCAAGACATGTCCCTTCATTGACAGCTACACCACAGTTGCTGGTCCATCTGGCCAGTTCAGGGTCCTAGCATGCTTCAACTGTCAATCTGCAGACCTGGTGTACGTCATTACTTGCACCTTGTGTTAAAAAATACACTGGAGAGACGTACCACAGCCTGAATGAGCGTTTTTCTGAGCACCTTCGCTCAATGCGGCTGGGGTATGAAGATCCTGTGGGCTCTCACTTCAACAGCCCCTACCACAGCTTCACCCATGCAAGAGTGGCTGCTGTCTGGCAGACCCGGTCCAGTGGACTTTATCGCCTCTTCATGGAGTCATCCATTGTCGCATGACTTGGGACCCTTGCCCCTGCCGGCCTGAACACCAGCGAGTGACAGCAGCTGAGCTTCAGGCACCCCCCCCCCCCCCTTCTCTACTAACACCCCCCCCCCTTCTTTTTTTTTTTTTCGCTCTCCTTCCTTTTTGAACAGGCCTTCTTGCTTTCCACTTTAACTTGTTCATGATTCCTACTCACTGCTAAACCTCAATCTTTTTCCTTTTGTCTCTGAGCTCTGTTCATTCCTTCTTCTTCTTTTTACTGTCAGTCCTCATATAAGATCTCTCTCTCTCTCTCTCTCTCTCTCTCTCTCTCTCTCTCTCTCTCTGTCACCCACTAACTCTAAGCCTGATGACAGCTCTATGAGCAGAAAGCTTGCTTGGTTTCCTTCTTGTTCCCCCGATTACCATACTCAAACCCTGGTGAGTGCACTCTTCCACCATTTTCTTCTCCGTGGAATATAAGCTTTTGATAAATCTAAGAGGGACAGTACAAAACAGACGTATTTGACGAACGACAGCGGAACTCGAAAGCTGAAAGTCGAGGGAAATGCCAGTACATGTGACAGTCAAAGGAACAAGAAGCATTCTAGGACGTGGAAATTAATGAGTGGGACAGGTAGAAGACAAGACAACGCTTGTGTGCCAGTGATCAGAGCTGGAACAAACCAAAGCACTGGAAAAGTATCCTTACACCTTCACACTTTTCTACTACAATGCCGTCATGTCAGAGCTCGGAAGACACTGTCAATAATGGTTAGAGGAACGCAAACATTTGGATGGAGGTGGAAAAAAATAGGGGAAATGGAACTGTTAGATAGACTGACTGTCCTGTCACCAAAGTTAAGGCGGACTGGAGATACTAAAATAAAGCAAAATGGCCAAACAATCCTGGAAGACTATGGTGCATACATCTTAAAGACTTCAAAACTATCAAGGGAAACACAAGCAATAATACAAGCGCTCTATTGGCTGTCATCCACAGACAAGCTTCGGCCTCAACAAGGTATAGTAATGGCTGCCTCCATGAAACACCCTCAAAAAGTGGGAAGTGGATTGGGAGGCTTGGCATGAAACATTGTGCATTATTGAAAAACGCATGTTGGATGTTCTGCCAGGCACATGTTGGCGTCAAAGGAAATGACACAGATAGAGAGAGAGAGAGAGAGAGAGAGAGAGAGAGAGAGAGAGAGAGAGAAGAGAGAGAGAGAGAGAGAGAGAGAGATAGAGAGAGCAGACAAGGCAATGATAAGTACAGGATTACACTTTGGCCGAAGCGATCAGCATCAAGAAAGTGGCCATGCGTCCAGACTTGAAGAAAGGGTATGTGAATGCGCGTGTGTGGCGTGCGTGCGTGTGTGTGTGTGTGTGTGTGTGTGTGTGTGTGTGTGTGTGTGTGTGTGTGTGTGTGTGTGTGTGTGTGTGTGTCTGTCCGTCCGTCTGTCTGTCTGTCTGTCTGTCTGTGTGCTTGTGTGTCTGTGCCTGTATGTATTTGTGTGTCTGTGTCTTTACAAACTAGTGCGCCAATATGCGCCTGCACCCCCGCGCGCGCGCGTGTGTGTGTGTGTGTGTGTGTGTGGGGGGGGGGGGGGGGCGCTTATGATTGTAGATATGTGTGTGTCTGTGTGTGTTGTCAGTGTCTGTGTGCGTCATACGTAGGACACAAACACAAAGGGGAGAGAGAGAGAGAGAGAGAGAGAGAGAGAGAGGAGAGAGAGAGAGAGAGAGAGAGAGAGAGAGAGAGAGAGAGAGAGAGAGAGAGAGTGTGTAGTAGTAGTAGTAGTAGTACTTTCATTTTTACGTCTTTTCACAAAATTGTGTGATATTAGACGAGAGGAGAGAGAGAGAGAGAGAGAGAGAGAGAGAGAGAGAGAGAGAGAGAGAGAGAAAAGGGTATGTGTGTGATGCATAGGTGTGTGGAAGTGCACGCAAAATATGGAATATTTACTACTTATAACATTATAGCAAATATCTAACAGGACTACATATTAAACAAAAGGTAACTTTGAAAGCAAAATCAATATCAGAAAAAACATCAGTCACTGTCATGCCTAATAAACATGGTAAGTATGCCTTAAGAGTCACACAATCAAATAAAACGTGGGCTCTCGACACGTTTGCCTTACCACATATGCATTTTGTTCCTGCACTATATTTCGTTCTGAATGCGTCAAGTTTCAGTCTATAAAATACTGAAACAAAGTTTCTGTACTGATACATATCACGAACCTGCAGGTGTTCAATGCCTTCAACCTGATCAAAGCTGAGAACATGGCTATTTCGAGCATTAACCCGCAAATAGGGGATGTTCTGGTTGTTTCTAAAAACGTCCCAAGCCACTTGTTTTAAAACTTGATGACACTCTTGTAAAGTCAAGGGGACAGAAAGTGACTGTGCACTCATTTCAGTTTTGGCTCCTTTTTTTGGCAGATCTGTCAGCAAATTCATTGCCCCAAATTCCACAGTGGGAAGGGACCCAGAAAAAAGTTAAATCGGTCCCTTTGCACATCAAAATATGAATTAAATAACATATTTCCTTTAAAACAAAGCTTTCAGAGTTAGAACTGAAAAACCTGATAGATTGTAGTACTGACATTGAGTCGACACATGACAATACTTGCAAGATTGATTGCGGTAAATCAATTAAATATGTCAAAGCCAATAGTATAGCTATCATTTCGGCGACTAAGATAGATCGAATTTTTCCTATTGAATACGCTTTATCTACTTTAAGTGATGGAATAACAAAAGCGGATCCAGCGTTTTTGTTATTTGTCAATGATCCATCAGTATATACCTTAAGATGGTTAGGATACTTGCTTTGCATATGCATCTTTGCTGAATATGACAAGATATGCGGATGATCAGCTTTTTTAGCATCAGTGTGATTAAGGTCAAATTTTGCCCTATTTCTTTCCCAGCTTGGGATTGGATCAGTATGAGAAATCTTTGCCAAAGAGTCAGGGGTCAAATCAGTTTTCTGCTACAAATTGGCAGAGTACGAGCCAATAGTAGACAAGCAGGAAATGTTTTTCGCTCGTTTGGGGTAATCAGTAGATGGATTTAAAGAGATTTCTGTTTCATTTACACCTTTCATAGCTGTACATTTCACAACATATTTTGCCAAAGTGAGTATTCTGTATTCGTTTAAAGGCAAAACATCAATTTCCGAATATGTCCCTACTGTAGAAGCATGTACAGGATTCCCAAGCATAATTAAAAAGCCTTGCTATCAACACTTTGCAGTTTTGCAACAAATATTTAGGAGCACAAAAGAAAGCTTCTTGAGCATACGATAGCTTAGAACGAACGAGTGATATTGCCAGATGTTTCAATGTTTTTACATCCTGGCACCAGCTTTGCTTGCTTAAGATTTTCAAAAAATTCAAACTTTTCCTAGCCTGGTTTAAGAGATAATCAATGTGAACTTTCCATGTCAATTTAGATGTGAAGTAAACTCCTAAGAATTTTACTGAGTGGACATACTGAAGTGTTATTCCATCAACTCTAAAAGACGGCAGATCAACAGGATCATCACCATTATTAAATAACACTATATACGTTTTTTCATGGGAAAGTTTCAGTCCATTTTCAAACAAGTACTTACTAAGATTATTTAGCTCTGCCTGATATATTTTTTTTGTAATAGCTGATTGATCTTTTTGGCGTGTTTTTTCTTAGACTAGCATTTATCCACATACACAGATCATCAGCATACTGCAAAACGGTAGCGGTTTTAGATACGTGCTTTGGGAGATCATGTAACAAAATATTAAATAACATTGGAGCAATTACGGAACCTTGGGAAATGCCCATTTCTAACGATTTAAAATTTGAATATGTGTTTTCTACCCTGACTTGCAAACTTCTTTCTGATAAAAATTCTCTAACGTAGTTATAAAAATTACCAGATATGCCAATTTTCATTCAGTTTATAAAGCAATCTAGCATACCACACGATATCAAAGGCTTTTTTAACATCAAAAAATGTCGCCAGAGTACTCTTTCGCCTGGCAAATTGATGCTTAATTTGTGTTGTTAATTTTACAATGTGGTCAGTTGTTGATCTTCCTTTTCTGAAGCCTGCTTGATTAACAGGTATTATTTCATTTTTATCACAAAAAAAAATATAAGCCTATTTAGTATAATTCTTTCCATAAGTTTTCCTACATGAGACGTCAGAGCTACAGGACGGTAACTGTGGACACTTGTGGGGGACTTTCCTTGCTTTACAATGGGAATAATTACAGACTGTTTCCAAATTGATGGCATAACACCATTATTCCAAACCCGTTGGAATATTTTCAATAAAAAAACAAAGATAATTATCTGGTAAATGTTTTAGCATTTCATTCGAAACAGCGTCCAATCCAACTGACGATGATTTATTACCTATCAAGGAGATGGAGTCGTTTAACTCGCATTTAGTTATGGGGGCATTTATATAGTGGTCATTATTTGAAATTGGCTCTTCGTACATCTCTGTTTTTTCTTCCCTTTTCCTATGTTGTATGCAATCTTGTGGAAGACTTTCTAGACGCATTGTCTTTGAAAACATGTTAGCGAATGCTTCTGCTTTTTCAGATGAGGTTGAGAATTTTTTATTATCCAAATTAACTGGATATCTTGGGAGATTTATCCCTTTTTTCATTGTTTGAAATTTTTGCCACACTTTGTGTGTGTGTGTGTGTGTGTGTGTGTGTGTGTGTGTGTGTGTGTGTGTGTGTGTGTGTGTGTGTGTGTGTGTCCTATGTATGAGAACATTGGGAATTATTTATTCTTCGAGGGATCTGTTTATTGGTCAGTAGTCAGTCAGTCCACTGACCGCTGGGATCGTTGGTAGGGGTGGGGGGGTGTGGGGGGGGGGGGGGGGGGGCACGTGATGAGGCAGCCGCCGCTTCTCTCCAGGCTCTTCTGTTTGTGGCTGTCGTGAGGAGATCTGGCATGGTCATTTTGGTCCAGTCCTTTATATTGTCGGACCAGCTCTTTCTCTGCCGTCCTCGTCTGCGCCCTCCTTCAACGGTACCTTGAAAGATAGTTTTGGAGAGGGTGTTGTGACGAATGACGTGGCCAAACCATGCCATCTTCCGTCGTTTGACGGTTGTCAGAAGTGGTTCGTGGGGCCCAACTAGGTTAGTGACCAGGATTCTTCTTTCTGTTTCGGCCATCAGTGGTAGATTGGTAGATTTATTTATTTGCATTTCTCGGCTATGTGGCGGAAGAATCACTTATTGGGTTACATTACAGATTCATGGAGCCCTCAGCTTGACAAGTACGAGCTTTGACGCCTTTATGTGTGCAGGAGTGGGTGGGTGTCTTAATGCGCCGTCCGTCGGTTTACTTGCAAGGGTCGGAGTGGTGGTGGTAGCAGATGGTATATGTGATTGCCTGTGTCATGTGTTCCACGTATTGTAGTGGGTGGTAGCGGATTGGAGGGGTGTAAAATGTTATATGTCTGTTGATCCATTGATTATCTCACAGCTTTTATTTATATTGTTTATGTAATACGCTATTTTTTTATCATTTTTTAAATTTCCATTAGTATTTGTTTGTTTGTTTGTTTTTGCTGTCCTATGTTCAGAGGCAGTGCACCCGCGCCGTTCATTCCGACACCCCGTCCACAGCCACAGCCCGGTAGGTCCCGCCGCAGCCCCGGCACCGGCAATCCACAGGGAGCAGTCAATGTCAAGTCGTCAAGAGGCAACCCACAAGAGGAGACATTGCACTGCTGAGTCACTTCGGTGGTGTTCAGTGGCGCCTGTTTTGATCTAACATACGCAGGACACCACCTACTAAGCCCCCTACTGACGACAATAATTGCTTAGTCGCGGAGCCAGCGTGAATGAGCTCTCTCTCCGGAGGGCGCCACCACGTCCGTTCAACGACAGCCCCGATGGACTCGCCTGACGGAATCAAACCAAGCCACACACGCGGAGAGGACATCGTGACTGAGGTCACCATGAGAACAGGGCATGAAGGGCTACAGAATTTGATTTTTTTTTTCTTTTTTTTTTTTTTTGCTGTTTGCTGATCGATGAGAATGAGGATGATGAAGATGACGCTACGTTTTCATTTTGTTCCGGTCTGAGACTACATGACAGAGCTGTACTCTACGCTTCCTTCATTCATAATATATCCCGGCGTCAACCAGGCCCGAGAGATACAGACACCTGCAGTGTCGGTAAGGAAATTTGAGCAACACTCTAAGAGACGTATCCATTAAGTGGATGAAACTCGACAGTGTGGTCCCAGTCTTCCCAACTGAGCCCGTAGCAAACTCAACTCGGGTTAGGAGCCGGTCAGGACACCAAAACCTACATGACACTGATGGGATTCGAACCACGACCTCCCAGCCGGGAGTCCGCGACGCTAACCACTTCGCCACAGCAGCTGGTTAATTATTACACTAATATTATTATCATTATGATTATTATCATTATCATCATCATTATCATTATTATCATTATGATTATGATCATGATCATGATAAAATAATCCTTTGTATTATTATCATTATTATTATTATAATAATCATTATTATTACTCCCCCTCTACTTCTTCTTCTTCTTCTTCTTCTTCTTCTTCTTCTTCTTCTTCTTCTTCTTCCCCTCCTCCTCCTCCTCCTCCTCTTCCTTTCTTCCTCTTTTCATCATCATCATTATTATTATTTTCATAATCATCATCATCATCATCATCATCATCATCATCATCATCATCATCATCATCATCATCATTATTATGATCATTATTATTAGCACTTTTATTCTTGCGACGATTCTATCAGTGCTGTAACGTATTTTTATTTTTACAACAATTACCATCATAATCACCATTACAATCCTGATTATAGTTATTACTAATATCAGTCTTCTTATTTTGTTGTTGTTCCTTTACTATAATTACTGTTAATAAACCAAAACTTTGAACTTTTCGGTACAAATGTGTGTGTGCGGCAAGAACATCCCCCCACCCGCATGCACGCACACATGCGCGCGCGCGCACACACACACACACACACACACACACACACACACACACACACGTAGTGACACATTCACACAAACAGACAAACATACATACATATGTGTACAATACACTTGTACGGACACGCGCGCATATGCGTGCATGCTGGAGTGTGCTAACATCAGCCTACAGATCACACAAGCACACACGCATACTCATACACATGCGCCCACGCAACACACACACACACACACACACACACACACACACACACACACACACACACACACACACACTAATGTCTTAGACAAAGATGTTGACCGTGAACAAAAAGAGAATACTTAAGACAGTGGGAACTGCCCTTAAGCGTGCAATTACAAAAGAGGGAATACTATTTCCTTGAGGAAATTAGAATTACTCATGAGAATGGATATATTAATGACCGTAATCGCGCTATCACAAAAGAAGAAGTAATATTTGCATGAGGAATATCAAAATGTGGTAAAGCCCCTGGATCTGTCGGGTTATCATGTGAGTTTTTAAAAGAAAATCGGATGACCTGATATTCATTTTTAAACACTAACATGTTCTTTTTTTTTAGGGTATTTACCTTAAATAAGTAGCTTTTAAAAGGGTAATTATAGTAATACTAGTAATACTAACAATTATATGGAAATGTCAGTATGTGATGCATGAACTAAATTCTTTAGTTAGAGCACACTATTAACATCAAATTGCTGCTGCAAAATTATATAAGATCACTGAGCATAAATATGTTCAATCTTGTGGCAGCTATACAAAAACATTTGCAAATAATCTAAAGTTGTACGTCACCTTCACAGACTTTAAAGCAACTTTTGATTTGCTATCAGGAAAGATTTTGTGACCAGTTCTTCGGAAATATTGAGAAAGGCATGGTTGCAGATAAACTAGACGCGGACCTAAATCAAATGATACAGTATGATTTACGAAAGGGGTAAAACAGGGTGAAATTTACAATCCCATATTATATCTTTTACTTGTAAACGAACCATGATTGGAAATGATAGACAACGGATGGCACAGTATTTGATTTATTTAATTGAATTTTTACCTTATTACATACAGATAGTGTTTTATAATCAGAGACTCCTATAGGGCTTCAAATTCAGTTGAACAGTTTGCACTCAACAGTTAGTAGATTACGATTGACAGTGAATAGGGAGAAATGACACATTAAATTTTTCCGAGAGGCTGAATACTGTACTTCATGTGAGAGATGCTCTTTGGAATCTTATAAATGTCAGTCGTTAACATGTTTAAATATTTTTAATTTCTTTTACCTAGCTAAGTTATAATTAGATCTGGCAAGATCGCATTAGTAGAAGAAGGGAGTTGTGGCGGGCATCTTGATTAATATTTACGTTTAACATATGAATAACCGATGTACAGGAACAACTACTAGCTCAATATGGGCCTACAATTTTGAGATTCAAAACCACATTATTTGATCTGGATGAGAAAGTGTGTAAATACGAACCAAAGATTTCCAAACAGTGTGATAAACGGAACTGGGGAGGTATCCAATCTACGTGAAATGAATTGAATACTGGCTGAACGTGGTTCAAATGGATGAGTACAGGCTGTCTGCTCAAGCATACAGGATTCTGTACAATCTAGATTAAAGAGGCAAAAAAGAAATGGGCAACAGTAGCGTACATATGTGTGCGTGGTTATGTTTTCCCCTTTGTCCAGACTGTTATAAATAAAGCATTATCAATTGTATCTGGCGAGACTCTTCTTGTCATATTTAGACTAGCGAAAGATTTTTCACGCATAGAGTATTCAAAGCCATGTCTTTGTGTTACAATATGTAGTTTTGTTAGAAATCTGTCATCAAAGTTAAGACTTAGGATGTCTGATATTGATGTGCACATAGAGAGATATAACCATAACGACTTTGAAAATCAAATATAGGCGACAGAAGATGAGGTCCCTTTTGGTGTTCATTATCCAGTGTTTACAGACCCGAGAGTGAAATTCACCCACTCTAAGTATTGTATAAGACCACAATTCAGTTTAGTGTTACTTAGGTAGGCAATGACAAAAAATGCTGTCATCAATTTTTCTCTGTTCCTTTTCAAGCATAGATATGATTACGATTAATTCATACATTCCATATATTTTATTTTTTTTGTGAACTCACCTCTTCAGTTAGGGCTTTTTGACTTTGCTCATAAATTATCGTATCGTGCTGAACAATTAAGTAATGGGGGAAAACAAGTGCAGGTTAACAATTCTTCCATCATTATAATAATGACTTGG
This sequence comes from Conus ventricosus, assembly GCA_018398815.1. NCBI lineage: Eukaryota > Metazoa > Mollusca > Gastropoda > Neogastropoda > Conidae > Conus > Conus ventricosus. Next base: position 40,706,094 of record CM031615.1, on the reverse strand, counting down.
CAAAGATTAAAATTTAAAAAAAAATTGAAGATGAAAAAAATGGGAAAAGATATGTTTTAAATATAAAACCCTTCACTAGCTGCGTGGGGGAACCATCACAATCCCTCTCGAAGGCAGATTTATATGTATCGCCTGCTCCTAGGCCTTTCGTCCGCTGGATCGGACTCATCAGGGAGACACGGCTGATTGTGTCTGTGCTCTTGGCGTCAAATAGAGACACACCACAGTCCGTAATTCTATGGTGTTCTCACCACCAAGGGTTAAAAAAAGAATCCAACAGCACCCCAAAGCAGCCAGCGAAAGGTAGAAACTAAAACAAAACGAAAGTGTGGGGAGGAAAAAAGTTGCTGAAACACTAAAAACATTATGTAAACAGAATAAAATGCAGGGGACAATCTTTGAGCCTATGCTTGAGGATCCATTTAAGGATGCAAGGGAGATCAGAAGATATGGAACAGTCTGAGTGGTCAGCTCTGCTGTTCAATAACCCAAGCATTGTCAGCGGCTAAGAATTGTGCAGAACAACCTTTACTTGGATCTCCTAAGAGATGCAATCGCCCACTGATTAACCAAACAATATAATGCTGAACAATTAA
>CM031615.1:40677998-40700498 GCA_018398815.1 Conus ventricosus | reverse complement strand
TTTGCGGGAAGGGATGTGTGAGCATGTGTAGGTAGCCTACATGAATGAATGATAACTAAGTACAAGTGAATGAGACCAGTGTGCAAAGACACAAGAACTTGAAGGTGAGTGGCAACCCCTTTTTTCATCCGAGTGACTTGGCAGCGTTAAAAAGTGGTGTACGTGTATAATGGATTGAATTAATGGGTATAAAACTTCTCTGAGAGAAGCCCACGCCTGTGTTGCATGCTCATATGACCATACAGTTTGGAGTTAGTTCATAACTTTCGCCTGTGTGGGCCTGTACCTTAATTCGCCTGTGTGCGATATACAATTTATCCGTTCGCTGTGTGCGATATACAACTCCCCTGTTCGCCTGTGTGCGATTACAACTCTCCTGTTCGCTGTGTGCGATTTGGCAGTACCATTCCCCTGTGTGCGGTACATGCTAAAGGGATATAACCCTAGCTAAGCATGGCCAGTCATTCGGGGGCACAGGAGCAAGTGGTCGCACCTATAGATAAGGAAGATAAAGTCGAGAGGCTTGATGCTCGCATCAGTCAAATGGATGAGATTTTCTAGATGGAAGAGGCTATTCACAAGCTGTGACCGCCAAAACTTCGGACAAAGACCGGATCAACGTCTCAGGCCCCGGTGGCACTATGAGACGGTGCGATTCTCTCTCTGATGAGGAGGGGGGAAGAAACTGGGTCATGATCCGACCGTGGCGAGTACAGGCGCACGAAAGGTGAACAGCGGTTAAAAACTGCTAATGCCACTCTGAGCAATGAGGCTCGAGTCATCGCAGATGGAGAAAATCTATGATGATGCTGTGGATACTATTTCCCTTGATTGTCAAGATGATGATTTTGTTAAAGGAGATAGAACAAGACTTGGACAATAAAGAGAAAACAGTGAAAAAGTGGTGACTCAATGGCTGAGATCATTAATAAAAGATTTGCACAGGGCTTTCGAAAACACAATTTAAGAAAGGCTTGATAATTACCAACCCCCAGACAACTGCCCAAGCTTAAGGTGCCCAAAGTGAATACAGAAATCAGGAAGGATTTGCCAGCCGCTGTCAAACAGGCTGATGTAAGAGGGCTTCAGTGCAGAGAGCCATTGTCAAAGCCACGCAGCATGGCACAGACCCTCAGCTATACTCAAAGCATATGCAAGAAAATTTGACTGATGCAGACATCAAAGCCTCTGTCACTGATCAGAACGCGGGATGCTCTGGCCTTGTTGGATCATGCATGTCACGAGTGTCAGTAAAACGCAGAACAGGTCCTGCGCCCCCATCTCCCAGACAGCTGACAGGATTGTGCAGTGGAGTGTTCCCATTACTGGTCAGCTCTTTGGAGACAATCTGACTGTTTCCCATCAAGGAGATCAAAGGCTGGACAGCTGTCACATGGTGCAGGCCCAAGTCGTTATGACAACAGACAACGTAACAGCCATGGCAAAAGCCAGAAATAAAGAAAAATGTCCGTTTTTAGACCAGAGACAGCAACACTACGGCCATAAAAAGAAGTTCCAGGGAACAGAAACGCAAGACAGTTCTACCAGAAGAAAACTAGAGTCTGTGTCACTCTTGGATGGCCAGGTGAGGGACACACTATCCCCCCTCTCTGCTGATGAAATGAGACAGGAGGCTTTACTTTTTAAAGGGGGGCAGCTTACACAATATGTTGATAGATGGAAAAATTTGGGAAAAAAGACCCTGAATTTTTAGAAATGGTACAAGGCGTGAGCCTTCAATTTTGATTGTGATATTGGCCAAATCAGACAGGATTACACTTTCCACCCTGAGTTAAATGCATCAGAAAAGAATGTTATTGACAAAAAATACAGAAAACTTTGCCAAAAAGGTGTGATTTCAAAGTGTCAGGCTGAAGCAGAGCAGTTTGCGTCACCGTTTTGTTTTCCGAAGAAGATGGAACTCATAGAATGATTCTGAACTTAAAAAAACTAAACGAAGATATCGTTTTTTTATCACTTAAAAATGGAAACCTTGCATACTGCTCTAAAACTAGTGACTCCAAACTGCTTCATGGCTTCAATTGACTTGAAGGATGCATACTACTCAGTATCAGTCAAAGGGGGAACACAGAAGATTTCTCAATTTGAGTGGGATGACCAGCTTTGGCAGTTTAACTGTCTGCCAAATTTGGGCTGGCACTTGCACCACGTAAATTCACCAAGCTGTTAAAACCGGTGTTTGCCACCTTGAAGGGGAAGGTCATCTTTCCTCAGTTTTTTTGGATGATTCACTTTTGTTTGCAGAGACGAGAATTTTCATGTGCCTCAATGTATTTAACACAGTGAAACTTCTAAGGTCTTGGATTTATCATCCACCCCCAAAAAATCAGTACTAGACCCACTCGTCGAAATTCAGTATTGGGAGTCATCATTGACTCTGAGTCAATGACAGTAACTTTAACACCTGAGAGATAGCAGACATGGTTTCGATCTGCCTGTCAGCTGTCAAGAAAGATACAGTGAGTATCAGGGATGTGGCGAGAGTGATTGGAAAGATAGTGGCTCCTTTTCCCAAAAGTGATGTATGGGCCACTTCATATAGACAGCTGGAGAAAGAGAAAAAGACAGCACTGTTGCTGTATGCAGGGAATTTTGACAGACACATGACATTGTCGCCTCGTCCCAAAAGAGAACTAAATTGGTGGATTCAACAACTTTGAGACTGCTTATAATGTTATTCACCAAACAGAGCCTGATGTCACCCTGACCTCGGATGCATCAAAACTGGATGGGGTTGTGCATGTGAACAGTCAAATCTGGGGGAGAATGGCTGCCAGAAGAAACGATTTTCACATCAACTATCTGGAACTTAAGGCAGCTTTTTTTTGCTTTGAAATGTTTCCCAAATCAGGTTTATGGGCGACTTGTCCGTATCATGATAGACAACACAACTGCTGTTGCATGTATCAATCATATGGGAACCCTCATTCCGATTCATGTAATTTGATGACACAGATGATATGGAAAATGGTGCATTGACAATCACGTATGGTTGAGTGCTGCTTATATTCCAGGTGAGGAAAACACAGCAGCAGATGAGGAGTCAAGGAAAATAAACTGGATGCGAATGGAAGTTTAACAGAGAAAAGCTTCACAAAGCATTGATACAATTGCATATGAATCCGGACATTGATCTCTTTGGGCCCCAAGGTTGAACAACCAAATGCAGCGCTAGTTTCTTACAGACCTGACCAAGGGGCCTATGCAGTAGATGCATTTTCTCTCCTTAGAGTAACCTTCAATTTTATGCCTTTCCCCCTTTTAGCACGATCACGGCAGTGTTGGGGAAGGTGAAGAGAGAGCGAGCGATGGGGGTAGGGTGGTGCCCGCTGGCCAACACAAGTCTGGTGGCCTCTGCTGACAGCTGCTGACACAGACCAGTACTGCTACCAACACGAGACACCATCCTCTCCCTCCCCACGCAGCAAGGGAAAAACCCACCCCCTTTTCCCCGCCCTTTAACTGATGGTATGCAATGTATCGGGGAGCGGTACCAGAGGGAAGGCTGTTCCCAAACCCGGCAGCAGCGCTAATCGGGCAGTTCTTGGCGCCCCCACACACGCGCGGTGTACAACACCCACATTGCCAAGTGGAAGCAGTACGCAGCAAAGAATAGTATCCCCCATGATGGCCGGACATTGTGCAGGCAGCAAATTTCTTGCGAACTTTTAGTGCTGGAGCAAGCCACAGTGCTATAAACTCGGCGCGCTGCGCTTTGTCGCTTATCTGCCCTTAGTGAATGGATTTTCAGTGGCAGTCATCCAGTTATTTATTTGCAAACTTGTGAAAGGAGCATTTTAAAATAGGCCTTCCTTACCCCAAAAAAAAAAGGACACTTGGGATGTAAATACTGTACTTAGTTATTTAGATTGCTTATCTCCATCAGTCAGTTGACTTTGAAAGAACTGACTTTGAAAACTTGCATGTTTTTAGCTTTAGTTACAGGACAAAAAGGTCATGCTTTTACTCTTTGAAAAAAGTGATGTAAAGATGTTTGATTGTAAATGTGTGTTACAATTTTCTGTGTATTGAAAACAACAAAGCCAGGGAAAAATACAGAACCCGCAGAGATTTGGGCATTTTCAAAGAATGAAAATCTGTGTCCAGTGAAACACTTGAAGCAGTATATTGAAACAACTAAGGATCTCAGAGGCAGTCAACAACAGCAGTTATTCATCAGTCACACCGAACCCCACGCACCTGTGGGTAAGCAGACATTCGCGCGATGGGTGAAAGAGGTGCTAGCGCGCTCAGGCATTGACACTAACAGTACACAGCACACTCCACCAGGGCTGCAAACTGCAGTGCCAGCCCCCCAGGCTGGAGTTTCATTGAAAACAATATTGAAAGCAGCGTGTGGACAATGAAAAAGACATTCTGTAAATACTATAGAGACAGAACAGTGCCAGTTTCGCCAGAAGGTACTTGATGGCTATGTGAACAGTAAATGAAAATGATGAAGGATCATTGGGAATAAATGTGGTGGCATTACATGTCTGGCCTGTGATGTTTATTTGGCCATATCCTACTTTCTCTAAAATCTCAACGTAGCTTCCCTTCCGGGAGCAATAGGGGAGTGATAATTAGAAAATTAAATAGACTACGTAGGAGGTTGCAGTTTAATTGAAATTATTACGAGCCTATTGTGGGAGGAAAAGGAGAAGTTACTCCCTCCCAATTAGTGTTCGTAGTAATAATCAATTTTACTGTCCCCCTAAAAAGGGGTAGGTCTAGTGGCCATACAGCTCTGAAATTTGCCCGCAACGCTGTGTGCGCCAATACCAAGTAACTTCTCCTTCCTCCACAATAGGCTCGTAATAATTTCAATTTTAAACTGCAACCTCCCAGCGTAGGGTAGTTTTAATTTTCTAAATTATGTGCAACCCTATCGGGTAGATGCTATGGTATGTTAAAAGTCAGTGTTATGTGCACTCTATCTGATAGATACCCTAGTTGCTAAGAAAGTCAATTCATGTACAACCCCTATCTGTAATCTCAGACCAAACTGAAACTCCGCGGCATTATCCTCATCATCCCTTCCCATCGATCAGCAGAAAAGTTTAAAATCCTCACCCCTTTGTACGCTGCTCTCATGATGACCTCAGTGTGGATTTTCTCTCCGTCTTTGCCCTTGAGGGGATTTTACAGCATCTTATAGATACAGGTCATCAGTATGGGCTGGTTTTACGGGGACAGTCGTTGGACGGACGCGGTGGCGCCCCCGAGAGCCGGATGTTATTTTCATGCTGGCACGGCAGTAAGCAATGAAGGTCATGGGTCAGGGTCTTCAGAGGTCGTGTTTCCTGCGAATGGTGAATCAGGGCAGGCACCACTGAGCACCCTCAAACTGACAGGCCGCCCGTGCAGTGTCTCCCATGGTGGGTGTCCCATGACAACCTGACTTTGATTATCCCTGTAGGGTTTCCAATGCCAGGGCTTCATGAACACGTGAGGGTTAAGTTGAGAACGATGGATGAAGCAGCAGCAAGGGCATAATGCCACTGAAACGGGAAAAAGACAATTGAAATGTCTGCTATGCCATAGGAAAGAAAACAATTAAAATGTTTGCTATGCCATTTGAAAAGAAGGGCAATTAAAATGTTACTATGCATAGGAAAGAAGACAATTAAAATGTCTGTATGCTATAGGAGAGAAGACAATTAAAATGTCTGCTATGCCATAGGAAAGAAGACAATTAATTGTCTACTATGCCATAGGAAAAAGACAATTAAAATGTCTACTATGCTATAGGAAAGAAGACCCAAATTAAAATGTTACTATGCCATAGGAAAGAAGACAATTAAAATGTCTACTATGCCCTAGGAAGACGACAATTGAAATGTTACTAGCCATCCGAAAGAAAAATTGTCTGTTGGATATCCTTGCTAGCAAACAGTACTCTTATTTACTTTCGAAGGTGAACTTCCAAAGATTTACCCCTGCCAGTGGAAGGTATGATTCTGAACGGCTTTCTCCTTCCCGCTAAAGAAATAAATGATGCAATGAAACCTTCCATAGGCTCTATCCATTTTGGGAAATGAATTCTTCCACCAGAATGGCTGAAATCCATGCACACGGCACTAAAACGCCACCGTCGCATAAGGAATCGTGGGGAAGTTGAATTCATCAACACAAAACGAAAACCAGAAAAATACTGATACCAGCACTGACATCGTCACAGAACGTGGTTGCGGGCCATGGGGGGATTCGCGAGAGTTCGCTGTTTTGTCTTAACCCTGTCAGAGCAATTCAGACAAGAAGAAACACATTTTCTTTCGCACGTGTTTTGTTAAACTGCGCTTTTAGGGCAGGTTTTTGATTGAAAAATGCAAATAATGAGTAACAAAAACGACACAATTTTCAGCACGAGCGCGCGCAACCCGTGTGTGTGTGTGTGTGTGTGTGTGTGTGTGTGTGGGGGTGCGTGTGCGTGCGTGCGTGCAAGCGTGCGCGCGTGCATGAGCGCGTGCGTGCGGTGTGTTGTGTGTGTGTATCTTGTCTGTGTGTGTGTCTGTGTCCCATGTGTCTGTGTGTCTATGCGTGTGCTTGTGTGTGCAAGCGTGCGTGCGTGCGTGCGTGCGCGGTGTTGTATGTGATGTGTGGGGCGCGCGGAGCCGCTCACATGCACGCCTTGTAAGTTCAATCTTAAAAGGAAGTCACAATCATCATCATCAGCTTCAATTTTGAGTAATAACGAAATCTATCAAGTAGGGAACAACATACTCAAAAGACAATGAAATCGATTTTGTTGTTGTTGTTGTTGTTGTTTGGTTGTTGTTTTTTGTTTGTTTGTTTGTTGTTGTTGTTGCTGTTGTTTTTTGTTGTTTTGTTTTGTAAATAGAAAATCCGTTGAATTTAAGGTGCTTCAAAGAAACGGTTTCTGATCAAACTGGCTCAGAGCATTATCGCACATACCATTTTGACCAGTAATAAAGAAGCATTCGTTGTTGCAAGCGTGAGTCCGACGATATTCTACATCACCTATTTTCTTTTTAAAACGCAAATTCCAAAAATCCTTCTGGCCTCAGTTACAGCGAATTCTGAATGAAAAATTTTCAAAGATTTTAAATTGAACAAAACATTTGCACAGGCTACACTTGCACAACATTCTTGTTTTCATGTATCTAACTGGCAATAGCTTGTTTCATTTTTAAAATCAGTTTAACGTATCTATTTCAAACATGTGAAAGCAGGATTCCAAACAGAGTAGCATGTTGGTAACGTTAACTGTGATTATGCTAAGGTTAGTAACAGTTTGTGTTTTTACACGCCACCATACAATGATCCAGATATTTGACACAGGGTAAAGACCGTCTTTTCTTTTTATATTTGGGTGTTTGACAAACAATATTATCTGAAGTAAAGGCCTCATGTTATGTAAATCAAACGCCGTTGTCTCCAGCCGACCCGTGTCTTCATTTCCTCTGATGGGTCTAGTTGCAAAGTGAGACGACTGCAGGCGGAAATCGAAACAAATCTTAAATAAAATTGTTAGCGAACCGCCAAGAGAAACGTGGACAAACGAGTCACAAGACAAAACACGACGCGTTTCAACCTCTTAGGTCTTCTTCAGGCAAGACACAAACAAATAGGACAACGAAAATGAACGAGTTTGTCACTTAGCTTGATCTCTTCAGCGCAAGGTAGGCGTTGAATTTCAAACGCGTCGTGTTTTGTCTTCTGACTCGTTTGTCCACGTTTCTCTTGGCGGTTCGCTAACATTTATTTAAGATTTCCTCTGATGGGGGTTGGTCCTTATTCTACATGTTTTCTTCCAGTATGTCTTGGTGTTCCTCTTTGTCACCTCTGATAAGATTATCTTTTTAATGGCATCAGATTGCATTTCTTTCTGCATCATTTTCCTCCGTCCGGCATCAAGTCTCTTTTCGTCATTTGCAACTGAAAGAGCAAGAGCACGGTGTAATAATCCACCCAGTGACTCGATTTTCTTTCCAGCTGGAATAGACTTCTTAGCCCAGTTTTATAACATTTGAGATGCCTTCGAATTCACAAGCATTTTAACACTGTTTTGAAAGGCCTTGTTCCATAAAATCTGAAAGAGCCTTGAGGTGCCAGAAATACTTGACCGCTGAAAGGGGCGGTCAGCCTAATTTGCCCAGACATAAGTTTTGCGTTTTGATCTTAAAGTTAGCTAATACAGAAAAGAGATAAATATGACATCAGTCCAGAGAAACAAAAGAGTTATTGACTTGGAAGCTTCAGTGCACAAGTCAGAAAGCTGATCTGTAGGACCTCCTGTTCTTTTCTTTTCTCAACTTGCCAAGAGTAGGGAATTACTGACATGAAAGCACGGCATCAGTTGGTATTTCTGTTCATTTGCTTCTTCTTCTATGTCTACCAACGAACAGCGGGCAGACAAAATTAATAATATCATTCATCCTACGCATAAAGATAGTGTTTTGCCAAACAGAATAATCTGCAGAAACCCGTGTCTGTTTTCTCTTTCTTTGTCTTTATTTCTTCCCAAATTCAACAAACAGCATAATCAGGAAGAACAACTGCTAGTAATTGACTAACGAGTTTGGCTAGACCTCATTCCAAAGCACAACAGGAGAATGAGGACGACCCGCTGCGCTGTTGTTGTTGTTGTTGTTGTTTTTTGTCTTTCAGAAGTGCGTCGTCATGCTGACTAGGATAAAATCATACGTTTTGAAGTCCCCAATCTATTTGTTTTACTCTTCTTTTTCTTTCTCCGATGCTTGTTTTCCATTTAGTATATACAAATAGACACCCATGTAATTTTGAAGTGTCATTTTCAATTATTTATTTTGAACATGTATATATTATTTGTTATTCCTTTTATATTAAAACAGCTTTCTTTTTTTGTACAGTGGAAAATATATTGACACTTGCATGCAAGAAGCGGAAGCTTGATGATCTTTTTTAAGCATTGATAGAAGAGTAAACGACATAAAGACAGCTAAGCGTATTATGAATTAGTTTTCTCGGTTTTTTCCCCCCAGATAACTGCTTTGCATCATTTATGTGAAAGTGTCGTCATTAGAACAGAGTTGATGAAGAGAGTCAAGCACGCGCTCGTATGCACGCACCCTCCACAAACACACACACACACACACACACACACACACACACACACACACACACACACACACACACCTCGCCCGCACGCACGCGTGCGCCCGCGCACGCACACACACACACACACACACACACACACACCACACACACACACACACACACACACACACACACACACACACACATTCACGCGCGGGCGCGCGCGCACTCACACCCCACAACAGAGAGAGAGAGAGAGAGAGAGAGAGAGAGAGAGAGAGAGAGAGAGAGAGAGAGAGGAGATTCGCTGTGCGTTTAGAAATATTAGCATAGTGTACAATAGAAATATGAATGATTAGGCACAAGCAAGCCCATTTACCACACTCGTTCATTTATGATAATATCATCCTTTCAACTGTTTATATTATCTTCTAGATGAACAATTTTTTTTTCAAATATCAGTTTACTGTCTTTATTTAAGGGGCAAAAAAGCATCAAAATGTATCAGGTCACATGAATCATTGATATTCTGCATTGAGTTATCTTTTATTCCGAGCTAGTACATAATAAGCAAGGTACAACAAGACAAGGTGCGAACTCTTTTTTGTTTCATAACAGCACACAACTCTACATCGAACTCTTCCAAAGATAACGTCACATTGAACTCTACACGGCACCCTTCCAAAGATAACGTCACATTCAATTCCTCTGATTCATCATATCCAGTTCTCACCGTCACGTGCTTGAAGGGTCAAATGACGCACCAGTTCTTGGAATGTGACGTCACTACCAGGTGTTGGACAGGCGGAGGGAAAGAACAGAGCAGGAGCTCCCAATGCGTCCACAGGCTTTCTCCAGCTCCTCCGTCTTTCCGGTGCAGAAACAGGGTGCAGGAAGTGCCATACACGCTCGTGTGCGACCATCGTCACGACTGCGCCGATTACAGCGACGAGGACTTCTGTCAGTTTCAACCTTGTGCCCCTCATGTAACTTTTGACTGTGGAAATTCAGAGGTAAGTATACAGCGAACGTCCACGACCTGGACCCCGCCTTCTGTTGTTCTCCAGAGAAATTGTACAGGGCAAAGGACTGTGTGACTATCAGCTTTGTACGTGTGCTACTTTTGACTGTGCAATGTAAGATATGACAATGTTAGTAAACCTGATGACAAGCGCTCTTTGTTGGCAGCATCAACGACTTGTATTTTGAAAGTGTCTCTGAAAACAGAGCCTCGACTTAGGGAAGGGCAATGGATGTCCATGCATGTAGGGAATGCCCCACACCTCCGTCAGCCAGGTGTTGCCCTTGGGCCAGACCGCAAGCTGACGAAAACAGTCATGTGCACACGCACAAACGCGCGCGCACACGCACGCACACACACACACACACACACAACACACACACACACACACACACACACACACACACACAAACACAAACACACACACACATACATACACACATTCACACGCGAGCGCGAACACACACATGCATACATATACACACGGACACACACACACACACACACACACACACACACACACACACACACACACAGACACACACACACACACACACGCACACACATACACACACACACACACACACACACACACACACACGCTGCGCGCGCGCGCGCCCACACACACAATCACACGCACTCTCACTAAATCTTGACTGTTTGATAATGATCAGACACTAAAGCAACGTTATGTAAAAACGTGTAAAGCAGCCTTCATTAAAGTCAGACGAGTCCGTTTCATTCACCTGCATCCCACAGTTGGCATGGCCATTAAACTAATAAGCTCTTCTGTCGTGCCCAATGCAGTTCCGTATTAACCAGTCATTTATTGACACAAACAAACCCACCACAAAAAGGTTGACAATGCTCCTGCCAGGGTCATGTGCATACCACGCATCGTCTTAAAGAACTCCATTAGCTTCCACTAGAATAAAGAACCAAGCACATAATAATGCTAACTACATCTTCCTCTTCTCCCCTGGATCTGACCGTCAATGGACTCCAAGGACCTGGTGGTGGTGGTGTTGGCTGTTGTTGTTGTTGTTGTTATCAGGGAGATATGTAAAAGACAATGACAAAAGTCCAAGACCAAAATGTTCTTCGAGGATCTAACATGAGACAAATTATCTTATGATATAAAGCTTCTTAACAAATAGACTGTTCAACATTTTACACAAAAGACTTCGGAACGAGAAGTAACAGTAAACGAATAATACAAACTGTACACAGGTAATCGTTCCTGTAATAACGTACTATGTTTGCAGAATCCGATTCATGCCGCTTATTTATATGATATTTTCACTTTAACAGGGTATATGTATATATCATGTATATTATATAATAAATATGCGCTCCAAGTGTGTGTGTGTGGTGTGTGTGTGTGTGGTGTGTGTGTGTGTGTGTGTGTGTGCGTGCTTCCGTGCATGCATGCATGCGTGTGTGTATGTGGGTTGGTGCGCGCGCGCGCGCGCGCGTGTGTGTGTGTGTGTGTGTGTGTGTGTGTGTGTGTGTGTGTGTGTGTGTGTGTGTGTGTGGTCGTGGTCGCATGTGACTAGTGTTTTCGAGAGAACGCAGTTTGTGACAACATGCCTCAATGTGTCCACGGTAACGGACGAAGCACAGTGTTATCTCAAAGAAATGCCGACGAAACGCAAAACCCCAGACGATCCTCTCATAGTTTTTCTGACATATTACGCTTTTATTTACTGTTTGACAATTTCGCGTCTTAGAAATTCTGTGAATGTTGATGATGAGTCATGCCCACCCAGCCATTTCCAATGTCCAAACACAGATCTATTCCTTTGTCTGCCTGTCTTCCTGCGATGCAATGACGTGCAGATTGCCAGGGACATGAAGATGAGAAGGGCTGTGAAGATAGCACCTGCCCTGGCTACTATCGCTGTAGAGATTCCAGGATTTGTCTACATGCTTCACATATGTGTGATGGAATATATGGACAGTGTCCACAAAATGACGATGAATGGGCATGTGAGGTCAGTTGCCCACAAGGATGCACATGTTATGGACATGCCTTTTTCTGCAGCCAGTCTTTTGTTGATGAAAAGCATCCCTATCTTCGTTATCTGCATGCGGACGGAAGTAATATGACGCTGCACGCTTTACAGCATAACATGATGCTCATCCATCTGAGCCTAGCCCGCTGTTCCCTGCATAATCTCACAATGCCCAAACTTCCTAACCTGCACAACCTTTATTTAAGTGATAACAGTATCACACATCTTTCTCTTCATATCTTCATGGAAATGAGAAACCTCCGCGTCTTGGTCCTGGCCAGAAACCCATTGGATCTACGAATCAGTCTTCCGACAATCAGGACACTTAAAAGTCTCGAAGAGCTGGATTTGTCTTCACTTTATATTCCGGTACTGGATCCAAGTCATTTTCAGGAGCTGACTCGCCTGTATATCTTGAATCTGTCCCACACACAGTTAACTCACGTACAAAATTTGGATTTCATACAATGAGATCTCTGAAGTCTGTAGACCTGAGACACTGCCCTTTAACTGAATTTCCTCCCCGTTTATTCCACAATCTTGACCAACTGTTTGAAGTCAAAGCCAGCAATTTCAAGATGTGCTGCCCCAGCCTTTTGCCTCGAGACTTTAATCCTGTTGGTTGTGAGGCTCCTTTAGACCAGCTTTCGTCCTGTGACGACTTGTTACCAAGTGATCTGTACCGGACAGGCCTGGCTGTTCTGGCGGCGTTCTCTGTGCTGGGAATTCTATCAGTCTGTTATTCCGTACTGTTGTTGGTAAGTCGGCCACTTCATTTGGTTTTGGGGTGTTTGTAATGCACTTGTGCTGTTCTGATTTCTTGATGGGGGTGTATCTGATGGTTATTGGGTGATGGATTCGTCTACAAGGGGAATTACCTTTGGAATGATATATCATGGAAAAGCAGTCATGTCTGCAAGGCGGCAGGATTCTTATCACTGATGTCGTCTGAAGTGTCAGCATTTCTGGTCAGTGTTATCACAGTGGATCGATTCCTGGTGCTGCGGTTTCCTTTCAGCAGTCTTCACTTTGCTCCCGGGTCAGCTCACCTTTGCTGCCTGCTCCTGTGGGGGCGGTGTCTGTCTGGGTGCCGTCCCTTTGCTGCCAGCTACCTCCCACTGGCACTTCTACGGCCAGACTGGCATGTGCGTTCCGCTCCCCATCACCAGCACTGAGTTTGCTGGCCATGACTATTCCTTTGGTGTGTTCATTTGCCTCAACTTATATCCTCTTTCTTTTCATTGCAGCAGGTCAAGGTTTCATCTACTGGTCAGTGAGGTCCAACACGATGAGGAACAGAGGCACCGCTGGTGAATCCAAAAACATTACTATCGCCCGTCGACTGATCACTGTGGTAGTGTCCGACTTCCTCTGCTGGTTCCCCATTGGGGTTCTGGGATTGATGACTTACAGGGGATTCCGGGTGTCAACTGACGTCAACGTGGCAATTGCTATTTTTGTCCTCTCCGCTCAACTCCGCCCTCAATCCTTTCCTATACACTGTCAATGTCATTCGTGAACGCAGAAGAATCAAGCACGAGAAACGCTTGATGGATTTATTGTCCAACACAATGCACGCAGAAACTGGCAAGGATCATGTACAAAAGTAAACTAGATATGAGGATAAAAGCTTTAAAAAAGAAAGAAAGAAAGAAAAAAACCACACACACACACACCTTTCAGTGCCTGTGTATTGCGCGGATGACTCTGAATTTACGAATTCATATAAGATGCGTCTCTCTCTCTCTCTCTCTCTCCTCTCTCTCTCTCTCTCTCTCTCTCTCTCTCTGGAAGGGGAAGGGATTCTGTGTGATCGGTTTGTATTGCGCTTTGTGTGTGTGTTTGTGTGTGAGTGTGCTTTGGTGTGTGTGTGTGTGTGTGTGTGTGTGTGTGTGTGTGTGTGTGTGTGTGTGTGTGTGTGTGTGTGTGTGTGTGTGTGTGTGCACGCTTGCTTGCATGTGCATTTGTATAACTGGCATGGGGTCAGAGATATACCCAAGTACAAGCACACACACACACACACACACACACACACACACGCGCGCCGCGCGCGCGCGCCACACTACACACCACACACACACACACCACACACACACACACACGGCCGCCCACCACGCACGCACGCACGACGCACGCACGCACGCACGCACGCACACACACCACACCACACACACACCACACACACACACACACTAACACACACGCACGCACCACGCACGCACGCACGCACGCACGCACGCACACACACACACACACACACACACACACCACCACGACGACACACCACACACACACACACACACAACACACACACACACCACACACACACACACACACACACACAACCACAACACGCACACACACACACACAACCACACACACACACACACACACACACACACACACACACACACACACCACACAAAGCACACACACAAAGCACACACCACACACAAGCACACACACACACAAAGCACACACACACACACACACACACACACACACGCACAAAGCACACACACACACACACACACACACACACACACACACGCACACACACACACACACACACACACACACACACACACACACACACACACACACAATTATACAATAATGATGAGTTTAGTCAAAGTGTTTGTGACGCAATACAAAACTAACACAATATTTTGAATCACCCTGCTGCTGAGCATGAATTGCTAAAACGTACTTTATTCTTTACTCAATGGAAGAGCTATTGAAGTCGATCAAATTTCAAATGAATTATGAAGCACAGCAATACAGTTCTCACGAAATTCAAGATTTTTTGTAATGGTGCTTTGAATGATGGAAATGTACCGGAAGAATGGGTGAAAGGCTTAATGCTACCAATATATAAAGGTGATATGAATTTACAAAATCCAGATAGTTATAGACCATCACATTTCTTACTTGCATGAGCAAGTTATTTACACGTACTGTCAACAACAGACTTTAAGACTCTGTAGAGAATAACAAACTTCTTCAGAATGGCAATGCGGTTTTGAAAAGAACGTAATACCAGAAATCACACTTTTGTATTAAAGTCACTGCTCGATTTGTTTTTCTTTTCTTGTTATAAAGACTGCATTAAAGACTTTCATTGACTATCGAAAATCATTTGATTATGTACGGCGTAGTGCTTTATGAGGAAACTTATTCACAATGGTATACGTGGCAAATTACTGAAGGTTGTTAATATGTATGAAAACGTTAAGTCATGTGTCTCTCACAATGTCTGCCTTTTTTGCGACTTACAGGTATGTACGTGTACGTCAAGGTGGAAATCTCTCACCACATTTGTTTAATTTATATATGATGTCCTTGAAACTTTTATGATTGAAAATGGTTGTTGTTCTCTGAATATTTACATTGGACATCACGAACAATCTTTGAGAGACTTTGTCAACGTGTTTGTACTTTTCTATGCTAATGATACTATTCTCTTATCAGAAACACCACAATGTTAACAGCAATTGTTAAATGCATTGTTTGATTATTTTCAGGCACCGCATTTAGAGATAAATCCATCAAACACTAAAGCAGTTGTGTCCTTTTTAAAGAGAAAGGCAAAAAGAAAAATACGTTTCAGTTATGAGAATGGAACCCTGGAAATGTTTGACTCTTTCAGGTATTTAGGAAGCTTTAACAAGGCCAAAAAGTGTGTTTCAGTATGGGACAAACAGCAGATGTGTTTACTGAAAAATGCCAGAAGGGAAACGCTCCCATTTTCAACTGTTTTAAGATTAATTCAATAAATCTGGTGTATATGTTTTCTTGTACGGATGTGAAATTTAAGGATTTGAAATCTAAGCATTGATTAAAAATTTACAGCTCAAACTTCTGAAACGCGTTTCTCGTTTAAATGGAAGTACTATGAATTCATTTGTTTGTAGTGAAACAGGAAAATTTCAACTAGCCATGAATTCAAAGTCAAATCATTTAAGCAATTTTAACAGAAACTGGTTGAATGAGTTTGTGATTCACAGAGTTTCATTCGTTTATCTTCTTTGTGTAAGAAAGTAGAAAAAAAGTCTGAAGAACTCATTCATCTAAACGTGACAAAAGTCTCCCGAGAGAAGTAATAAGCCACTTCTTTATAAACACTTGAATTATGATTTTTAAAAAGAACATACACAACATCCTGATCAGTATGTCATCGCATTAATAACATTTTGTTCTTCTAACCATAAGCTTCAAATAGAAAGAGGGCAACGACATGGTTTGACGACAGAGGAAAGAATATATAGAGAATGCAATATCAAAGAGGTAGATGCTGAATTCTATTTTGTATTTGATTGGCAAGAATATGTAGCTTTACGCCGTCAATTTCTATCAAAACAAAATCTGAGAGTGGATTCAATGTTTAACCTTTATAATTCTTTGAGAAGTACTTGACCTGAATTTGACGAAGAACATCAAATTAAGCATGATACTTTAATCAGCCTCCTTTCCTGGATGAAAGAATTTCTTGACCAATACATATCATTTGTTTGAAGACCGTTGGGGCGTTACAGAAGATTCACAACCAGTTTCCGCCAGTCTCTCCAGTTCTTGTATTATTGCTGGGTGTGAGGCCAGTCCATTCACTGATGTTGTCCTCCCATCGCTGTCTCTGTCTTCCTCTCCTTGAGCCTCTTCGCACAGTTCCTTCTAGAATGGTTTAGGCAAGTCCTCTTAATCTTAATATATGACCTTCTTATTTTCCTTCTTTTTCACTGTGGACAACAGGTCTTTGTATGGTCCAATGGGTTCCCTTTATTTGGACTGGACATCCAAGGTGGTAATGTGGTCATTGTATCAGATGCCAAGGATCTTGTGGAAGCATCCTATGTCTGATGCCTTTATTCTTATCTCAAGTTCAGCTGTCAGAGTCCACGCCTCACAGGCATAAACATATATGGCAGTCTGATCTTGGAACTGAATGTAATGTTTCTGTCATTCCAGATGGGTCTTAGTCTAGTCAGCATTGCTGTGTTTGCGCAACTCTGGAGAGCACTTCAGGTTTTGACCCCTCATCTGAAAGCTCTGAACTGTCTATTTTTTCTCGCTTGATAGGGATGTTGGCGCTGATGCCGTTGGTGTTTTGTCATCACGTCTATCTTCTTGGCGATGATATCCATGCCAAATGCTGCAGAACAGTTGGAAAGCCTCTGCTGTTGGCTGGGGTCCTGCCTTTTCCCCTGCAACCTTCGATATCATCCAAAAATTGCGGGTTTGTTGGTCCTGCCCCCAATGCTTATTGACCCCTTGTACCCTCTTGCGTCAGTCATACTTTTCCCTGGTGAATGTGGAAAAGAGGGATGAGATCTAAAACTTACCTCCCCCAAAACCCCTTTTTGAACCAGTCTCCTAGGGTGCCATGGGGGAATGCGCTGGGGGCCTATAAAAGGACGTTCTATGTCCTGGGGTTGCGTGATTTGTACATTTTTCATGCTCCCCCATAAGACTGCATGCCACACTCTTCGAAGGTGTTGGGTTTTTTTTAATCCACAAAGTTTGTTAAGACCGCGGGGCTGATGATACCTCCACACTAATCCCCAGTTTAAAGATTGTTTGGTGGGTACTGCGACCCCCCTGAAGCCTGCCCGTTTTCAGCAACATGATTCCTGCGTGCAGCCCCGTCAGTTTCAAAAGGGGGTCTCCACCACCTTGCTCGGGTCACAGGGCAGACGATGGGTGGGAATTTTGGCAAAGTTTAAGTTCCCCTTTTTTGAGGGGAGTGACGACAGGGAGGGTCCAGGGGGGTGGCCCACTCACCATTTTTCCAACTTTTACAAGTGACTGTGAGGACACGATCTGGCTCTCTTCCTTTCCTCACAACTGTGCTGCTATTTGTCTACCCCCGCGATTTCCATTTTTCCGGACTTAATCAACGCTGGCCCTACTTCTTCACGCAGTAGGGGGAAATTGTCATTGTCTGTATTGGGGTGGGAAGGGATTAAGGACCTGCGGGGCTCCATCTGTACGAAAAGTTTGCATAAAGTGGAGCAATATTTTCTCCGGGGTAAGAATGGCCTGTCTTCATAGGACTTCCTGACTTTCCTTATGGTGGAAACTCGCCCCTTGCCTGCAAGTTGCCAAGTCTTTTAAAAATTTAGTATGTTTTCTTCTGAGATTGTTCTCAGTGCCCTGGCACGCTGCTCTATCCATGTCACATTTGCTTCCTTTATATTTTTTTTTAAACCTCCCTGCTAACTGCTTCACACTGTTTTGCTGAATCTGCTTAATGTTTCTTTTTTTTACAGGTCTCTTCTTTTGTTGCAAAAATCAGGAATGTCTGCTGTGCCCCAACGTTTTGATCGGGGCGATGTTTGTCGAGGACCTCACGGGCAGTTTCGGTCACCGCAGTGCTGAATGTGTTTACGGTGTCAGCGTCTGTATTCTCTTCCGCGAATGAGTGAAACGCTCTTCACCACGGTTTAATCAAACTGGTCATAACACTATCCATTTGGACTGTGCCATGTCCATCTTCTTGATGTTTTGTGGTGTCCAAAGGGGTTTGCTATTATGCAGATGTTTGAAACTGGCAAACTCTAGTAGCCGGGGGCCTCTGTCATTCGTCAATCGCCGTTCCAAATTTTCCGCATGTGCCCCCTCCAGTTCTTCTAAGCCTCTTCTCACATCTTGGCGTTCCAGTCCCCTTGAACCACTGGGAAGTTTTCCTTGGAACTTGATTTACGACTTCTTGAAGCTTCCCTTTTGAGCCACATTCTTTCTGCTTATAGATCTTTTCTCTCTGATGTGTCCTCTTTCCATCACAGATCAAACTGATTTGAAGTAGAAAGTGTCCCAATCGATCCACAATTACCAAATAGACGCACAAAATGGTATATTGCAACTATTTTGGCATTAGTGTTTGACTGAGAGAAGCTCTCTTTAAAAGCTGAGTTATACAGTGATTGGGGGGGGGGGGGGGGGGGTGGTGTCTGAAAGAGATCTGTCAAACTGATTTAGCCAAGCTCCTATCCCATCTTGTGTCAGCCGGGATTGTCACGAGTTGATAATTGTTCGTTCATGATTGTAGGTCTGTATTTTTGTGCAAAATCATGTGACGCTAGTGATAATGGTCACGTAACAAACGTCACTTATACATTTTTTTTAACCGGATTTCATTAAATTGATTTACAGATCTGTACAGACCTATGCTATTTGTAAATATCATGATGTGCAAGCCATATCAGGTGAGAGAAATAGCTGCAGTCAGGCAAAATAAAACGAGCATGACATTAAGCAATTTTGTAAACTCCCTGCTGATCGAACTCTGCTAAAACAAGAATCAAACTTTTCCTTAAGGTGACAAGTGCTACTCTTTTTTTTTCTGTGGGTACTTCTTAAGGGTTCTTTTCCGGTGCATGATAACAAAACAGAAGATATGAATCGTGTCAAAATATGGGGAGAAAAGGAATGAAGTAGGTAGTAAGGTCTGAGGATGGAAGAAAGAGATGGGTGGGCGGGCAGTGTGGTGACAGGCAGAATGAGAAGGAAAGTCGAAATGCTGAAGAGAGAGGACGTTGACAGAGGAAAGCAATGGACGTGAGGGAAAGTACGGGAAATGAAGGAGGGAGGAGGCTGATGGTAAGGCAGAGGGGGTGGTCAGTTTGAAGTAAGATAGAAGGAACGTCAAAAGTTGACACAAGATGGAGGGGGAGGGGGGGTGGTCATTTTGAAGTAAGATAGGGAGGAACGTCAACAGCTGACGCAAGACTTAGGGAGTGATCATTTTGAAGTGAAATTGGGAGTAGCGTCAAAAGGTGACACAAGATGGAGGGGGTGTAGAGCTGTGAGCTGTGAGTGTATTCATGCAGGTAGGAAGGATGGTAGTAGAATAGCGGGGGTAGCTGGAAGCTGGGACAAGGATGGCGATGGGGTAATGGTGGATGAGGCTGGGTGATAGCTGGTGTTGAAAGGAGCATAGGGAGGAGGGAATGAAGGAATAGAAAGGCTGGAGTGGACAAAAAGGGATGAGGAAAAGTAACGGTATATATAATGAAATTTACAATGCTTCAAACGACCGTAATGTATGCTAAAGAGGGGTGAAGCGTGGGAGGACAAAGGAGGATTGAAATGCTGGGAAAGGTAAGATTTGAAAGGAAGGGCAGCAGGAAGGGGGTGGGGGTGGGGGGGCTGGAGGGGCAATGCCCGTCTTGGTATCTTTAATAACAACTATTTTGATTGCGCTTTTCTTTTTTTCTTTTTTCTTTTTTTTTTTTTTTTTTCTTTTTTGCTGTCTCAATCTCTGCGCCACCTCAGAGACAGTGCACCCACGCCGCTCATTCCGACACCCCGTCCACAGCTACAGCCCCGCAGGCCCCGCCGCAGCCCCGGCACCGGCAATCCACAGGGAGCAGTCAATGTCAAGTCGTCAAGAGGCAACCCACCGGAGGAGACACTGCGCTGCCGCCGAGTCACTTCGGTGGTGTTCAGTGGCGCCTGTTCTGATCTAACATACGCAGGACACCACCTACTAAGCCCCCTACTGACGACAATAATTGCTTAGTCGCGGAGCCGCGTGAGCGAGCTCTCCCTCCGGAGGGCGCCACCACGACCGTCCAACGACAGCCCCCATGGACTTGCCGATACCGGTGACCCCGACGGAACCAAACCAAGGCCACAGACGTGGAGAAGATATCGAAATTGAGGTCACCATGAGAGCAGGGCATGAAGGGCCACAGAATTTGAGATATTTTTTTCTATGCTGATCGATGAGGATGAGGATGATTAAGATGATGCTACGGATTTCCATTTCGGTCTGAGACTACATGACAGGGCTGTACTCTACGCTTCCTTTCATAATATATCCCGGCGTCAACCAGGCCCGAAAGATACAGGCACCTGCAGTGTTGGTCAGGAAATTTTAGCAACACTCTCAGAAACGCATCCATTAAGTGGATGAAACTCGACTGTGTGGTACCAGTCTTCCCAACTGAGTCCGCAGCAAACTCAACTCTGGGTAGGAGCCGGTCGGGGCAAAAAAAACCCACATGACTCTGATGGGATTCGAACCCACGACCTCCCAGCCGGGAGTCCGCGACGCTAACCACTTCGCCACGGCTGCTGGTTTGACTGCGCTTTTCTGGTTAACTAATTCCTGATCGACTAAATCGCTGAAAGGAGGGGAGGGGAAAAGAAGAGACAGAGAGTAGGAGGTGGCATCAAAGGGAAGTGGGAAGGGGGACACAATTCATCATCTGCAAAAGGTGATCATAGGAAAGAAGAAAGGATAAGTTAGGGAGGGAGAGGATACTTGTCCGGGTTGAATGCCAGGGGTAGGTAGGGTATGGCAATTGGAGGGAGATGGTGCAGGGATGAACGAAGGGAGGGGTGTCCCGGTCTTCTGAACCATCCACCCCTACCCCCTGGAGAGCAAAAATGGCATTTTGGTCATATTATTGCCGTCTATAACCCTACTGAATGAGGACTCCTAGACCGACCTTTTGAAGTTCACCACCCCCCCTCTCTCTCTCTCTCTCTCTCTCTCTCTCTTCTCTGTTCTGTGTCTGTGTCTCTCTCTGTCTCTCTGTCTCTCTGTCTCTCTCTGTGTCTCTGTCTGTCTGTCTGTCTGTCTGTCTGTCTGTCTGTCTGTCTGTCTTCTGTCTCTCTCTCTCTCTCTCTCCTCTCTCATCCTCTCTCTCTCTCTCTTCTCTCTCTCTCTCTCTGCTGTGTCTTCTCTCTCTGTCTTGCTCTCTCTCTGTCTTCTCCTCTCTGTCTCTCTCTGTTCTCTGTCTCTGTCTCTGTCTCTCTCTCTTCCTCCTTCTCTCTCTCTCTCTCTCTCCTCTCTTCTCTCTCTCTTCTCTTCTTGTAACTAAGTTGGTTTAATGATGAACCACCACTTTTTATGCATTGTTTCTATCTATCTGTGCCAGTGTTTATGTCATCAGGAGATTGGTCATATATTTCGTTATATCTGCTCATGCTTACAGCAGTGAGTCAGACTGGTGACATGTTACAGTGGTGTTTATTCCGTCAGGGATTGGTCATAATTCGTTACTGCTATTCATCTGTACAATGGTGAATTGTCTACTTACACTGTACAGTGGTGATCCTGTCTACTTCACTGTACAATGGTGATCTGTCTACTTCACACTGTACAATGGTGAACTGTCTGTTCTACTTGTACAGTGGTGATCTGTCTACTTCACACTGTACAATGGTGAATCTGTCTGGTTCTCTTGTACAGTGGTGATCTGTCTACTTCATACTGTACAATGGTGAATCTGTCTGATTCACACTGTACAATGGTGAATCTGTCTGGTTCTCTTGTACAGTGGTGAGCCTGTCTACTTCACACTGTACAATGGTGAATCTGTCTGGTTCTCTTGTGCAGTGGTGAGTCTGTCTACTTCACACTGTACAATGGTGAATCTGTCTGTTTCACACTGTACA
>CM031615.1:40662998-40665498 GCA_018398815.1 Conus ventricosus | reverse complement strand
TACATACATATAGATGTATGCCTGTAAGGGGGAAGGGGGGGGGGGCGGAGTGGACTGGGTGAAAAGCAAACACGTGATCGGATTCTTATTTATTTACTTTTTAATCAGACTTCGCTGCTATCTAAGTTTGTTTTACCGCACGCGCGCGCGCGTGTATATATGTGTGTGTGTGTGTGTGTGTGTGTGTGTGTGTGTTGTGTGTGTGTGTGTGTATGTGTGTGTGTGTGTGTGTGTGTGTGTGTTTTGTGTGTGTGTGTGTGTGCGCTTGCTCGCGTGCGTGCGTGCGTGCGTGCGTGCGTGCGTGCGTGCGTGCGTGCGCGCGCGTGTGTGTGTGTGTGTGTGTGTGTGTGTGTGTGTGTGTGTGTGTGTGTGTGTGTGTGTGTGTGTTATCTCGGTTTTGGAAGAAGCGGTCTTTTGATTCCGTTATCTACGTAATGACCGCTGCAGAGAGGCGAAACTGAATGTAGGAACACCTCAATGGCGAGCTGTTTTTAGACCACCCAGCACCCCCATCCAACCCCTATCGCTACCCACACTCTTCCTCCTGACCCATCCGTGTGGTCCCTTTCTACTTCCCTCTCCTGGCCTCCCTCCCCACACACTATCTGATCGGCACGGACAACATTTTTCCTGAATGTCTCATGTTCAGAGATTTGCAAAGTTTGTTGCTGTAAAGCAAATGTGTGTCACGGCCGGAAGCCTGTCTGTCTGTCTGTCTGTCT
Source organism: Conus ventricosus (assembly GCA_018398815.1). Classification (NCBI taxonomy): domain Eukaryota; kingdom Metazoa; phylum Mollusca; class Gastropoda; order Neogastropoda; family Conidae; genus Conus; species Conus ventricosus. The sequence continues at coordinate 40,664,776 of CM031615.1, read as the reverse complement.
GTCTGTCTGTCTGTCTGTCTGTCTGTCCACCTGCCTGTCTGTTTGTCTCTATGTCCCGTCTGTCAGCTGTCTGTCTGTCTGTCTGTCTGTCTGTCTGTCCGTCTGTCTGTCTGTCTGTTTGTCTATCTGTCCGTCTGTCTGTCTGTCTGTCTGTGTGGGGAGGATACTTATCTTGTAAACCACCTGTTATGTCTGTGGCGGACGGGTTCACTGAGGAAGATATATAATAATAATAATAATAATAATAATAATAATAATAATAATAATGGGGATTTATATAGCGCCTTCCACGGCACAAGGCGCTTTACAAAGGCAGAAAAAATACAATTTCTAAATGTAAAGAAAATACATTGAAAAACGGCTCAGAAATGAAAAACAAAGGCTCTCTCCCATTATCTCCCACGCGCACACACACTCTCACGCACAGACACACAATACACAACAGCCGCAACAAGCACAAACTACTAAGCGATCCACAGAAGCAACAAGAGTCAATCAACTATCTGGTAATGACTGTCTTCTTAGTATTGTTTGAAAAGGTGGGTTTTCAGGGAGGTTTTGAAGGAAGAAAAGGTTTGAGAATGTCTTAAGTCATAGGGGAGTTTATTCCAGAGTTTGGGAGCTGCGTATGAGAAAGCTCGTTCGCCATGCTGTTTACGATGGGGACGGTAACTGGGAAAGCGGAAGGTCCTGGTGTCGGTGGAGGAGCGGAGCGTTCGTGATGGGACATATACTTGAAGGAGATCGGAAAGATAGGCAGGGGCATCGCCAGTGAAAATCTTGAAGCAGAGACAACAACATTTGTATTTAATTCTTTCTTCAACGGGGAGCCAGTGCAACTTTTTCAGGAGAGGGCTGCAGGGTTGGGTCCTAGGAGATTTGCAAATGAGACGGGCTGCAGAGTTCTGTACACGTTGGAGGGGTTGGATGACAGTTGAGGGACAGCCAAGGAGAACACAGTTGCAGTAATCTAGCCTTGAAAGGATGTATGATGAAACGAGAGTTTTTGTGGCGTCTTCAGTGAGATAGGGTCGAATAGCAGCAATTCGTTTAAGTTCCATGTAAGCTAACTGACAAGTTTTTGTGACATGCTGTTTCATTGAGAGGTCACTATCAAGGAGAACACCAAGGTCACGAACAGTGTTTGAAAATTCAATAGTGCTGGAACCTAATGCCAAAGAAGAAGGGATCGGATCAGGGCCATGATGTGACCGCTTTGAAAAAACGGATGGCTTCAGTCTTCTCACAGTTTAATTTAAGCTTATTTGCTGACATCCAGGTCTCGATATCAGAAGTACAAGATTGAAGAGTAGAAACAAGGGGTGAGTAGTCATATATATAATATATATATATATATATATATATATATATATATATATATATATATATATATATATATATATATATATATGCCCAGAGATGTATGGTGTGTCCGCGCGCAGACAACGTTTGAAAATAATCTTCAAACAAACATTTTACTTTTAAACAGCCTAGGATCACAAAAGTCATGTTGAGAACTAAAATTAGGATCATTACTGGGTACATTCATCCTAATTAGTTTTGCTTTTTAAAAATGATGCTGTTTGTCATCCTTCTGATGATTTCTGAATGATGTTGGAAAGTCCCCCCCCCCCCCCAAAAAAAAAAAAAACACAAAAAAAAAAAAACACTTAGTGCAGCAATGCAGGACTCCTAGTTACATTCTTCTGAACATGTCAGGGACGCACACACACGAACACTCGCATACATACACAAACATATATGCGCATAGGATGGAT
>CM031615.1:40647998-40652998 GCA_018398815.1 Conus ventricosus | reverse complement strand
CTGCCAGTTGTAAATAACGCTACCGACGAAAATAACCGGCTATGCTGCACATACTGGGTTTTAGGGTATGAACAATCGGGCTTATTGTCTCTCTATGTTTATACTGCGACCACACCAGCATGAAATATACATCGTCTTCTGTTTCAGAACTATACTGGGAACAGGTTTTCAACTGGGCGTTTGGAGCACATCTACACTTATTAAAATGCAGTTCATGCACGCCCACCCCAAATCTTTCAGTACTGTCTCTACATTTTTAACATCTGATTTCAGGTAAGTAAGACTCAATCTGTAGATTTTGTTTGAAATTAAAAACCTATCGCTATTAGATGTGTCACCCTGGTGTGAGCAGTCTGCCAGATGTTGTACTTAAGAACCCTGTCTTATTCGCTCCCCCTTGGTTGAACCAAACAAATCCAAATCCAGTGAGAAAAGCCATAGCCCTGTCTCATGACAGCGACGTTTCTGCACCTTTCAATATTCTACCGTCTTCCATTTCAACAGTTTGAAACAGCATTCGGTAGATTTCATAACTGTAGCCGCATGCCATGGATGTCTCCCCAACTCCCCGTAAATCATCACGTTTGGTGTTTTCTGGCACACAGAGACAAACAGACACATAAGGAGCGACAGACGGTGCGGAAGAGAGAGAGAGAGAGAGAGAGAGAGAGAGAGGAGAAGAGAGAGAGAGAGAAGGGGAGAGAGAGAGAGAGACAGAGACAGAGACAGAGACAGAGAGACAGACAGACAGACAGACAGACAGAGAGGAGCAGAGCGCTAAAGGCCTGGTTCTGGCCCAGACAATCCAAGCAAGCCGGTAGAAATGTTATGACACCCCCATCCTAGCTCTCATAACAAATGAAATGCCACTTTTTCATGACACGCTACATTCGATCTCACCCAGTCGAAGCTGAACAAACACGTTCAAAGTGTGTGACATGTGTCTCTTCACGTTGCGCGAAACATTGCAAATAAGCTGACTGAGGCACTCAAGTGTGGATGGATGGTCCACACTAGCTCTCTCTCTCTTCTCTCTCTCTCTCTCTCTCTCTCTCTCTCTCTCTCTCTCTCTCTCTCTCTCTCTCTCTCTCTCTCTCTCTCTCTCTCTCCACTGTTTGTGAGTACCGCCAGCATGTCTTGTTCATGTGTGTGTGTGTGTGTGTGTGTGTGTGTGTGTGTGTGTGTGTGTGTGTGTGTGTGTGTGTGTGTGTGTGTGTGTCTGTCTGTCTGTCTCTGTCTCTGTCTCTCTCTCTCTCTCTCTCTCTCTCTCTCTCTCTCTCTCTCTCTCTCTCTCTCTCTCTCTCTGAGAGAGAGAAGTGTGTGTGTGTGTGTGTGTGTGTGTGTGTGTGTGTGTGTGTGTGTGTGTGTGTGTGTATGTGTGGTGTGTGTGTGTGTGCGTGTGTGTGTGTGTGTGTATGTGTGTGTGGAGGGGGGGGCGAGCGCGCGGGGGGGGGGGGGGGGGTGTCTATGCGAGTGTGTGTGCACGCGCGTGCCTCTCTGTATGTGTGTGAGTGGGGCGCGCGGGGGGGGGGGGGGGGTGTACCTTTTGTCTATGTGTCCTTGTTATCTGTGTGTGTGTGTGTGTGTGTGTGTGTGTGTGTGTGTGTGTGTGTGTGTGTGTGTGTGTGTGTGTGTGTGTGTGTGTGTGTGTGTGTGTGAAAAACAGATTCAGAGAAAAAGAGGGAGGGGGGAACGGGGTGAAGGAAGGAGTTGGGGTTGTGAAGAGGAAGGAATGGATGAATGAAGGAGAACATTCTGAGAAAGGGGAAAATCGAGAAACAGTGAAAGAAAGAGCGAATGGAGAAGAGAGAGAGAGAGAGAAAAGAGAGAGAGAGAGAGAGAGAGAGAGAGAGAGAGAGAGAGCGAGAGAGAGAGAGAGAGAGATGAGAGAGAGAGTGAGTGAGTGATGTGAGTGAGTGAGTGAGAGAGAGAGCGAGTGAGTGAGTGAGTGAGTGAGTGAGTGAGAGAGAGAGAGAGAAAGAAGAAGAAGAAGAAGAAGAAGAAGAAGAAGAAGAAGAAGAAGAGGAGGAGAAGGAGGAGGAAGAGGAGGAAGAGGAAGAAGAAGAAGAAGACGACGACGCCCGAAGACGAAGAAGACGTGCTGACGCCGGCTACAAAAACAGACCCTGTGACTGACATGCTACCCCCTCCCTGAAGTCTGCCCCCTCCCATTCACCCCCATCCCCCACCCCTCCAGCCAATGGAACCAGTGAGCTATCAGCTCTCCACTCATTCGCAGCAGCCTCCGTGCACCCCGCTGTGGACTGTCTGCACTGAGCACTCTGACAGTGTGGATGTTCTTCCCTCGTCATCATGGGGGACAACATTTTCCCCCCAATAAACCCGTCGGGGACAACAGGGGAAAATGAATAAGCTTCAGCGACGGCAGGCTGGGATCCACTCTCCTCCTCCTCCTCCTCCTCCTCCCCCTCCTCCTCCTCTTCCTCCCCCTCCTCCTCCTCCTCCTCTCTCCTCCTCCTCCCCTCCCTCCTCTGCACACTTACTGCTCTCCTTTCACTGTGTCTCTCTTCACGCTTGCTTTTCTTTCTGTCTGTCTGTCTGTCTGTCTGTCTGTCTGTCTGACTGTCTGTCTATCTGTCGGTCTGTCTGACTGTCTGTCAGTCTGTCTGTCTGTCTGTCTGTCTGACTGACTGTCGGTCTGTCTGTCTGTCTGTCTATCTGCCTGTCTGTTTGTCTGCCTGTCTGTCTGTCTGTCTGTCTGTCTCTCTCTCTCTCTCTCTCTCTCTCTCTCTCTCTCTCTCTCTCTCTCTCTCTCTTCTCTCTCTTCTCTCTCTCTCTCTCTTAATTTGTCATGTAAATCTCTCTCCCCCTCCTCTCTCTCTCTCCCTCTCTCTCTCTCTTTATCCTCCTCCTCCTTCTCCTCTTCTAGGTTCTTTTTCTTCTTCTTCTTCTTCTTCTTCTTCTTCTTCTTCTTCTTCCAAGCAATTAAGTTTAGGTTTAAGCAGCCGCCGTGGCGAAGTGGTTAGCGTCGCGGACTCCCGGCTGGGAGGTCGTGGGTTCGAATCCCATCAGAAGTCATGTGGGTTTTACTGCCCCGACCGGCTCCTACCCAGAGTTGAGTTGCTGCGGACTCAGTTGGGAAGACTGGGACCACACGCTCGAGTTTCATCCACTTAATGAATGCGTTTCTGAGAGTGTTGCTCAAATTTCTTGACCAACACTACAGTTGCCTGCATCTCTCGGGCCTGGTTGACGCCGGGATATATTATGAAAGGAAGCGTAGAATATAGCCTTGTCATGTAGTCTCAGACCGAAATGGAAATCCGTAGCATCATCTTAATCATCTTCATTCTCATTGATCAGCATTTTAAAAAAAATTGTCACAAATTCTGTGGCCCTTCATGCCCTGCTCTCATGGTGACCTCAATTTCGATGTCCTCCTACGTCTGTGGCCTTGGTTTGGTTCCGTCGGGGTCACCGGTATCGGCGAGTCCATGGGTGCTGTCGTTGGACGCACGTGGTGGCGCCCTCCGGAGGGAGAGCTCACTCACGCCAGCTCCGCGACTAAGCAATCATTGTCGTCAGTAGGGGGCTTAGTAGGTGGTGTCATGCGTATGTTAGATCAGAACAGGCGCCACTGAACACCACCGAAGTGACTCGGCAGCAGTGTAGTGCTTCCTCCGGAGGGCTGCCTCTTGACGACTTGACATTGACTGCTCTCTGTGGACTGCTGGTGTCGGGGCTGCAGTGGCGCCGACTGGGCTGTGGCTGTGGACGGGGTGTCGGAATGAGCGGCGTGGGTGCACTGCCTTTGAGGTAGCGCAGAGGTTGGGACAGCAAAAAAAATGTTTACGTTTATCTCTTGCCTACCACAGCGTTTTCTTCCAGGCGCATTTTCCTTGTAATTAATGTCCCTGCGTTAATTGTGGCGGAACTCTGGGCTGATGGACGTGGAGATGGAAAGCCTTTTGTACGTGAGTGCAGTTAGAAACTTTTCAGGTCAGAAAAAACCGTGGAGTATAATATTCATAGACCCTCCACCCACCCACCCCCTCCTCTGTTCTTGCCGTCACTCTCCTCATTCTCTCGCCGAAAGAGACGGAGTGGGGCAAGTGGACGAAGAGGGAGGAAGATGGGTAGATGTGGGGAGGAGGGGAGGAAGGGAGAGGGAGGAAGATGGGTGGATGTGGGGAGGAGGGGAGGAAGGGAGAGGAGGAAGATGGGTGGATGTGGGGAGGAGGGGAGGAAGGGAGAGGGAGGAAGATGGGTGGATGTGGGGAGGAGGGGAGGAAGGGAGAGGGAGGAAGATGGGTGGATGTGGGAGGAGGGGAGGAAGGGAGAGGGAGGAAGATGGGTGGATGTGGGGAGGAGGGGAGGAAGGAGAGGGAAGAGGAATGGACGGAGGGCATGAAGCTGCAAATTCTAAGAAGGGGAGGGGAGAGGGGGCAAAGGAAGAGTGGAGGAGTGGGTGAATTAAGAAGAGAAGAGAGCAGAGAGAGAGAGAGGAGAGAGAGAGAGAGAGAGAGAGAGAGAAGAGAGAGAGAGAGAGAGAGAGAAAATGAGTAAACAAGTGAAAGAGAGAGTGAGTGAATGAGAGAGACAGACAGAGACAGAGACAGAGAAACACACAGAGGGGTGGGGAGGGAAAGAGGGTTTCTTAAAAAAAAAAAAAAAAGGTGATGTCCCTTCACGAAGGGGATGTTGTACCTTACAAGCTATGAACACGGGATACCGTTCATTTTAAACAGCGAACAGGAGCAATGCCAGTCATGCACGCACACATTTGAAAAGCCAGGTATAATTCCATGGCAATGAGAGAGAGAGAGAGAGAAGAGAGAGAGAGAGAGAGAGAGAGAGAGAGAGAGAGAGAGAGAGATTCATAATCATAAGCTGCATAAAATCTCTAATATTGCTAAGAGAAGAAAAATAAAATATCCACCCCACCCCCTACACACAAAATAAAATATCCACCCCACCCCCCACCCCCTACACACACACACACACACACACACACACACACACACACACACACACACACA
>CM031615.1:40603471-40642898 GCA_018398815.1 Conus ventricosus | reverse complement strand
CCCAACCCCCCCAAAAACAAAAAAAAAAACCCCCCAAAAAAAAAAACCCCCAAAAAAGGCTCCTTCAAAAATTAAAATTTGCTTTTTTTGGCGACATCCATGTAAGTATGTTTCTCTGCAAAAATTGTATGAAACCCCAAGTATTTTTTGGCGTCATCGTTAATTCTCGTGGTTACAAAAATCTAAGCAATTGTTAACTCATTTCAGTTCAAAATATATTTTTCTATTGCAGCCAAATGAGAGAGAGAGAGAGAGAGAGATGAGAGAGAGAGAGAGAGGAGAGAGAGAAGAGAGAGAGGAGAGAGAGAGAGAGAGAATAATTATTGACGCACCTGCACCACTTCTAGATGTAGGCAATCCGCCCGTAACATGCATTAAGACAAGACCATTTTATGAAATTTTACAAAACAGGAGTGTATCATAAACGAGCCTATTCATTGCCCTAGAACACCTATATGTAGAGCTTGTCCAAACAAGCAAGCTAGAAAACATTGTTTACGGTAAATCAAGCAGGTGAGGCTATAGGAAAATAGCATTTTATACGGCCCTGCTGGTTTAGTCACAACAGTTTCTGTTGATACTAGCGCATCATGAATGTGCCATGTGGACCAAACAACATTGAACAGGGTTGAGGCGAAGAAGGGAAGAGAAGGGAAAGGGGAGGGAGGAGAGTAAGAGTAATCCTGGACGTGGAAATATGGCTGCGAACAATAGTTTGAGAACAAAAAGTTCTGACGAAATCACGAAATGCCCATCAACTGATTGGTTATGCAAATAAATGTAAACTTACATAAACATATCTACATACATGATATTGACGCCAGCCCTGAACGATCTCATCCCAATGTAGACACCATGTAAGTCCTGAAGATTCAGATAGTTCATCACTTCATCCACTCTGTGGGTGTGTGGAAAGTAGCCAGAGTCCCTCCACGTCTGAAACAAGTATACCCAGCATGGTCCCAGCTATATTGTGTGTCATTAATATGCAAAAAGCAACTGCCAGCAATCCACGTCTGTCCTTTCCCACACTGAGCAATCGGCATTCTACTGTGTGGTTCATCCATCACCCTGCGGTAAATAGCAGTAATATTTATCTACTTCCTGGCTCCAGTTCTTCTGTTCACGACGCTTACATCTACACTTAAGAAATATATGTCAGGTACCTCCTCATCTACCACTCACTTTCTTTTACATACTCTCAAGCGCCCCCTTCCAAACATAAGACTCCTCTACCACTCCTTATTTTTCTCTCTCTCTCTCTTCTATTTGTCTTTTCCCTCTATCTGCCTCTCTTTTTGCTCGAGGTGAAATGGGATTGGACACTGAATTTTCCTTTTTCCTATTACACACATACACACACACACACACGCGCAGGCACGCACCCAACCACGCAGGCGCGCGCACACACACACACACACACCACACACACACACACACACACACCACACACACACACACACACACACACACACGCACACACAGACGCGCGCGCGCGCGCACACCACACACACACACACACATCACCACACACACCACACACACACCCTTTAAGCATGTCATCGTCCGTTTGCGTATGTTTTCATACGTCATTTCCTATACGTCTTATTTGTTTTCTTTTTATGTCACAACTCCTGAAGACGGTCTATGACCGAACGTTGTCGATATTTGTTCTGTTTTCCTTTTTGAAATCTGATGAAAATCCTCAAATACATTTATTATTCATTTATGTCAGGTACGTTTCTGATAAAAATTGTACTAAACTTACGCAACACAAAAATTCAGAAGCTTTGAGAATGTTTTCTCAGCATGTTAATGTAGACCCTCCAACCAAATCTGATGAAAACTGTTTCCATTAAATAATTCTTGTGAAATGCCACTATCCAGTTTTAACTACCAGACACATCATGAAGTGATGAAACACACAGTCCATGTACTTTCATAATTCTCCAGAAACAGTATTGATTTTCCCCCCTGTGTGTTCACGTAGATGATATTACCGGAATGTAATGGAATGCACGAGTCTCACATGATTCTGAAAATTTATTGTCAAGTTTAGATGTCATACACAAAAATCAAATCCTGCAAACTTAAGCATTCTTTTTAGATAAACCAAAGTTTCTTGTCGGTTCCGCTTTCAGGTATGTGTATATCGTGAAACATTACAAAAATGCACAAGTGTATGACAAATTATTGCTAGAATTGTGTACGCATGCTTTTAAAACCTTTATCAAGTAGGTTTTCTTTCTTACATTTCTGTTAAATCACATATCAGTATCTCGTAAAGCAGATCAGGATCAGTGTTAAGATTCAGGTACTCCAGAAAACCGCATATATTCCAGTGTGATTGATCTGGATTGCTGATGTGCTTTGTGATTGATTTACTCTATAAATTTCTTAAGTGATTGGATTCGGTTTACGAGCGTTTTGTGTTAATGAATTGGTTTTCTGATATCATGAGTGATTTATTTGGTTTGGTGAAGTTCGGTCTGCGAACACCATGCATGCGTTTTGCTGACATGTAATGAGCAATTCTACAAATCTGAAAGACGGATCATCCTGAAGTGGTGCACACATGTTTGGTCCGCCCCCAGTGGCGATGCCCGATCTTTACTGCTTGGTCCTAAAGGTGATTACGCAAATGGTAATAATTATACATTTTCTTTTCAGTCTTCTTTTTAGGGCAATGAACTCAATGATAAGTAAGTGTGTGTGTGTGTGTGTGTGTGTGTGTGTGTGTGTGTGGTGTGTGTGTGTGTGTGTTCTGTCTGTCCGTCTGTCTGTCTGCTTTCTGCCTGTCTCTCTGTCTGCCTGTCTATTTGTCTGTCTCTTGTGCTGTGGGTGTATGCGTGCAGCTTAACATCACTAACAAACTTCGTTTAAATTGCGAAGCAGAGAAGCAACATAGATTATGTTGCGACACCTAATGTTTTATGCCCATGCTTACTCCTAGTTTCTACTTCTTGATGCTGTTCTTTCTTCTGTCTGTAGATTCCAGTGGCTGTCTGGCAGAACACTACATGTGATACCGCGCATATCGATAAGCTTGTATGCAGTGACGTTTCCTTGGAAACTAAAGTGCTCTCTCTCTCTCTCTCTCTCTCTCTCTCTCTCTCTCTCTCTCTCTCTGTTTGTGTGTGTGGTGTGTGTGTGTGTGTGTGTGTGTGTGTGTGTGTGTGTGTGTGTGTGTGTGAGGTATCGATGACACTGATTCCTGCATGTGTTGATGACGTGTCATGATCACGGTAGGAGAAATGGCAGCACTTAGCACTGACTGACTGTCGTGAGTTGTGAGGTTGATGAAGCAGCCACTCAAAGACAGACTCAGAGCAAACAGAGTTACACACTGCACAGCCCTTTCCATAATGGCATTATCAGACATCCTGACAACCGTTTCTCTCTGCTGACGTGTAACGTTTTCTAGTTAGACAATGCTTCTCAGCCAGGTATGTTAAGTTGTGTTATCAACATTTCTTCAGCTACTCCCTAACGGTGTTTCTATGAAGATTCTCAGTGCAATGTAGCACTACACTCTTCTCTGGCGACTCTATGCTCTATAATTTGGTCATATTCTGTAAAAAGGCTCCATTCTTCAGTTTAGACAATTCCTTATCGAGCACATTCTGAAAGCAGCCTGGCTTTTTAGGTCAGAGATTGTGCTATATTCAGGAACATGTCTCCGAGTTCGGACCAACAATTAGCTGAGCAATAGGATGTGTTGGAAAATAGTCAGTCTTTAATATAGACGATGCTGTGACGACTGTCTATAAAACCAAAAAACAAAATCGTTTTTATCAACCGATTGGATGACACAGAGGGATGGCTGACAAGGTACGAATTGGGCAGAGAAGCAGTGGGGGAGAAGAAATATTAGAGTAAGAAAGAACAAGGATAGTGTTTCACACCACTGCAGCTCTGTACACAACGCACGCACAGACCACACACACCACCCCTCACACACACACCATCACACTCACACACACCACACACACAGAGAGACGGAGAGACGAAGCGAGGAGAGATGAGAGAGCAGAGAGATGAGAGAGAGAGACACACACCACGCGCACGCACGACGCACGCACCCAAGACCCATACTCTCTCTCTCTCTCCTCTCTCTCTCTCTCTCATCTCACACACACACACACACACACACACACACACACACACACACACACACACACACCATATCAATAGTCACACCACTCTGCATCACCTCACATATACTCTCTCTCTTCTCTATCTCTACTCAGCATTTAACAACAACACACACACACACACACACACATTACACAATAACCTTTAACTATTATATTTATATATTATATATATATATTATCATATATAATTAATATTTTAGCAACGGTATTAATTTTACAGCAGAGATTTTATAAAATAATGATCATCCGGATGGGGCACTTTGTTAAAAGTTAGTGTTAAATTTCTACGCGCTGTTTCATGCAATGCAATTAGGATATTGCATTGCATGAAACAGCGCTGTAGATAGTTTTAAACCTAACTTTTACAAATAATATATATATAATATATATATGTGTGGTGTGTGTGGTGTGTGTGTGTGTGTGTGTGTGTGTGGTGTGTGATTTGTTTGTTGTCGTCCAGTTGTCTTCTTCTGTAGCAACTGAAACGGTAATAGTTGTGATTTGTCTCTGCGCATTGTCCTGTTTTTGCGCGCCTGTCAACTCTTGTAATGTTGCATTAAAATCTATGTGAAAAAAAAGACAATTTCAATTCTTTTTCGTATGCTTGTTTCGGGATTCGGTTTTGCGTCATTATTTTTTTTTAAATCTTGAACCGGTATTTCACCGCCCATATGCAAAAGTGCTATCAATATATAGAGCGTATCTACCTAGCTCACCATAAACAAGAGTATTTGGTGTCTTTTGCCAATTCCCAAGAACGTTTTACAAGCAAGAGATGTATGCGTTCTATTGCTTTAACACATGTGAGAGGCCCAATATTTCAGTGAATTAATATCAATGGTTTAACCTATGCATCAAATAATTTAAAGAAAATTGACATATCCATATTACCCGGCTGTACATAGTTTTCATGATATCTATCACTTTGCTCTTGGCTCTTCCTGGCAATCTCTGTAAGTGAAAATGTCTATAGTCAATTTTGTCGTTAAGGTAAAGCCTAGATATTTTAGCTTATTTACGACTTCTATTTCCTGCCCTCCTGTCAGTACCATTTTTTTCATATTACTTATACACCCTCCTTTTTCTGAAAAAAAAAACTTTGCTTTTTGCAAATTTACTGTTAACCCAAGTAAATCAGATGCCTGCTTAAAGTTTCTAATCTGATTTTGAAGACCAGAGGGAGGGGCGGAAATTAAAGCTATGTAATCTGCGAATAGCAATACGAACATTTCACGTACACCTGGTAGAAATTGGTACCCACGCTTCCATTTCTAGTGACAGCATCAGCAACATCAGCAATAAGCAAGGAAAAATCAGGGGAAATAATAAACAACCGGCTTCACTCGGCCTGGGCAATCAAAAAAGTCAGACAACTCTGCCCCACTCCTCACACAAGCCTGTTACAGAGCTATACATTCCTTTAGCATGCTAAGCATCTTTGTAGTGGTATTTATCGTTTGTAAAACTTCTCTAGAGCTTATCTCTGTCAACGGTGTCGTATGAAAGCAACATAAAATTTGCTTTTGCAAAACAGTTACTTATCATGGACATCAATGTGTATACATGGTCAACAGTGGAATGGCCTTTACAAAAAAACCTGTCTGCTCTTCACAAACTTTTCCTTCTGTCTCAGCCCATCTATATAATCGCCTGTTCAAAATCGATGTATAAAAATGTTGCTTACGATACTTGATAATGAAATACCCCGATAATTCCCCGGAGTTTTTTTGGTCCCCTTTTTGTATGGTGGTTTGATAACTGAGCGAGTCCTTATGTGGGGAAAAACTATTGTTGTATATTTATTGAACAGTCTTGTAACAAAAAAGATGATATTTGAGCTTCTGCTGCTTTGAGAAAACTCGGTCTGGTGTCTTGAGAGAGAGAGAGAGAGAGAGAGAGAGAGACAGACAGACAGACAGACAGACAGACAGACAGACAGACAGACAGACAGACAGACAGACAGACAGACAGGACAGACAGACCAGACAGACAGACAGACAGACAGACAGAAGAAGAAAAAGAAGAGAAGTAGAGGACAAGAAGAAGAGAAGAAGAAGAAGAAAGAAGAAGAAGAAGAAGGAGAGAGAGAGAGGAGAGAGAGAGAGGAGAGAGAGAGAGAGAGGAGGAGAGAGAGAGAGAGAGAGAGGAGAGAGGACGCTTTAGATATGTCCTTACTTGATAATGGCCTGCATATATCCTTTATGTCAATGGGGTGAACATTAACATTTGCATCGCCGAAAAGTGTATAAGCAAAGAGACAAAATAACACAAATTGTAGATACTACCGAGTGTTAATATTAGGACTTGGAAGCACGTACCAGAAAAAGAAAAGAATGTGTCATGAGTCGGCCCGAATGTTCTCGAGCATTTAGGCAAATTAAGGGGAGTTTTGCTGCTGTTGAGAGGCAAGTCCTTGGGTTCTTCAAGTGTGCGAATTCAGGCATCACCAGAGGGGATACCCTGAGTCGCATACTGAAGGAGGGAGAGTTACTGGGAAGTGTTTCGCATGTCCGAGGGATATGACAAGGAGTTGCCGACCTGCCGGTCCTGGGTAGAGGAAGTGTCCAGTCCGACCACTGGCTGGCTATTCACTGGGTTCTCAGTGGGCCTGAAGGGAAGGCGATCGTGTCAGGTGACCGTCACGGGTAGGTGACCGTCAGCCTGCAGGCAGAGTACAGCGACCATTCTGTCGTCCTTGTTCTGAGGATGAATGGAAGGCTTCGGCCTATTGAGGGATTTGCACCTTGTTATCTATAGAGGTGTAAATACTTGAAGCATCAGTCATGGCTGGTAGAGAAGTCCAGGCTGTTAGTACAATGGGTAGCTTCGGGGAATCGAACATGAGTTTGAATAGGAGGTTATGCATTAACCACTTGGTACCCAAGTCTTGGTTAGCGCAGCAGCTGTTGTGTGTGTGTGTATGTGTAGGTGACTAGTGATTCCATTGGTGGAATAAAAATAACTTGGGAATTTATTGGTACAAATCGTGTGATGTGTGTGTGCCCGTGATTCCATTGGTTGAGCCAGTTAAACTCGGGTTCTCTCTTGTTTGAGAATGAATATAAGCTGCTTGGAAAACCAGGGAGAGTGTGACTCACTTAAGGGAAAGTGAACTCGCCCGTCTTGCTGAGGGCTCAAGAAAATACAGCGTGAAGCAGAGGTTAGCTGTCGCCTCGTTGTCTCCTGGGTGGGGAACCTATGACAGTGGAGGTTGCTGTAGCCTCTGAGCCGACGACGAGAAGAATTGTCTCCCGTGTGGGGACGGTCGACAGCAAGACGTGTCAGCCTGTTGGAGCCTAGACAGGGAGCTGCCAGACAACGGTGGGGTGTTTGCAGCCAGAGAAAGACATGTGGGAGAGGCCGACAGGAGCCCTTTCCGTGGAGAGGGCGAAGTACAGTGGAGTCCGGGAGACTCAGTGTGAAGGTGCGACTCAAGCTACGTTTGCCAGTGTCCCCCAACTGGGATTTGGCCAATCGGGAGGACACAACGGTGTGGCAGCTTCAGCTCGTGGTCATACAGTGGATGAGAGAAACTGACGGTCAACCAAGGAATGCTGGCAAGTTACGACGTTTTATTGTTCTTAAGTTATAAGTGTGCAAACAGAATTGTGGAATATTGTCTTTCCTGGTTAATGAAGAGTACTTGAAGGAAAGGGATGCGATTTATGAGATTGTCTGTATGATGTTTACATTGTTGTATGATACAGATAGTGTGTTGTGTAGGACGGGTGGGGGCTCGGAGTCAAGTTAAATAAAGTGATTATTTTCTATGAAATGTTATTGGTTTCCCATCACCTTTGTGTGGGCCCGATGTGAGTGACAGAGTGCGTGTGCCTATGCGAGAAGGTTTTTTGGTTGTGAAGCGAAAATACTTCTGTCTAAAACCCCCCTGCACCCCTAAATTGAAAATCTTTTTTAATAACGGGGGGAGCGTCGGGACCCGTCACGATACACTTTTTTTTTCGTCCCCAAATCATTGGGGTTTTTTTTTTTTTCTCATAATAACACGTCATATAAAAAAAACCCCAACACGTCACACGAAGGCTATTCACTGTAATAACCTTTTCGCTCGCGACTAAATCTCAAGAACGTTTCACTATTGTTCAAATAGCACATTTCGCTTTTATTATATTTTCATGCGTGAATAAAAGAGAGGGGAGAGGGGGGGGGGGGGGGGGGGGGGGAGAGGGGGTGGGGGGGGGGGGGGGGGGGGGTAGAAGAAAAAAGTTGATAGGGAGAAAAAAGAAGTGGGCAAGGAGAAGGAGAGATTACGGAAAAGAAAAAAAAAACCAAATCGAACAACAGACAGATAAAGGAGAAGAAGGGGAGAAGAAGGAGAAGCGGGAAAAGGGAAAAAAGAAAGAAGAAAAGAAAAAAAAGGGGGAGGAGAGAGAGGGAGAGAGGAGGAGAGAGAGAGAGAAGAGAGAGGGGGAAAGAGAGAGAGAGGGGAGCGCAAATACTTTTTTAATTGGGTAAATAAAAAACCATAGCTTTTTTACGGTATGCCCGGAAAAAAAAGAGAGGAGAGAGAGAGAGAGAGAGAGAGGGGAGAGAAGGGGGAGAGGGGAGACGCAAATACTTTTTTTTTTTGGGTGAATAAAAAACCTGTAGCTTCTTTAGGGTTCCCTGAAAAAAGAGAAGAGAGAGAGAGAGAGAGAAAAGAGAGAGAGGGGGAGAGAGAGAAGAGAGAGGGGAAGATCAAACTAAAGACTCAAATCAAAAACTTTATTCCAAGGTAAAATTTTTAGGCAGGCTTTTTTCCAAATCGTCTTGCTATTCTACAAATTCAACTAAACACACTGACTATTAAAAATGGTGAAAAATAAAGAATAAGAAAAATATAATATAACAAAAACAATGTAAAAAGAATATAATGATTAAAAAAAAAATTCATACAAAATTCACAAACTTCAGAGACGTACGTGCGCGCTCACTGCACGCACCGCCCAACATGAAACCACCACGCGACCCCCACCCACCCCACACACCACACACCCCCCAACCCCACACTACTACTACACATTTTCATCGTAAATAAGGAAACAAAAAAGGGGGGCGCTGAGATATGAAAAAAGGTTAGATTTATTGTTCAAGTAAATGTTTATGTATTGTGTTTTAAAGGAGGGCAGTGATTACATGTTTTGGCAACGAGGAAGAGATTCCACACGAGGACCAAAAAATGCAAAACTGATTTGAACAAATCAATGGGGGACAGTGGAAAAATTTTATTATTTGAATCATACGCGTTGTTACCATTTGGATAAACTCGCAAGAATGTTGGGGCCTTTTGCATGGCTTAACATTAGTATGCCTTATTATGTCAGTTGGGTCTGCAGTGGTGCATCATTGTTTTGCGAATTTGCCCCTGGTTTTATAGAAACTTTCGGGGAAAAAAAATCAGCTTTATTCCCCTCTATGCATGAGTTGATCTTTTTTATGGTTTTTTTCACCGGCACCCCTTTTCCGCGTGGACGCATAGTTTATGTAGAAAGGGGAAAGGGGTTTTAAAAAATAATTTCCGGGTGTGTGGTTCAATAAATAACTTTTATTGGCAAAACAAAAGCGAGCCAACTGTTTTAAAATGATTTTTATGTGATTGCCATTTAAAAATTATCATCATAATCACGCTAAGAACCGGGGTTCGGTCCTGCCGTCAAGGTTTTTACTCATTTTTGGCTCAAAATAAGAGCTGTGTTATGTTTTTGTCTCGTGCTGGGCCATACTTTGTTTTTTTGGGGGTTAAGGGCCTTTGGTTTCGGTTGACCCCTTCTAAGACATCTTTTACTTTGTTGTAAAAATATTTGTACGACTGTGTTTGATCACTACAGTGAAGAGAACTGTCTCAGCGACAGATCACAATGCCCTATTGTGAATTGTGCATCGGTGGAAATTTTAAAATCAAAGAGAAGAGGTCCAAGGGCGAGCCCTGTGGAACGCCAAGCTCACTATTCCTTTAGAGGAAAAAGTCGTTAAGTAAACACGCTGGGTCCCGTTTTTTTAGATTGACTGAAAGAAAGGGACTACTGCAGTTTTTAACATATGCAGTCATTTTGTTTAATAAAATTGTGGTCTACAAGATCATGGCTTTTTTAAACGAGGAAAAAACAGTTCCAGTGGTTTTCTTTCGTTGTGGCTATAGCCATGTACACGAGGCTGTTTAAAGGGCCCTGTGGCATGAGTGATTTCGACGAAAGTGCTGAATGGGTGGACGTTTTTATGTTCCCTATGTTTAGTTAGGGTTTTTGGGAAAATGCTTCAGAAGTTTGATACAAGATAAAAGGATTTGGGGCTAAAATGTTTTAAATCATGAGACTTTGAATTGGGGAAGGGGGAAAGACTTTTGCTGCCTTTGACCACTGGGGAAAACATTTGATAAACCAAAAATTATAAACTCTAAGGGGATCAAAAATGTAAGGAAGCAAGCTTGAGTATGAAGCATTTAGTTATCTGGACCCATTGCTTTTTATTTTTAGTTTTGAAATTAAGGAACCAACTTCTTTTTACAAGCAAAGGGGGTGCTAAATGAAAACTTGTATTCAATCGTTTTTGGGGAAAAACGATTGGAGAACGGGAGTCTCATCGATTAAAGAATGTGACACTGGCAGCTGTTTGTATTGTAGTTTCGAAGGGAAAAGATTTTGAAAATGTTTGCAGACCACATAGGCGTATTTTGATTTCTTTTGACTTGTCTTTATTTCATTAAAGCACGCCCTAAGATCTGTTCCCTGTTTGCGTTTTTCAGTTTCCCAGCTCAGATTTTGATTTTTTTTTAACTAGTTTGATACTTGTTTTTTTGCTTTTTATTTATTACTTTTTTTTGGGGGTTTTAAATGATCCCTAGGGCCCTTTTAAATAATGTTTTTTCAGCCAGCTGGGAATATCTGTGTTTTACCCTTTTTCTCTAAGGGGCATGTTTAAAACATTTAGAGAAAGATATTTTAAACCGGGTTTTTCGCTTCATTTGGTCTGTGTAATTGAGTACAGTGAAAGGAGCTAAGCTTAAAGTCGGGAAAAAAATTTTCCTTTTTTAAATTTTTGAAGCAGCGATATTGAATGGTTTTTGTGGCCCCTTTTTCTGTTGTTTGGAAATTTACAAGACCAAGTCCCCAGAAAAAGACAGTGGTCGCTGATGCTTTTGTTGCCCACTGTTATATTGGATACCATGGCTTTGTTGTTCGTGTAGATATGATCCAGCAATGTAGAAGATGTCTTTGCGATTCTAGTTGGATTATGAATAAGCTGATGCAAGCCAAAGAGTGTGGTGGTCGCATCCCAGCAGGCTGCCGTTTTAACAGATCAATGTTAAAATCACCAAGAGAATGACATTTGGATAGCTCTTATATACATCATCCATCATATATACAAAGTTGTCATACCAAGGAAGTGGCAGCGGGATCCTGTACACATATCCAACTAGAAGAGGGCTGAGTTGGAGGGTTTGACCTGCAGCCACTGTCAACCTCGGGGTATGTCAGTGGAGGAAGGACTAGCGCACAGCCCAAACACACTCACAGCTTGCTTACAATCTCATTCATATATCATGCATCGTCACATCAAACCATAGTAAGTCTATAACTTTACTACACATAATCATAGAAAACATCAATGCGCATGGAATCAAACAAAATCAAAACATTCTCTCTTTCCTTGAACCTCACAAAACCATTTATCTAAACATCATAACTAACCGGGTATAAAAATAGATTTTCCACTTTACCTGGCCAGGGATCTTAAGCTATTTATGAATCACTGTCTTTCCTTTTCTCTTTTTTTTTTCTTTTCACTGTCATTTCACAAAACACCAGTCACAACACAACTGCTGGCACTGGTCAGCTTGGACCGCTGGCCTGGTCAAGTTGGACTGCTGGGCACTGGTCAGGTTTAGACTGCTGTCACTGGTCAGGTTACTGGCGTTGGCCTGATGAAAGTGGCACCACCAGGTATGAAGTCGAACCCCGGTTCAGATTGAACAGTGACTACCATACAGACATTGATCTGTTCTCCTTCTTTCTTCTTGCATTAACGCATTGCACTCCTCTCTCTCTCTCTTCTAGTCTGCTCTATCAGATGGACATAGTTGCTTTTATTCTTTTTTTTTTCATCGATTTAGCAACTCTCTCTCCTCTCACATCTCTCCTCAGTCCTTCCTCTGCAGACTCTCTATGGTGCTAATGCTTCAACTCGGTTCTCTTCACTCCTCTCATCTCTCTGCTTTTTCTCTCGAGCAGAGACTACTCTCAGAACCTCTCTCTCTCTCCGTTCTTTTCCTTCTCACATCTCTGTGACCTTTCTTATCGTGTTCTCACCTGTCAAGGGCGAGTACCATTGGTCAGAATTTTTCCCGCCTTGTAAACGCCGTTACCTCCCCTATAATTCCATTGGACATGTGAATCATGAAAGTCCACGCCCACCCCCCTAGCTCTCCATGGTGGTCAATGGGCCATTTAATTAATTAGCTTGATTTCACCCCCACTACACAATACCTTCTCCCTTCCTACCTTAGCTGGCGGTGTCTGGCTTTAACTGTGGACACTGGTCCTGCAAATTAGTTAGATCAGTCTGGCCCAGACGTTGCGATCCGTCTGGCCAGACCTATTGAGACGTTGGTCAGCAACTCCAACTGGTCTACGGGGACGGTGCTGTCTCCGTGGAGGATTAGGATTCGCCTCCTCGCTGTGCCCAAATTGGCTGAGGCGATGCTTGAAGGCGTCGGCCCAGCACCCAGAATGTCTGAGTTCGGCTTAAGTCCGACTGAGCTGGCTGGCGACTGACCACGATTTCGGTGTCCCTTTTTTGTCCGTGACAATTTCCCCCTTGCAAAAGACTATGCTCAGCATTGTCTCAAAACAACGGTACAAAAAAAAACAAAACCGAATTTTGCTGACACCACAGCTACACGTGCAAGTTTTTTTTTTAAAAACTTATTTACACAACGGTTTACAAATTATTAGGATGTATCACTCGTAAATACCACCCCAATGGGTTATCATTGACGTGCGCTTTTGCCTTATTTCAACTCATTTTCTGATAACCTCTGTGCGCACCTATGCAATTCCCCTACCTGCGGATTGTGCCATCTCTCCTCTTCACAACTACTTTGAAGAGCACAATATAATATGATCACGATCCATGACACTTCACTGAGGAATCTCCATCCTCACTTATTGCAAATAATGCATCACTACACAAGCGACTGTATGCTCCAAGCATAAACTACATTTACATGAACAAGTCTCACAAAGAAAATATGAACAAGTCTCACACAGAAAAATGAACCATAGCCAACTGGGAATGAACCCCATATCCACTCAACATAACTGTAATCAACACATATTATCAACAAAGCACCCCGGATATGACTGACTTCCTCTGAGTTGCAGCTTGCTAGACTACACGGCTTAAATAGTCAGCTCCTACATTCTGTCGACCTGGGATGTACTGCACTCAATACCTGTAGGGCTAGCAGTGCCATTGCCCAGCGCAGCACCTGCTGTTTTTCAGCTGCGCCTCCTGCAGGAATTTGAGTGGTTGATGATCCGTCTCGATCACGAACTCTTTCCCATACAAGTATTTGTGAAATTTCTGCACGGCCCACACGACAGCCAACACCTCCTTCTCTACTGTTGCGTACCCTTCTTCACACTTTGTCAACTTCCTGCTAGCATACCTCACAGGAAACTCGACCCTTCGTGCTCCTGCAACAATACTGCACCTATCCCACCACCTGATGCATCTGTACGCAACAAAAATGGTTTCGACATATCCGGTAGCTTCAGATGGGACGGGAACCTAGTCGTTCTAGCACTGTCTGCAGTGCTTGCTCTGCCGCGTCTGACCACTCGACCACTGCCGGTTTCCCTGCCTTGACCAAATCACTGAGAGGACTCGTGATTGCTGCGAAATTTGGGAAAAAACTCCCTGTAGAAACCAATAAAACCTAGCAGACTCCTGACTTCTGTTTTGGTCTTTGGTCTCTCTGAATTCATCATCTTCTCCAACCTTTCCCTTTTCTGGCTGCTTGTGTTGCCTCCGACAACAAAACCTAGGAACTCCAGGCTTGGAAAATCAATCTGGCACTTTGTTGGTCTGGCTGTGAGATTGCTTGTCTCAACCTCTCTAAAACTGCTCCTAGCTGCCTCATATGTCTCAGATGCTATCAGAATGTCATCCATGAAATTCACTACGCCTTCCAAACCCGTCAATAACTTCCTCATCATCCGAGAGAAAACTGCAGGTGCGTTGACCATGCCAAAAGGAAGTACTCTCGCCACTGGTATAGCCCCATAGGAGTGGAGAATGCTGTGACTTCCTTTGAGTCCTCACTCAAGGCTATTTGCCAATAACCCTTGCTAGATCTATCCTGGTGAAGTACTTGCTCTTGCTCGTGGCGACCTGAGCGAATAGGTCCTCCACGTTCGGTATGACTTCTGCATCGCCTTGGTGACACATGTTCAGACGCCTATAGTCAACACAGAATCGATGCTCACCTGACTTCTTCCTCACTAGGAGCGACGGGTGCACTATACGATGATTTGGACGGCTCAATCACCCCAAGGTCCAACATCTTTTCCACCTCTTCCTCGATCACTTGTCTGGTGGCATACGGGACCGGGTAGGCTTTCACAAGTACGGGTTTTTGTGATGTTAACTCCACTGTACAGGTCTCTAGAGTTGTCCTGCCTGGTTATCAGTAGGGACGCCTTATACTGTTTTAGAGCCCCTAACTTCCTCCTGTCTCCTACTGTCTAGCCCTTCATACAGTGACACATCCCTGTATGACTCTTCTCCTGGAAACTCAGGCAACAAAATCTCACCTTCTTCTGCTGGGTCTCCTTCGCCTCCATCAATGATTGCTGCCGCGCCTATGTGCTGAGTCTCACGCTGAATATATTTGCGGAGCAATTCGCAATGGAAACGTTTTGGTTTCCATTCACATCGATCCGGTAATCCTGATCTACCTTTTCAATGATGGTGAATGGTCCTTTCCAATGCATCAGCAGCTTGTTGTGATCTGTGGGAAGCAGTAACAGGACTTGATCTCCCACCTTGAGGGATTCTTCCTCACCTTCCTGTCAATTGCTTCTTCTGAACGACCCTAGCCTCCTGCAAGCTCTCCCTCACAACCTTACAGGTCTCCTCTAGCCTATTGCGTAGGTCCACCACATACTGATAAGTGGTTTTAACCTCTTCTTGACTCCTGTTCTCCGGACCATAGCTCTTTGAGAATGCCCACTGGTCCCCTGACTGTCCGCCCATACAGCAGCTCGAATGGTGAAAAGCCTGTGCTTTCCTGAGGGGCTTCCTGTATGCGAACAATGCCGCTGGAATGTAACGATCCCAATCTGCTGGTCTTTCCTCACAGAGCTTCTTTAAGATGCCCTTCAACACACCATTGAATCTTTCCACCAAGCCATTGCATTGGGGGTGGTATGGGGTAGTGAGAAGCTGTGTGATCCCTAGCAGCCTGTTGACCTCCCTCATCACGCCTGAGGTGAACTGTGATCCCCTGTCACTGAGAATTTGTGACGGCAACACCACGCGAGAGAAGATGTCTACAGCCCTTCAGGGCGACCTGTTGCATATCTACGCCTTTCAGTGCGACTGCTTCTGGATATCTGGTCGCATAATCCACGAGCGTCAACACATACCTGTGCCCACCTTTGGAACAGGGCGAGATTGGGCCATCAGATCGACGGCCACTCTCCTGAATGGTGTGTCAATTAAAGGGGGATGTTTAAGAGGCGCCTTCCTCTTCACCCTCTTGTGGCTGACCTTTGACACACATCACATGACATGCAGAACCGCTTTATGTCTGCATTGCCCCTGGCCAATGAAAATCATCAAGATTCGGTCAGCTGTTTTGCTGGTGCCGAGATGACCCGCCATGAGCGACTCGTGACCACTGACATGACAGTGTCACGATAACATGCTGGTACCTCTAACTGAGTTGTCACCTTACTGTCTTCCCCTTGGTGAACACTCGGTACAACAACCCGCCTTTCACCAGAAATTCTGTCTCACCTCCTCTAACCAACTGTTTCTCTCCACCTCTTGCCAAACTCCAAGACTTCACGAGCGAAGGGTCCTGTTCCTGTGCTGCCCTAAACTCATCAGGCGACACATCTATGCCTGACTTCCTTCCTGGAACGACTAACGGTTTATCAACTTTTCCTCCCTTCTTGCTCCGTGTTTGAACTGCTGCCCTGTAGCAGTCAACAACTCAGGATCCCCGGATCCCTGCGCTGGAATATTTCCAATGATCAAATCATAAAGGGGTTTCTCCATCACCAGCGCAGACAACTCGCCTGAGAAGTAAGGGTACGTACTTCTATCTTAGCAACTGGGAACTCCCTCACAGTGCCATCGATTAGAGTACAGGTCTGGATTTGCCCTGTCAAATCCCCTTCTTGACCAGCGTGTTCTTACTACACCACATGAACAACCAGTGTCCCGTAACACTTCACCCTCTGCTGGCCAATCCCCTTTTCCACTGGTAACGAACCACTCAGCCTAGTGCCCTCCATCCCTGACACTGACTGCTGTCCAGTACTAGCCATAGGCCGTACTCCACCCTCTTCAGATTGGATCCCTTTTGGTTCCACTGCAGGTCGTTTCCCTTGGCGACCCTTATCCACCTCTTGCAAGGCTGCGCCTTCTGGAACCTCAACGCGACAGTCCCCTCGCCACATGTCCCTTCTTGTGACAAATGAACACTTAATGTCCCTTTGCCCTCCTTCTGCCCCACCGCTGGGTTTGCAGACTTTGCAGGAAACTCCTCTAGTCTCCTTGCACTCTTCTCACACTGTGCCTGGCACCCGTTTCTCCTGCACCTTGTGCCCAAACGTGCCTCCCTGTACACTCTGTAACTTCAGCAACTCCCCTGCTGCCTCTGGCTGTCTCTCTTTCAAATGTATAGTTAACTCAGGGCCGCTACCTGACAAAATCTGTTCTTTCATAACCAGCTCTTTCAATAAGCGAACTCCCTTTTCGTACCACTCAACTCTAACCACTTCTCAAAATAGTGATCTAAACGTGCACCAAACTGAGTGTACGTTTCACCTGCATTGTAATCTAGCTGATCGAAATTTCTTTCTGAACCCCTCCTATGTGAGGTCAATCCTTCATCAAAGACTCCTTACAGCACCAAATCAGATTGTTGGTCTGCTGGTAACGCAAGTGAAAATCTGTAATGCCTTACCCGTCAATAGCGCTGACAAATTGACTGCCCACTCTTCTGAAGCCAACCCTGACTAGTAGCAACGTTTCAAACGACTGATGTACGCATCAATCGAATCTGATCCTTCAGAGAATTTTGGCAACTTTGGGTCGGGTGGGCATAACTGCGCACAGGGTCACTGGAAACTGAACTACCATCATCAGTGGTCTCCTCTGCATTCTCACTTTCTCTAACTCTAATTGAACCTTTATTTTCTGTTTCCTGCTTCATTCTTCTGTTTCCTGCGTAACCTGATTATCATTAGCCTGAATTCTTAATCTTTCTGTTTCTGCTTCATTCTTTCTGTTTCCTGCGTTTCCCTAGCTTTAATCTTTTCCTGCTCTGCTATTTCTACTGCGACACGGCGTCTTTCTGCTCGCTCATCTCTTTCCTCTTTTGTTGGTTTTCAACGAATGCTCGCAACTCTTCTCCCGAGTAGCCTAAATCACGAGCGATGCTCACAAGTTGTTCAATAGGGTGTTCTTTTTCGTCCGCCATTATATCTCCTTTTTTTTTTTTTGAACAAGATTTTAATACTACGACAGCCAAACTGGTGGTTACCGACAACGTAGTGACATACTAGCACAATCCTATGGAATGATAATGTTAGCTTGGGACAACGTAATTAGTTTTTATAAGACGCCTAGCGCCTGACCCAACTATGAGAGCGAATTATAGGTAAATCTGTGCGAAATAAGTACCCTGGGGCTGAAATGCCAAGCCTAGTGTTAACTATCTTGGAAGCAATGCCAAGCCTAGTATTTAACTATCTTGGGAACATAACAGTAAGACCAACTTTGCTTAGGATTACAATACTTGAATCCCCACCCAGCTTCCCTCTGGAGTGAACAATTTAATAAATGGGCCAGAATATCCTGGCAAGCTTGCAATAAATTGTCAACCTCGGGGTATGTCAGTGGAGGAAGGACTAGCGCACAGCCCAAACACACTCACAGCTTGCTTACAATCCATTCATATATCATGCATTCGTCACATCAACACTAGTAAAGTCTATACTTTACTACACATAATCATAGAAAACATCAATGCGCATGAAATCAAACAAATCAAACATTCTCTCTTTCCTTGAACCTCAACAAAACCATTTATCTAAACATTCATAACTAACCCCGGGTATAAATAGATTTTCCACTTTACCTGGCCAGGTGATCTTAAGCTATTACGAATCACTGTCTTTCCTTTCTTCTTTTTTTTTCTTTTCACTGTCATTTTCACAACACCAGTCACAATCACAACTGCTGGCACTGGTCAGCTTGGACCGCCTGGCACTGGTCAAGTTGGACTGCTGGCACTGGTCAGGTTTAGACTGCTGTCACTGGTCAGGTTACTGGCGTTGCCTGATGAAAGTGCACCGCCAGGTATGAAGTCGAACCCCGGCTCAGATTGAACAGTGACCATACAGACATTGATCTGTTCTCCTTCTTTCTTCTTGCATTAACGCATTGCACTCTCTCTCTCTCTCTCTCTCTCTCTCTTCTAGTCTGCTCTATCAGATGGACATAGTTGCTTTTATTCTTTTTTTTTCATCGATTAGCAACTCTCTCTTCACACATCTCTCCTCAGTCCTTCCTCTGCAGACTCTCATGGTGCTAATTTCTTCAACTCGGTTCTCTTCACTCCTCTCATCTCTTGCTTTTTCTCTCGAGCAGAGACTACTCTCAGAACCTCTCTCTCTCTCCGTTCTTTTCCTTCTCACATCTCTGTTGACCTTTCTTATCGTGTTCTCACCTGTCAAAGGGCGAGTACCATTGGTCAGAATTTTTCCCGCCTTGTAAACGCCGTTACCTCCCCTATAATTCCATTGGACATGCGAATCATGAAAGTCACGCCCACCCGCCTAGCTCTCTGTGGTGGTCAATGGGCCATTTAATTAATTAGCTTGATTTCACCCCCACTACACACATACCTTCTCCCTTCCTACCTTAGCTGGCGGTGTCTGGCTTTAACTGTGGACACTGGTCCTGCAAATTAGTTAGATCAGTCTGGCCCAGACGTTTGCGATCCATCTGGCCAGACCTATTGAGACGTTGGTCAGCAACTCCGACGTCTACGGGGACGGTGCTGTCTCCGTGGAGGATTAGGATTAGCCTCCTCGCTGTGCCCAAATTGGCTGAGGCGATGCTTGAAGGCGTCGGCCCAGCACCCAGAATGTCTGAGTTCGGCTTAAGTCTGACTGAGCTGGCTGGCGACTGACCACGATTTCGGTGTCCCTTTTTTTTTGTCCGTGACAGCCACATACATTCAACATTATCAGGCTCAAGGTCACGCCGCCTTTTGTACAGTGAGCGATGCTTTGATGAATATATATTCCAAGTCCTGTTTCACCAGAGTGAAGTGCATCGCGTCGGACAAAGTTATAGTTAGTTATGGATAAAGCTGTATCAGTGAAACGGGAGTCAAGGCGAGTTTCACTAAGACCAAGCAGATGAATAGAAGGGGATTCGTTTAGAAGAAAACAGACATCATGAATCTTATTTGGCAGATGATAAAACATTTAGGTGGCCAATGCGTAATCCAGTATCATTATTAATTACATTACAATAGTCCATTGTATTAATTCTAGAGCAAAGTCCTGAGCAATAAAACAAAATAGATATACTGTTACAACAACAATTAAAAATATAAGATCAGCAATTATAAAATATCCAAGAACACACAAAATCCAGAAAGCAGGGCAATGAAGTTCAGTCCAAAGGACAATTCAAGTATGTGTACTGATGTGATGATTATAGGAGACGACGATTTTGCACGTTAACTGTCGGTATGTGTACTGATGTGATGATTATAGGAGACGACGATTTTGCATGTTAACTGTCGTTAAGATTTGTATAGTCAAGGAACATGATAGAAGCACATAAAGAGAGGGAATATGGGGCTGGTTTACACACCATAACAACTTTAGGAAACTAGAAGCGATGAGAAGACAATAAAATCTTCACAGAATATGCCCGTAAGCTCCTCGGTCAGATAGTATACTTATAGAAACACATTTTCTGAAATGAAAAGATACACACAAAGGAAATACTTCTAAAGCAAAATTACGATGAAGGGTACAGAAGAGAGATAAAGAAAAACAAAAAGTAAAATGAAACTTAAGACAAAGCAAAGAACCAACAACCCAAAATGAAAACAAGTAGGGAAGAAAAAGAACACTCGCATACAAATACTCAAGTCACATATAGTCGCACTTGTAACTGCGAGTTGGCAATGCACAATATTGCCTCGCTCGCAGTAAATAGTAGTTATTGCAGAAGTCTCCTGCTGCAGAGGCTTTGTTCAGTCTCTTTTCTATAAGGATTTTTTTTCTCTTTGTTTTACTTAAATACAAACACAAATGTGTCCGTATAGTACACACACAACAGAACAATCTTCAATGCAAAATGATAATGAAATGAGAAACAAACAAAAGTTAAAGTTACAAACAATTGTGCAACAACATATACAAAAAAGGTAAACAATGTTCAAAGAAAAAAAATTATGAGTATTGGTTTATGATGATGACTCGTATAGTCTCTCAATACGAGCACGCATCACACTCCCAGTGTCAGCACATTTGTTCTGTCTTTTTAACCACTGAGTGGTAGCACTTCGATGACGACGCACCAGTTTTTGTTTGTCTACAACAATCTCAAGCTTGGCACCTGGAATGTAAGGACAATGACGCCTGGACTGTCGGACGACCTCCAGGCTATTAGCGATGCTCGAAAGACCTCCGTCATCAACGTTTGAACTTGTGAGACTCCAGGTCGAAAATCGCCACACTGCAAGAGACGAGGCTTGCTGACTCTGGAACCCTCCTAGAAAAGGATTTTACATTTTTCTGGCAAGGGAAGAGCGCTGAAGACACCAGAGAATATGGCTTTGGGATTTGCTGTCCGGAACTCTTTGCTAGGGATGATAGAACCCTGCCAACAAGGAACTGAAAGACTGCTATCACTCCGCCTCAACAACCACCACTGGTCCCGTCAACCTGATCAGCGTCTATGCGCCAACACTCAGCGCCACCAAGGAAACAAAGGACGAGTTCTACGATCAGCTCGACTCACTTATCCAGAGGATCCCCAAAGACGAGCAACTGTTACTGCTGGGTGACTTCAATGCCAGAGTGGGCGCTGACCATGACTCCTGGCCCTCCTGTCTCGGAAAGTTTGGTGTGGGAAAGATGAATGAAAATGGGCAGCGACTCCTGGAGATGTGCTCATACCACGACCTCAGCATCACCAACTCCTTCTTCCAGACAAAGCCTCAGCAGAAAGTGTCATGGAGACACCCTCGCTCCAAGCACTGGCACCAGCTAGACCTGATTATCATCAGGCGGTCTGCCTTGAGGTGTGTCCTTTTTCCCTCGCACCTTCCACAGCGCCGACTGCGACAACCGATCACTCGCTGGGTGTGCTGCAAGATCAAGCTCCAGCCTAAGAAGAATACATCGCTCTAGGCCTGAAGGCAAACCTCGCATTGATGTGAACAAGACCACACATCCTGACAAGGCGGCGGAATTTACCCAACCCTCTCCGAGGTGTTCGACTCAGACCCTCCTGGTGGCTCAGCCCATGAGAGATGGGACCACATCAGAGAGACAGTACACAGCACTGCCATGAAGATTTTTGGAAAAAAAGCAGACCAAGAACAACGACTGGTTTGAGGCCAACTCCTCCACACTCACTCCAGCCACAGAAGAACGCCGCAGCGCCCACCTGGAATACAAGCGATCCCCCAGCCAGAGAACTCTGCAGGTGTAACAGATCTGCAAAGAGCAAAGTACAGAAAATTAGCAAGGCAGTGCACTAACGACTACTGGCTCCAGCTATGTCAAAGCATCCAGATATCGGCTGATACTGGAAACATCAAGGGCATGTACGACGGCATCAAAAAAGCAATGGGCCCCACCAAGAAAAACTACAGCTCCACTAAAAGTCTGCCACGGGCGAGACCATCCAGGACAAGGACAAGCAGATGGAGCGATGGGTGGAACATTATTCCGAATTGTACTCCAGACAGAACCACGTCACCGACGAGGCCCTTGATTGCGATCGAAAGCCTCCCCCTCATGGCGGAACAGGATAGAAACCCACTCTGGCAGAAACTAGAGAAAGCAATCATGAGCCTGTCCTCAGGAAAAGCACCAGGGAAGGATGGCATACCACCAGAAGTCATCAAGTGTGGCGGCAGTGCACTGCTTGAACATCTGCACAACCTCCTTTGTCAGTGCTGGGAGGAAGGAGCAGTACTCAAGACATGAGAGATGCCAATATTGTCACATTATACAAGAACAAAGGAGACAAAAGTGACTGCAATAACTACAGAGGAATATCTCTCCTGAGCATTGTAGGCAAAGTATTTGCAAGAGTCGTCCTGAACAGGCTGCAGAAGCTCGCTGACAGAGTGTACCCAGAGTCGCAGTGCGGTTCCGCTCGGAGAGATCAACCATCGACATGGTCTTCTCCATCAGACAGCTGCAAGAGAAATGTAGAGAGCAGCACAAGCCCCTCTTCTGGCCTTCATCGACCTGACCAAGGCATTTGATCTTGTCAGCAGATATGGACTCTTTAACGTCCTAGCGAAGATAGGCTGCCCACCAAGACTTTTGAGTGTGATCCAGTCTTTCCACGACGACATGAAAGGCACAGTGCAGTACGACGGCTCGACATCAGATGCCTTCAACATACGCAGTGGAGTCAAACGGGGCTGTGTCCTCGCTCCCACCCTCTTGGCATCTTCTTCGCTGTCCTGCTGAAGCACGCCTTTGGACATCAACTGAGGGTGTCTACCTTCACACCCGATCAATGGCCGACTGTTCAACCTGGCTCGGCTGAAGGCAAAGAGCAAAGTACGGGTAGTGACCATCAGAGACATGCTGTTTGCAGATGACGCTGCTCTGGCCACCCACACCGAAGCAGAGTTACAGAGTCTGATGGACTGCTTTGCAAAGGCTTGTGATGAGTTTGGCCTGACAATAAGCCTGAAGAAGACGAATGTGATGGCTCAGGATGCTGAACAACCCCGCATCACCATCAACAATCATGAATTAGAGGCCGTTAGCCAGTTCACGTACCTGGGTTTCCACCATCACCGACAACCTCTCTCTGGATACAGAAATCAACAGAAGGATTGGCAAGGCCTCTACCACCCTGGCCAGACTATCTCAGAGAGTGTGGAACAACAGCATGTTAACATTGAACACCAAGATTGCTGTGTATCGAGCCTGTGTGCTAAGCACTCTCCTGTACGCCAGCGAATCCTGGACCCTGTATGCCTCACAAGAGAAGAGGCTGAGTGCCTTCCACATGCGCTGTCTCCGGCGCATACTTGGGATCACATGGAGTGATCGCGTGACAAACAACGATGTGCTTGAGCGTGCAAAGATTCCAGCATGACCACTCTTCTCCGTCAGCGTCGCCTCAGGTGGCTTGGTCATGTGGCGTCGAATGGACGACGGCAGGATCCCCAAAGACATTCTGTACGCAGAGCTTGCCTCTGGCAAGAGAACAACTGGAAGACCACAACTCCGCTTCAAGGATGTTTGCAAGCGCGACCTGAAGGCTCTCGACATCGACACCAACACCTGGGAAGAGCTCGCTCAGGACAGATCCAGCTGGAGACACACTGTGAACACTGGGCTGGAAGCTGGCAAAGAGAAGCTCCGGAAGCTTGCCG
Source organism: Conus ventricosus (assembly GCA_018398815.1). Classification (NCBI taxonomy): domain Eukaryota; kingdom Metazoa; phylum Mollusca; class Gastropoda; order Neogastropoda; family Conidae; genus Conus; species Conus ventricosus. The sequence goes on along the minus strand of CM031615.1, from coordinate 40,618,847 downwards.
ACGCAAAGCGTGCCACAGAGAAAGAACAAGCAGCTGCTGCCAGCAGCTGACTCGGCCTTCAAGTGCATCAAATGCAGCAGAGACTGCCACTCCCGTGTGGGTCTATACAGCCACAGCAGATGCTTATGACCAACGGAAACATTTGAAAAGGGCGCAAACCATCGTCTCTCCGAGACTAACGGATGCCAACACACACAACAATCCCAACGTCAGCACATTTTGCTCTGTCTTTTTAACCACTGAGTGGCAGCACTTCGATGTCGACGCACCAGTTTTTTGTTTGTCAACAACACCATAGAACACACTTCTTGAGATAAAAGTAACAAGTCGTGCAATACATCTGACAGGCACCCGACAGACTGCAGCAGGCCCAGACAAGGAAACGAACCAACAAACAAATACACATAGATTCACACATACACACGCACGCGCGCGTGCGCGCGCGCACACATACACAGACTCACACACACACACATACGCACGTACGCACACTCACATACACACACACGTGTGTGCGCCCACACATACGCATGTAGAAAACTATTAGATATGCGCTCAAAACAATTAGATATGCGCATGCATACATAGCACATGGATGATGAAAATTAATAGCATATCGCACTACATACCTGTGTGATATGAAGTGGATATAAACATTATGCACGCTCACAACCATTAGATATGCGCACACATACATAGCACATAGATGATGAAATAGCATATCGCACTACAAACCTATGTGACATGAAGTGGATATAAACATATGCAGAGACGGTGATGAAGCAATAATATACGAATATAGGGATGCATACAGTGACAAATTAATTTAATTCAATGAGGACATGGGGAGAGGAGCTGGTTGGTGTTGCTGTGACAGGAACTGAGCAGTCATCGTGTTCAGCAACTGAACAGCAAATGGATGTAGTGGGCTAGGGGGTGTACTGACTGCTGTGGGATGTGTGTGATGGTGGGGGGTTGGAAGTGTAATGTGTTGGGTGGTGGCAGGAGTGCTGTATTGTGAAGTGTAAGGTGGGCATTGTTTGAGTTGGTGGATTGTATGGGGTATTAGAGGGTGGTAGTTGTGCTGTGCTGGGAAATTGTAGCCAGATGTGTTGTGAGGTTGCAGCTGAGATGTGTTTGGAGATGGTGTGTGTTGGTTGCTGCTAGTGTGTGGTTTGGACATGGCAGGGGGTGATGTGCTATGTGGGTGGAGGGTGCAGGTCACGTTTCTGTACTCTTTACATTGCTGTTTGTCATTTCTATTCACTGGGAAGAAAAGGAATCCATGTGGGTGGGGACTGTAGAAGGGGTTGCTTTGTAGGGCGTTGATGCCGACCTAGTATACTATACACACTGCGCAAGTGGGATTTTGGGGAGTGTTCGCTGGGAAATCACTTCATAGTTATAACTAGGTGGACTGTAAGTGGTCTCTGGGGCGTCTTGTGTTGCAAGACGGTCCCTTCTTGCTCTGTGTGGGGGTGGGCCTGATGTAGTTGGAGGGTTGGGTCTTGTGGTTACTAGTGGGACAGATGTTGGAGGCAAGGACTTTGCAGCCATAGGAACTGGGATGTAGTCTGTCCCCGGTACATGGCTTTCTTTGGCGCCCCAGATCTGGCGAGGAAGGAAGGGTGTGTTATCTAGGTAACTGATCCCCTCTTGACGGCAGGAGAGGCGAAGATTGGCCGTGGATCGTGACGCCATGTCCTTAAGGGGGTTTGACCAAGGGGAGGAAGAATGGAGGAGGCCTGCAGTGAAGCACTGGGGAACGCTTGCCCCGAGTAGGTGGATTAAAATCAACCCAGTCTGCTGCAGGCACTGGCCTTTCCTCACAGCTGTTGATCCCCACATGGAAAGTGACCCGTTGGATGGGGTGATGGGGGCAGTGATTTCAGCCATTGACACAGATGATGGACTGTCAGACCAGGCACTGACAGATTTTTGACCCTGCAGCGCTCTGTTGACATTTCCTTCTCATCTAACCCCCTGTAACACAGAGTCTCCTAATAGCAGCATGTTACAAGTGTCTGGGATTGTCTTTTGTCGTAGGATAGCTAAAGGAGGTGGGGGATTTGGATTCTGTTTGTTGATGGCAGTGGGGATTTCTGTCATTGTGTTTGTGTTTGGTTTGTTCTTGTTGTGTAGAGATTTTGTTGACGGAACAGATGAGCCTGTGTTTTGCTCTGTAGAACTGTCTGACAGCACACTGTATGTATTTGATGTCTCCACTGCATATTCAATCTGTGTAGATGATGTAGCACGTAGATGAAGTGTCACTGTGTATCTGGACTGCTTGGTTTGTCTGATTGTTGTGTTTGATTAATTGGTTTGAGGGGATGCACTTGTTTCCTAATGTCACTGTTGATGTTGTTTTGACTGTCTTTGAATGATTGCAGTCTGCTTGTGCTATCTTTCATCTGACGTTGTAGATGTGTGTGTTCATCCTGTACTTGTTTGATTTGTTGTGAAAGATCTTTATTTAATGACTTAATGGAATTTTTCACCCTAATCTCCATATCACCAGTGTTCTGAGTGTTCCGTTCAACTTGCCCTTTGGGTGTGTGTTCAAGCTGATTTTTCAGTGTTTGTATGTCTTGCTGCATGTTGGAGATAGTGCGTGTGGCTGAGATAAGTTGTTTTTGAAGGTGTGTGATAACGGCCATGCTTGCTAATTGAGAGAGTGTGGGGGAAATCCGATGCTGAGAGCTGGCACTCTGGGGGGTCAGTGTGTTGACCCGTGGGTGCAGGCAGAGGGTCAGTACTGGTGGGGAGGGTGACAACACACGCTGTTCTAAAACACACGGGGTAGGCGTGGGAGGATCAGATGGGGGGTCAGTATTTTGCTGGGTGGAGGAAGGGACTGAGGAGTGAGAAACGTCAACAGGGATGAAGGACTGTCGATGGCTGGAGACTGGAGGGATGCAGGTGGCGATTCCATGCTGTCTGGGGCAGATGAGGGAGGGAGTGTGGGACGGGGCGTGTTGGAGCTGGCAGGCAGTTTGGGATTCTTGAGTCCGCGAGGGGTGAGGCCGTGATGGTGGAGGGGTGGAATCACCTGACTTGAGCAATGTTTCCACAACATCATTTGTCTGTGCATCACAGATGGCCAGTGGAATTGGAGGAAACGACTCTGTGACATTGTCAAGGGCATCTGCAATTGACAATATTGAAACATCTGGTGCAGACAAATGGGACACAATTTCTTTAGTCTACCAAACTCCTGCTGTACACACTCTTGGCAGACATGTCCTTGCACTAAGATTTTTCCTGTTGTGTAATAGACGTGAATTGTCAAAAGTTTGTGTTCACCGTTCAGAACTATTTGGTAGGATGAATGCCATAACTCACTGGGCAGTGGGGTCACAAAGCTCGGCGCCAAATTCCAAAAGAGTCTTGTTATTTTTGTTGTACTCTTTCAAAACACAAGAGGTAGATTGACGGACGATATTTACCACAGTACCTTTCACATAATACAAATCTCCATACAGGCAGGTTAGTGAGGGGAGAATCAAACGTCACTTGGCAGGGTCTTTGGTGAGTTTAATTGTCTCGTTGGTGAAATATTTGGCGCTCATAGAGCGCGTGGTGAGAGGCATTATTGATTTGTATTATGAGCATTATTTGTGGTGTTTACCCAAAGACGAAAGAAAAAACAAAAAAGCAGAAACTTACATTTTCAGATACACATAGACTACACACATAATGCTGGCCGCTGCAGTGTGTGCCATGGCGGTTAGCCGTCACAGCACCCCCGCCACATCTTGTCTTGGAGGAGAGCCTTTTCCGGACACTGCAGCGTAACAGGATTAGCAAACCCCACACACTTCACTTCACTCTGTTCCAACGGCCAGAGGATCGTTTCCCGCCGTGGAAAACCAAATGGCGCCACAAATGGGGCCACTTATCTGGCCACACCATGGGGAAGAGGAGGTCCGAGGATTAGCGTCTCAACATCTGGAGCCCATGACATGTGATTGACACTGGGCCAGCTTAGTCGGTGGCCTAGCACAGCACTGGAGAGGGGTTCTGACATATGATTTTACATATAAAACCCTAAAAACAACCAACACCACCGTCCAACACAGGAATTCTTTATATGCACATCGTGTAAGCAATCACACACCTCCTTGCAAGATTACACACATGCAGCACATGAATCACACGAAACAGAAACTGATTCTTGGTAAGCGAAGTGAACACGTCCGAACAGGCAGCGGCAGCTGTGTCAAGAGAAAAGAGAGAGAGAGAGAAGAGAGAAGAGAGAGACCAGACAGACAGACAGACAGCCTGATGACGGTTAAGGGTCAACAATGGCCAGGGCTTGTTGGGGGGCTAGCTTCGAATCATGGTGCATGGGTGCAGGTTGGAAGCTGAAAACACTGTGACACACATGAGCAGTCTTCACTTGGACTATCCGTGCTTCCTGCGTAGTTTCTCAACCTTCCCCCCTCCCCCTCACCCCTTTCCTTCCTCACCCCTACTCCTCCCAGTCTGGGTTGGATCAGCACAAGTTGTAAAGCCCTTCCAAGAGAGAGAGAGAGAGAGGAGAGAAAACTGGGGATGGGAGGGGGCAGGTGGTGGAGGAATATCGGGCGTATTGCTGGAGAGAAGGGAGGGGGAAGGGGCACGGAGAGAGCGAGGGGGTTGGGTGGGAGGGCGGAGGAGTGCAGGCTTGATAGTTTTAAGTTGGTAAGATATTTGCAGTCATTTTTTTCCACGACACCATAAATTCCACCAATAGACTGACTGACTCAGTTTTTTTCAAGATTTTTCCTTCCTAGCTTGGACGTTCCTTGGCTGTCCATATATGTAACTCCGCCTCCCCTTAGCAAGATGAGTCACTCTGCAGATTGGTGAGAGAATCTACCTGATGACTGACAGATTCCTGACGTGTATGAGAGGGTCCAGGGATTTGCCGGTCATTGGAGGGGTACAGCCTTTTCTTGGCCAGTTGCAAATCAATTCAGTGAACGAATGTGTCGCTGTTTGACCCTCCCTCTTTGGATCCTGTCAGCCTTTCACGTTTTGTCAGTCACCAGCTGCAGGGGTTTTTGTCCCTATATTTTCGGATGGAGGTGGGGGTAGGATGGGAAATGTAAAATGTATTCTATCGTCAGACTGAAAATTTCACACACACACACACACACACACACACATTTGCTCCTTGTATCAATGGAAAGTGTAGACACACAGGGTCTTAATTTGACTGTCAAAATTATACACCTGAGTTTTTCTTAGTCTAGCTCAAAGTAAACATTATACACAGCCCTTTGTATGACTGTAATTTTTCATCTTCAGTATACAAGAGTGTCTGCAGCTGCACTGTCATATGATGATTCAGTTTTTTTAAAGGTTTCAAATACAAATTGGGTAGGCCTATAAAAGAGGGCAGGTGTTTAACGAATTTGTTTTTTTTTCCTTTGTGTGTGTGTGTGTGTGTGTGTGTGTGTGTGTGTGTGTGTGTGTCCAATGTATGCAAGTGTGTATATATATATACATGTGTGTGTTTTTTGTGTGTGTGTGTGTGTGTGTGTGGTGTGTGTGTGTGTGTGTGGTGTATGTGTGTGTGTAATTTGTGTGTGTGTGTGCGCGCGCGCGCGCGCGCGCGTGTGTGTGTGTGTGTGTGTAGTTGTGTTGTGTGTTATAAACGGGCTCTCTCTCTCTTCTCTCTCTCTCTCCCTCATCTCTCTCCTCCTTCTCACTCTCTCTCTCTCTCTCTCTCTCATAATAAACAGACCAGCAAATCTTCCAAAAATGTCTTCTTCAGACAGTATAACAACACATATATAAAATATACAATATAGCATCAGCAGATTGACTCAGCATGACAATGACGATGCATGAAAGAAGAGTGAGAAAATTAGGACAGAGATTTAGAAAGAGACAGAGACAGAGAGAGAGAGAGAGAGAGAGAGAGAGAAGGGGAGGGAAAAGAGAGAGACGGAGCGAGGAGAAGGGGGGGGGGGGGGTTAGGGCGAAGGGGTAAACAAGAGATATGTGTACTTTCATTGAAGCTTAAAACCATGGAAGATATGTACTCCACTCTCTCTCTGTCTCTCTCTCTCACTCTCTCTCTCTCTCTCTCTCTATCTCTCCTCCCCTCTCTACCCCTCCCCCTTCCCCTCCTCTCTCCTCTCTCTTTTCCTCTCTCTCTCACTCTCTCGGAAGGTGGGGAGGGGGAGTGTCGTAGGATGGGCTGAGACTGTCGAAAAGTAGAGAAGGGGTGGGGGTGAGGAGGTAGCAGTAAACAAACGAGCAGAAAAACTAAGTTCAGACAAAAAGAAAAACCCGGCCAGAAGCAATATAGTAAAAAATCCTCAGCCCAAGTAAACTGGCAGGTCACTGCAAACCAGACCAAATGTCTGGGGTGATTTGTTTGTGTGTGGGGGATGAGTGGGTGGGTAGGTGGATGGACGGGTGGAGAAACAGGGACGAGAAGGACGGGGGAGGCGGGGAGCGAAAAGGCATGAGGAGAAGGGGGCCGGTAATGTTTTGGCTTTGTTTTCCCCTTCTTGTTATTTTTTCCCTGTCCCTCTGATAGGCCGATCCGTCCATGTTTCCGGTGATACACTACGAAAGGAAATAAATGAATAAGGCGATGATATGTAAACGCAAATGATAAGTGTGAACGAAAATTTTTTGGGTTCGCCATGGGGGAATCATTTTAAACTCCTTTTTTATAATGTTATTCATTTAGTTACTTCTATAATTCATCTATCTATCTATCTTGTTATCTATTTGTCTATCTATTTTTTCACTGATGTTATTTATTTTGTTACGTATTAAGTATCTATGTATTTATTGTTTTAGTCAATTTTCATTTGTTACCTATCTATTCATTTATTTGTTTATTTCATTTCGTGTTTGGGATCGAGGGACAAGTGAGAGGGTGATGCTTTAAGGGGGGTGGGAGGGGGGGGCAGGAAGGAGGAGGGAGAGATGGGATCAAGTAAGAACGAAAGAGAGGGAAGGGGGGGGGGAGGAAGGGGGGGATAAGGGAGTGGGGTGGGAGTGGGCTGAGGGTGGGATTAAACAAACAAAATAAAACAATGCAAAAAAAACATACAATCAAAAAACAATCAAACAAACCCAAAACCCTCCAACACACAAACAAACAAACAAACCATCCAACACACAAACAAAAAAGACAGAAAGAAAAAGAAAGAAACAAATAAACAAAAAGTGAAAAGTACTTTTTTTTTTTTTACCGCAGATGAAATCTGTGTTTTTTTGGTGAATATGAATTGTTTCACTAGACACTGAAAAGTTTAACGTTTTAAAAGTTCAATCTAGTACCCCCCCGTTCGACCCAGTTCCTACTGTAATACCCGGGTGTCCTTCTGTAATGTGGAGAAGAGACAACCCTATGTCTTATTGCGCGGTTTTCCGATTCGACCCGAAAGGGAACTGGTGTAGGGCCTACTCCCCATCTAGATTGTCCTTGGTTGCAACTATTCAGAAGGTGAAATGAAAAATGATACAGACAACAGACGGAGAGCGTAGGAAACTCGTTTTTATAATGTGGAATTTTTTAGTCACTGACCTTAGTCCATTGCATCTAACTTATTCTCTTCGTTCAATTTACCCGCTGTAACATTAAAATCTGGACTTTGCACAAAAAAAATACGATTGTGTGGGAGAGAGACAGACACACAGAAAAAAAGAAATCAAATTGTTTTTCGTCGTTTGGGCAAGCATACATATTTAGATTACCATTTTGTTTGGTGTCCAGTCCCATTTTGATTCTACAATCACTTCTCTTTTTTCTTTATCTGTTGTGATAATGTACAGAACAGACTCAACAGAGTGTATTTAAAACAAAATGCCTTCGAACATGTCGCATGGAAACAAAGTATATAGACTTCCAGATTGACACTTCCTGTGGTCTGGTATTAACACGGTGTCCCCTGTGTGCACTGTGACCCACTGCCCTAGAGCGGGCATCTTCTGGTAGTAAGCTGACCACTGCATACAGAGAAAGGGCATCGCTGTGTGTTTTCATAATAACGCTGAGCATTAACCTGCAAAAACAGACATCTGCTGTGTTTCGTTTTGTAAAACCCCGACCACTACATACAGACATCTTGAGGTCTGTTCGTAACCCTGATTACTAAATCATACATACCCGACATCTGCTGTGTTCTGTTCGTAACCCTGACCACTACTCATACAGACGTCTGCGTGTTCTGTTTTGTAACCCTGACCACTAAAACCCTTCAGACATCTGCTGTGTTCTTTTAGCAACCCTGACCATTACTCATTCAGACATCTGCTGTGTTCTGTTCGTAACCCTGACCACTAGTCACACATACAGACATCTGTGTTCTGTTCGAACCCTGACCACTAGTCATACATACAGACATCTGCTGTGTTCTGGTAACAAAGCTGACCACTACATACACACACAGACATCTGCTGTGTTCTGTTTGTAACCTGACCACAAATCCCTAAAATACAGACATCTGCTGTGTTCTGGTAGTCACGCTGACCACTACATACACACCAGACATCTGCTGTGTTCTGTTCGTAACCCTGACCACTACTCATACAGACATTTGCTGTGCTCTGTTCTTAGCGATGACGACTACTCATACAAACATACATCTTCTGCGTTCTGATAGTCACGCTAACCACTACACATACAGATGGACATCCCCGTTGTTCTGGTAGAGTGCAGAAGCGTGATCATAGGGGCACGCGGCTTTAGACGGTCGACGTTGTTGCCAGAGGAAGCAGCAGCTGTGGTGAAAAGTGATGCCGTCTTCTGCAATTTTTGTAGAAGTCTTCATCGTCCCTTTCGCTCCCTGGTAGACTGCCTTTGTCTGTCCCTCTCTCTGCTGTGGTGGCTGTTCTGGGAGGTGGGAGGGAACTATTGTTGGGCCAGAACCTGCTATTGAAATTGGTGTTAATAAATGTGTTTCACATGCTGCAGGGGTACATGTGTAACATGCATGCGTGCGTTTGTGCGACGGTGTTAATGTATGTGAGGGCGCACGTGCGTGTGTATGAGAGAGAGAGAGAGGAAGGAGAGAGGAGAGAGAGAGAGAGAGAGAAAGAGAGAAAGAGAGGAGAGAGAGAGAAAGAAAAAAGAATATCAGTCAGACTGAGAGAGAGCGGGGGGGGGGGGGGGGGGGCGGGGAAGGAAGAGAGAGAGAGAGAGAGAGAGAGAGAGAGAGAGAGAGAGAATCAGACAGACGCACAGTATAGACAGAGAGAGAGAGAAAGAGACAGAGAGACAGACAGAGAGAGAGAGAGAGACTGAGAGAGAGAGACAGAGACAGAGAAGAGACAGAGAGAGACAGGAAAGAGAGAGATGCTGACGCCAACACACGTCACGTGTTCGTTTCTTCATTTACTCCTAGTAACGATGGGTAGAATTTGCAGCTACTAGAAGGAAAACAAAATGTTATGTGACAAAGCACAAGGACAGTATGGGCAGTTCAGCCCCCCATAAAGATCGAACATTCCATCCCTAAGGACAGTATGGGCAGTTCAGCCCTCCATAAAGTCGAACATTCCATCTCCTAAGGGGCAGTAATGGGCAGTTCAGCCCTCCAAAAAAACGAACATTCCATCTCCTAAGGACAGTAAAGGGGAGTTCAGCCCTCCATAAAGATCGAACATTCCATCTCCTAGGGACAGTATGGGCAGTTCAGCCCTCCAAAAAGATCGACCATATTCCATCTCCTAAGGACAGTATGGGCAGTTCAGCCCCCCATAAAGAAACGGAACATTCCATCTCCTAAGGACAGTAGGGCGTTCAGCCCTCCATAAAAAATCGACCATTCCATCTCCAAGGACAGTATGGCAGTTCAGCCTCCATAAAGATCGAACATTCCATCTCCTAAGGACAGTATGGGCAGTTCCCGCCCTCCATAAAGATCGACCATTCCATCTCCTAAGGACAGTATGGGCAGTTCAGCCCCCCCATAAAGATCGAACATTCCATCTCCTAAGGACAGTATGGGCAGTCAGCCCTCCATAAAGATCGAACATTCATTTCCTAAGGACAGTATGACAGTTCAGTCCCCATAAAGATCGAACATTCCATCTCCTAAGGGCGTAGGGCAGTTCAGCCCTCCATAAAGATCGAACATTCCATCTCCTAAGGACAGTATGGCAGTTCACCCTCCAATAAAGATCGAACATTTTCCCTTTCCTAAGGGCAGTAAAGGGCAGTTCAAGCCCCCCATAAAGATCGAACATTCCATCTCCCAAGGACAGTATGGGCAGTTCAGCCCTCCATAAAGATCGAACATTCCATTCCCCAAGGACAGTATGGGCATTTTAGCCCCCCATAAAGATCGAACATTCCATCTCCTAAGACAGTATGGGCAGTTTTAGCCCCCCATAAAGATCGAACATTTCCACAAGGACAGTGTCGGCAGTTCAGCCCTCCAAAAAGAATCGAACATTCCACAAGGACGTGTCGGCAGTTCAGTCCTCCATAAGATCGAACATTCCAACAAGGACATGTCGGCAGTTCAGCCCTCCATAAAGATCGAACATTCCACAAGGACAGTATGGGCAGTTCAGCCCTCCATAAAGATCGAACATTCCCAAGGACAGTGTCGGCAGTTCAGCCCTCCATAAAGATCGAACATTCCACAAGGGCAGTGTCGCAGTTCAGCCCTCCATAAAGATCGAACATTCCACAAGGACATGTCGACAGTTCAGCCCTCCATAAAGATCGAACATTCCATCTCCTAATGTTTTGAAACAGATCCGCAGTCCAATCCCGTAACCTCACCAACAAAAAACGAGGTCAGCTTTGGGCCATGAAGTTTCGTCGATCACTGTTGATCACTTTGCATGAAAATTGGTGGGAAGCGGACGGACAAAGAATCAGCCCCACGTATAGGCTGTAAGCATTGGCGCCTTGGCAGAGAACATGGTGATGAAGGGCTTAGACTTGAGCAAAGACAAATCACACAAACCCAACGTCAAGAACCATAATTAATTTCTGTCTGACAGAAAAATCTTCGTCAGTGCGCGGACAATATTGATAGAAATAAGACGAAGGCTTGTTAGATGTAACAAGACATTATTAGAAGCAGTTAACAAGAATGATCTCCATATTGATGTATAGATATATTGGCAAACAGCGTATGTATGATTGGCGTCAACAAGTATAATTGAAATTCCAAAATTGAAAGTTCAGAATTATTCTTCAAATGGTCTGGCACAGATCAGAATTTCCACTTATTATGCAATGATTATCTTTTCACGTATCCGTGTGCGTGTGTGTGTTTGTGTGTGTGTGTGTGTGTGTGTGCGTGTGCGTGTGCGTGTGTGTGTGTGTGTGTGTGTGTGTGTGTGTGTGTATGTGTGTGTGTGTGCTTTGTGCGTGCGCGCGCGCGCGCGGTGTGTGTGTGTGTGGTGTGTGTGGTGTGTGGTTGAGGGGGTGGAGGTTCGTGCGTGCAGTGCGGGGTGTGCGTGTGCGTGTGCGTGTGTGTGTGTGTGTGTGTGTGTGTGGGGTGCGCGTGTGCACGCGCGTGCGTGCGTCTGTGTGTGCTTAATTGCCCATTCACAGGCGTGTGTGCGAGATGGGTGGAAGTGTGTGTGTATGTATGGAAAGCTACTAAATCATGTTATTTAGAAGAAGGAAGAAAAACAAAAAAGGTTACATATATACCAGCACAACATTAAAGGAAATAACAACTAAGATAACGCTTTAATCTTTACAGCACTTGAAACATACATTGTCTCTCACCTGATCCGCCAGAAACAATGTATGTTTGGGAGATGGACAGAAAGAAAGTAGTGCGGAAGGGAAGAGAGAAAACAATAATTAGAAACTAATGCTGATCTGTTCATCAAGATATGGTCGGCTTACCATTGCTTTGCCTTTCTGACCGGGAACGACCTTTCCTTAATCTGAGAAACCTGAAACCAGTCACACTGTTGTGATCCACATGTCATGTCCCAGAGACATTGTGCACATCAGTTCAACAATGGTCTGCTGTGATAACCATCTTCACACCGGCCATTTGCATTTTACTCCCTTCCTACCTTCAAAGAGTGAAGAAGCTCCGTGGTGCATTCCATGTCATGTGCCACTCACAATGAAACATATTCTTTTAGAGTGTTGGGACCTCTGATGTGAGACACAAACATTTTACAGCAGATTTCCATGAAAACCGTGTTCAGAGATGTCCCACCTGTTGTGATCTTTGAATTCCTGAAAGAGATTACAAATTTTTAATCGGATCTGAGATCTTATAGTGCAAAGATTTTTAACAAAATTTCAGGTGGGTTTTAAATGTATTTTTATTGAAGACTTGTGTGAATGAATAACTGTTTTAGGGCATATCTGAAGCCTGAATTTTCTTCGTACTCTACTCTCTGTGAAATCGCTGTTTTAAAATGTTTTCAGCAGTCTGAATTCTCTTCATATTCCATTGTCAAGCTGTGAAATCGCTGCGGGTTTTTTTTTTTTTTTTTATTTTTTTTTAGTGTAATCTGCAGTGTAAGTTTTATTCATACTTGTCTATAAAGCTGTGAAAACAGTTTTCATGTGTTATTATAAATCTGAATTTCCTTCATGCTGCTCTATCCAGTAGTGAAATCGCTGCCTCTAAATGTTATCTGTAGTCAGAATGCTCTTCTTACTCCTCTATCAAACACCCGCGAACCATTCCACTCTCTCTCTGGGAATGGGGTATCACGACTGAAAACGAGAAATGTTTTCTACTCTACGTATAATTACACATGAAAAATCCAAACGCACAAAAGAAATATAATAAAAACACAAGAGAGCAATAGTTCCTGATCCTGGGCTATATACAGAAATGGCATCTTACCTGGCCAGATTTACACGCACACACAGACACATACACACATGCGCGCAGGCACGCACGCACGCACGCACGTACGCACGCACGCACGCACGCACGCACGCACGCACGCACGCACGCACGCACGCACGCACGCACACACACACACACACACACACACACACACACACACACTTGCACGCCACACCACAGTCCTCGAACAAGTCACTGCACATTTTGCTTCAGCACTGGGTGATGGTGACGCCTTGAGTTGTCCGGCACCAGGTTCCAGGACCGAGTCTCCATGGTCGTCTCTGGGGACTCTTTTTCGCCTCAAAAGTCTTTTCTTTTTCTTTGCTCACTTCTGGGTCTTGGACTTAATCTTCGACGTGGAAGTCTTCTTCTGTCACCGCTGGATTTCGAACTCAGCCTCTCTTTCTCAGGTTGTATTAGTCGCCCACGCCCTGCGTTAAAGACCTTGCTTCACCTCTGCCACCCAGCCCACGTTTTTTTACCCTAGTCTGTCCTGGTCATTCCTCTGTCTCTCTCGTGCTGTGTTGTTCCTCTCTCGCTTGGTCGTGTTGCTTTTCTCCTCTCAGTTTATATAGGGATTCAAACAAAGACTTATCTCTTGGGCCATGCTTTTGCCCATGCTGCTTCTCTACCTGCTTGTTTACATCGACGAGGAATTCCCCTCCGGTGGCATTCTTCCCACATCAGAATTTACACACATTCCACATAACAGCTTAGCAAACAACCACTTCTCGCCAAATGGATATCGAAATTTCCCACGACCTCGGGGGTCACTTTCACATAGTAATCATCCTACAGACAGCTACGACAACATTGTCCACACGCATGCTAACCAGCCTGACAACAGCATCAACGCAGTGTCCTACAGCAACACCGGCTGAAGAAGCTCAAGACCCTGTTCCTCAAGGTAATGCGCTCGGTCTGTTTGCTTAGCAACCTCACCTGCCCGAGTCTTTAGCACTCACCTGATGTTCCGAGGTTCTAGTGGATAAATGTGTCCGCCTTTCGCCATCAGGAAGGTTCAAACTGGGAGGGGTCCTAAGCCGCTTTCGATGCCTACCTGACTGTTAGTTACCTGAAAACATCGACCTCTTCACACAGTTTGAACATCTGAGCTAGTGAGAGGGCGCTAAGTGTTTATCGGCCAATTACCCGTTTTCTCCACCACGTTCAAAAATCTAATAGTCTATCTAAAGCGCTGAAGGCCATTTGTGGGAAACGTCGCTTCCCTGACATCTACAGTCTCAGGTCTCTTCATATTCCTCTATCAAGCTGCGAAATCGCTGTTTTCGTGTTATCTGCAGTCTGAATTCTCTTTAACTCTTCTATCTAGCTATGAAATATCTGTTTTCAGTTTCCCCCATAGCCAGAACCCTCTTCATACTCCTGTTTTTAAAATCTCACATGCTGCCAGATTTATCTTCATTCTCTGCCATTATGCTGTAATTCTGCTGTTTCACGTCTCACTGCTCCCTAAAGTATGTTCATGCTTCCCTATCACGTTTTAAAAAGTGTTCAAGCAACATGAAGTCTGTTTCTCAGCATGAATCTCTTAAGTATTAGTTCACACGTAATCTGTGCTTTTTTTTTCTTGCTTTCGTTCTTTCTTTCTTTCTTTTTTCTTTTCTTTCTCTTCTTTCTTTCGTTCGTTCGTTCGTTCGTTCGTTCGTTCGTTCGTGCTTTTTTTTCTCCTTGGTTTTGTTTGTTTTGTTGGTTTTGTTCGTTTGTTTTTGTCTCTACTCCCAGAACTGTGTTGAGAAAGATCTTTTCGAATCTCACATGCACATCCCCATTATCCTAGAAACCAGGTTATAAGCAATGTCCATGTAGCATCCACCACCCAACTCTACTCTGGATACTTTCATGTTAAAGCCCCTACCTCACCCCCACCCGCATTCATGTTAATGCCCCCCACCCATTCCCCCAATCTGTCTCCAATCTCCCAATATCTCCCCATCACCCACTGACCCCTTCCCCCCTCTCATCCTCTCCCACCACCACCATTACCCACATCTCCCCCCTCCCAACATCATACCCCAACCTAACTCACTCGTCAGTGCTCTGAACTTGTCCGTTTTCACATCCCCAGCTGCGTCTTCCAAATCAAGCGCCACCTATTTTTTTTATTTGTTTTTTAAAAATAAATTAAATATACACCAGTGAACTCATGTCCACACAGTTAGCAATATAGCTGTCATTTCTTTGTTTACCATTCACACACCAATAAATCCATCTCAATGCAGTTGTATTCATTTGTGAACCCCTTCGTTCACCAGCCATTTATCCCAAAACCCTTCCCCACGAAGTTGCAATAAAGTGTGATCTACTTCGTCTATGAACGACACCACAAACCCATGCCCACGAAGCTAGCAATAAAGTTGATCTACTTCGTCTAAGCTATACACACCCACCATGCCCACGAAGCTAGCAATAAAGTGTGATCTACTTCGTCTATGAGCTATACACCACACAACCCATGCCCACGAAGCTAGCAATAAAGTGTGATCTACTTCGTCTATAGCTATCACCACACAACCATCCCCGAAGCTAGCAATAAAGTGTGATCTCCC
>CM031615.1:40600326-40602471 GCA_018398815.1 Conus ventricosus | reverse complement strand
GCCCGGGGGAAGGGTTCCCGGGGTTCGGGGGCTGCGGCGGGGCCACCGGCTATGGCTGTGGACGGGTGTCGGAATGAGCGGCGTGGGTGCACTGCCTCTGAGGTGGCGCAGCGGTTGGGACAGCAAAAAAAAAAAAAAAAAAAAAAAAGAAAAATAAGAAAAAAAAGAAAAGCGCAATCAAAATAGTTGTTATTAAAGATACCAAGACGGGCATTGCCCCCCCCCCCCCCCCCCCCCCCCCCCCCGTTCCTGCTGCCCTTCCTTTCAAATCTTACCTTTCCCAGCATTTCAATCCTCCTTTGTTCTCCCACGCTTCACCCCTCTTTAGCATACATTACGGTCGTTTGAAGCATTGTAAATTTCATGATATATACCGTTACTTTTCCTCATCCCTTTTTGTCCACACCAGCCTTTCTATTCCTTCATTCCCTCCTCCCTATGCTCCTTTCAACACCAGCTATCATCCAGCCTCATCCACCATTACCCCATCCCCATCCTTGTCCCAGCTTCCAGCTACCCCCGCTATTCTACTACCATCCTTCCTACCTGCATGAATACACTCACAGCTCACAGCTCTACACCCCCTCCATCTTGTGTCACCTTTTGACGCTCCTCCCAATTTTACTTCAAAATGATCACTCCCTAAGTCTTGCGTCAGCTGTTGACGTTCCTCCCTATCTTACTTCAAAATGACCACCCCCCTCCCCCTCCATCTTGTGTCAACTTCTGACGTTCCTTCTATCTTACTTCAAACTGACCACCCCCTCTGCCTTACCATCAGCCTCCTCCCTCCTTGATTTCCCGTACTTTCCCTCACGTCCATTGCTTTCCCCTGTCAACGTCCTCTCCCTTCAGCATTTCGACTTTCCTTCTCATTCTGCCTGTCACCACACTGCCCGCCCACCCATCTCTTTCTTCCATCCTCAAACCTTACTACCTACTTCATTCCCTTTCTCCCCATATTTTGACACGATTCATATTTTCTGTTTTGTTATCATGCACCGGAAAAGAACCCTTAAGAAGTACCCACAGAAAAAAAAGAGTAGCACTTATCATCTTATATGATTCTGTTTTAGCAGAGTTCGATCAGCAGGGAGTTTACAAAATTGCTTAATGTCATGCTCGTTTTATTTTGCCTGACTGCAGCTATTTCTCTCACCCTGATATGGCTTGCACATCATAATATTTACAAATAGCATAGGTCTGTACAGATCTGTAAATCAATGTAATGAAATCTGGTTAAAAAAAAATGTATAAGTGACGTTTGTTACGTGACCATTATCACTAGCGTCACATGATTTTGCACAAAAATACAGACCTACAATCATGAACGAACAATTATCAACTCGTGACAATCCCGGCTGACACAAGATGGGTTAGGAGCTGGCTAAATCAGTTTGACAGATCCTCTTTCAGACACCCCCCCCCCCCCCCCAATCACTGTATAACTCACTTTTAAAGAGAGCTTCTCACAGTCAAACACTAATGCCAAAATAGTTGCAATATACCATTTTTGTGCGTCCTATTTGGTAAATTGTGGAGCGATTGGGACACTTTCTACTTCAAATCAGTTTATCTGTGATGGAAAGAGGACACATCAGAGAAAAGATCTATAAGCAAAGAATGTGCCTCTGAAGGGAAGCTTCAAGAAGTCGTAAATCAAGTTCCCAAGGAAAACTTCCCAGTGGTTCAAGGGGACACGCACACATAACCTGGGATGCCAGAAAATATTCTTTTGAAATATATCGCAATTCTGTTCAGTAGTACGTGAGATATGACGTGCGTCTGAGATATATACACTGACAAGTCCGAAAAATTGGTGATAACATGGTACATTTATGTCAGGATGGGGAATTAATTCTCGTACCTACTTCTGCGCACCAAAAATCGCAAAAATCTGCAAAACAGGCTAATTAAAGGGTGATTAGGAATGACTGTTTAAATCGTAATGTTGTATTCAGCAAATTGATATGATTTCCTCTGTTGGACAACAGAATCGTTATCTCAGGAACATGAAACGGACGATAGATAGATTTTGCGCACAGAAAGTGAAAAAAATAGGCGGAGGGTAAATTTTACGGCAACAGTCACCATCATTGTCATCATGATCATAATCATTATCATAGTCATCACCACCATCATCGT
>CM031615.1:40592826-40595326 GCA_018398815.1 Conus ventricosus | reverse complement strand
ATTTCTCAGGTTGATGCAGTGATTTAAAGGATCGGTAGACAGTATAACGATCACTACCTTCTAATTTACTGTGCCAGTCCTGTTTGAAACAGTCTACCATTCTCTGTCTAAACACTGATAAGAATGTCTTTTCATTTCCCCCTCCTCTATTTGTCCACACTTCTGAAAATCCGTAGGAGTCAAAGCAATGTTTTATGTCTAAAGCCTCTTGGAGATTTACAGACTTCTTTCAATAATTTTTCGTATGCTTGTTTCGGTATTCGGTTTCGCGTCATTTTTGTTTCCGTCTTGAACCAGTATTTCACTGCCCATAAAGAACTGTCAATATATAGAGGGTATCTGCCCAGGTCACCATAAACAAAAGTATTTGGTGTCTTTTTGCCAATTCCCAAGAACGTTTTACATGCAAAGACATGTACGCGTTCTATTGCTTTAAAACGTGTGAGGCTCCATATTTCAGATGAATATTATATCAGTGGTTTAACCTGTGCATCAAATGATTTAAAGAAAATTGACGCATCCATATTACCCAGGCTGTACATAGTTTTCATCACTTTGCTTTTGCCTCTTCTTGCAAACTCTGTAAGTGAAATGTCTGTAGACAATTTTGTCGTTAACGTAAATCCTAGATATTGATAGTTATTTATAGTTTCTATTTCCTACCCATTGTAGTATCATGTTTCATGTTTACTTACATATCCACCTTTTCTGAAAACCATTATCTTTGGGTTTTTTTTTTTTTGCAAATTTACTGTTAACCCAAGTGAATCAGATGCCTGCTGCAAGTTTCTAATCTGATTTTAAAGTCCAAAGGGAGTAGAGGAAATTACAGCTATGTCATTTGCGAATAACATTAAGAAAATTTCACGTAAACCTGGTAGAAATTGGTACCCATGCTTCCCGTTTCTCGTGACAACATCAGCAACATCAGTTATAAGCAACGACAAAATCAGGGGAGATAATAAACATCCCTGCTTCACTCCGGCTGGGCAATCAAAAAAGTCAGACAGCTCTGCCCCACTCATCACACAAGCCTGCACAGAGCTGTGCATTCCTTTTAGCATGTTAAGCATCTTTGTAGAGGTTTTTATCTCTTATAAAATTGTCCAGAGCGTATCTCTGTCAACGGTATTGTATGAAAGCAATATAAAATGTGTTTTTGAGTTTACTATTTAAACAGTTATTTACCATGGACATCAGTGTGGATACATGATCAACAGTGGAATGGCCTTTACAAAAAACCTGCCTGCTCTTCACAAACTTTTCCTTCTGTCTGAGCCCATCTTTTTAATCGCCTACTCAAAATCGATGTAAAAATGTTGCTTACGATACTTGATAATGAAATACCCCGATAATTCACTGGTAGGTTTTTTTTTTGGTCCCCTTTTTGTATGGTGGTATGATAACTGAGCGAGTCCATTATGTGCGGAAATAACTATTGTATATTTTATTGAACAGTCTTGTTACAAAAAAAGATTATGTTTTAGCTTCTGCTGCTTTGAGAAAACTCAGGCGGTCATTCGTCTAAGCCTGGTGGAGAGAGAGAGAGAGAGAGAGAGAGAGAGAGAGAGAGAGAGAGAGAGAGAGAGAGAGAGAGAGAGAGAGAGACCGAGACAGAGACAGAGAGAGAAAGACAGACAGACAAAGAGAGAAGAAGAAAAAGAAGAGAAGTAGAGGACGGAGAAGAAGAGAGAGAGAGAGAAGAGAGAGAGAGAGAGAGAGAGAGAGAGAGAGAGAGAGAGAGAGAGAGAGAGAGAGAGAGAGAGAGAGAGACGCTTTAGATGTTTCCTTACTTGAAAATGGCCTGCAGATATCCTTTATGTCAAGGAGGTAAACAGTAATATTTGCATCGCCGCAAAAGTGTACAATGCAAAGAGACAAAATAACACAAATTGTAGATACTACCGAGTGTTAATATTAGGACTTGGAAACACGTACCAGAAAAAGAAAAGAATGACACATTTTTTCGTCGCCCAAAATCATTAGGGTTTTTTTTTTTCCCTCAGTAGTAACACAGTCATATACAAAAACGCCATACACAGTCACACGAAGGCTATTCACTGTAATAACCATTTCCGCTCGACGACATAAATCATCAACGAACGTTTCACTATTGTTCACAATAGCACATTTCGCTGTTATTCATATTCTTCACTGTCGTGAGATAGAGAGAGGGAGGAAGAGGGGGGGGGAGGGGGTGGGGGGGGGGGGGGGGGGGGGGGCGGGGTAAGAAGAAGAAAAAGTTGACAGAGGAGAAGAAAGAAGATGGCGAAGGAGAAGGAGAGAATACGGAAAAGTAAAAAAAAAAAAACAAATCGAGACAGACAGACAGATAAAGGAGAAGAAGGAGAAGAAGAAGAAGAAGAAGAAGAGAGAGAGAGAGAGAGAGAGAGAGGAGGAGAGAGAGGAGAGAGAGAGAGAGAGAGAGAGAGAGAGCGCAAATACTTTTTTTAATTAGGGTGAATAAATAAGCTGATAGCTTCTTTACGGTATGCCCTGA
>CM031615.1:40570326-40587826 GCA_018398815.1 Conus ventricosus | reverse complement strand
TGTATTGAAAATAAAAATGCCTTCGAAACATGTCGCATGGAAACAAAGTATATAGACATTCCAGATTGACACTTCCTGTGTCTGGTATTAACACGGTGTCCTGTGTGCAACTGTGACCACTGCTCCTAGAGCTGGGCATCTTCTGGTAGTAAGGCTGACCACTGCATACAGAGATGGGCATCTGCTGTGTGTTCATAATAACGCTGAGCATTACCTGCAAAACAGACATCTGCTGTGTTCTGTTCGTAACCCTGACCACTAGTCATACAGACATCTGCTGTGTTCTGTTCGTAACCCTGATTACTAGTCATACATACAGACATCTGCTGTGTTCTGTTCGTAACCCTGACCACTACTCATACAGACGTCTGCTGTGTTCTGTTCGTAACCCTGACCACTACTCATTCAGACATCTGCTGTGTTCTTTAGCAACCCTGACCATTATCATCATACAGACATCTGCTGTGTTCTGTTCGTAACCCTGACCACTAGTACACACTACAGACATCTGTGTTCTGTTCGTAACCCTGACCACTAGTCATACATACAGACATCTGCTGTGTTCTGGTAGTCACGCTGACCACTACATACACACACAGACATCTGCTGTGTTCTGTTTGTAACCCTGACCACTAGTCATAATACAGACATCTGCTGTGTTCTGGTAGTCACGCTGACCACTACTACATACAGACATTCTGCTGTGTTCTGTCGTACCCTGACCACTACTAATACAGACATTTGCTGTGCTCTGTTCTTAGCGATGACGCTACTCTACACAAACATACATCTTCTGCGTTCTGGGTAGTCACGCTAACCACTACACATACAGATGGACATCCCGGTGTTCTGGTAGAGTGCAGAAGCGTGATCATAGGGGCACGCGGCTTTAGACTGGTCGACGTTGTTGCCAGAGGAAGCAGCAGCTGTGGTGAACGTGATGCCGTCTTCTGCAATTTCGTAGAAGTCTTCATCGTCTTGCGCTCCCTGGTAGACTGCCTTTGTCTGTCCTCTCTCTGCTGTGGTGGCTGTTCTGGGAGGTGGGAGGCAACTATTGTTGGGGCCAGAACCTGCTATTGAAATTGGTGTTATATAAATGTGTGCACATGTCTGCAGGCGTACATGTGTATACATGCATGCGTGCGTTCGTGCGACGGTGTTAATGTATGTGAGGGCGCACGTGCGTGTGTATGAGAGAGAGAGAGAGAGAGAGAGAGAGAGAGAGAGAGAGAGAGAAAAGAGAGAAAGAGAGAGAGAGAGAGAAAGAGAAAGAATATCAGTCAGACTGAGAGAGAGGCGGGGGGGGGGGGGGCGGGGAAGGAGAGAGAGAGAGAGAGAGAGAGAAGAGAGAGAGAGAGAGAGAGAATCAGACAGACGCACAGTATAGACAGAGAGAGAGAGAAAGAGACAGAGAGACAGACAGAGAGAGAGAGAGAGACTGAGAGAGAGAGACAGAGACAGAGAAAGAGACAGAGAGAGACAGAGACAGAGAGAGATGCTGACGCCAACACACGTCACGTGTTCGTTTCTTCATTACTCCTAGTAACGATGGGTAGAATTTGCAGCTACTAGAAGGAAAACAAAATGTTATGTGACAAAGCACAAGGACAGTATGGGCAGTTCAGCCCCCATAAAGATCGAACATTCCATCTCCTAAGGACAGTATGGGCAGTTCAGCCCTCCATAAAGATCGAACATTCCATCTCCTAAGGACAGTATGGGCAGTTCAGCCCTCCATAAAGATCGAACATTCCATCTCCTAAGGACAGTATGGGCAGTTCAGCCCTCCATAAAGATCGAACATTCCATCTCCTAGGGACAGTATGGGCAGTTCAGCCCTCCATAAAGATCGACCATTCCATCTCCTAAGGACAGTATGGGCAGTTCAGCCCTCCATAAAGATCGAACATTCCATCTCCTAAGGACAGTATGGGCAGTTCAGCCCTCCATAAAGATCGACCATTCCATCTCCTAAGGACAGTATGGGCAGTTCAGCCCTCCATAAAGATCGAACATTCCATCTCCTAAGGACAGTATGGGCAGTTCAGCCCTCCATAAAGATCGACCATTCCATCTCCTAAGGACAGTATGGGCAGTTCAGCCCTCCATAAAGATCGAACATTCCATCTCCTAAGGACAGTATGGGCAGTTCAGCCCTCCATAAAGATCGAACATTCCATTTCCTAAGGACAGTATGGACAGTTCAGTCCCCCATAAAGATCGAACATTCCATCTCCTAAGGACAGTATGGGCAGTTCAGCCCTCCATAAAGATCGAACATTCCATCTCCTAAGGACAGTATGGGCAGTTCAGCCCTCCATAAAGATCGAACATTCCATTTCCTAAGGACAGTATGGGCAGTTCAGCCCCCATAAAGATCGAACATTCCATCTCCTAAGGACAGTATGGGCAGTTCAGCCCTCCATAAAGATCGAACATTCCATCTCCTAAGGACAGTATGGGCAGTTCAGCCCCCATAAAGATCGAACATTCCATCTCCTAAGGACAGTATGGGCAGTTCAGCCCTCCATAAAGATCGAACATTCCACAAGGACAGTGTCGGCAGTTCAGCCCTCCATAAAGATCGAACATTCCACAAGGACAGTGTCGGCAGTTCAGTCCTCCATAAAGATCGAACATTCCACAAGGACAGTGTCGGCAGTTCAGCCCTCCATAAAGATCGAACATTCCACAAGGACAGTATGGGCAGTTCAGCCCTCCATAAAGATCGAACATTCCACAAGGACAGTGTCGGCAGTTCAGCCCTCCATAAAGATCGAACATTCCACAAGGACAGTGTCGGCAGTTCAGCCCTCCATAAAGATCGAACATTCCACAAGGACAGTGTCGACAGTTCAGCCCTCCATAAAGATCGAACATTCCATCTCCTAATGTTTGAAAACAGATCCGCAGTCCAATCCCGTAACCTCACCAACAAAAAACGAGGTCAGCTTTGGGCCATGAAGTTTCGTCGATCACTGTTGATCACTTTGCATGAAATTGGTGGGAAGCGGACGGACAAAGAATCAGCCCCACGTATAGGCTGTAAGCATTGGCGCCTTGGCAGAGAACATGGTGATGAAGGGCTTAGACTTGAGCAAAGACAAATCACACAAACCCAACGTCAAGAACCATAATTAATTTCTGTCTGACAGAAAAATCTTCGTCAGTGCGCGGACAATATTGATAGAAATAAGACGAAGGCTTGTTAGATGTAACAAAGACATTATTAGAAGCAGTTAACAAGAATGATCTCCATATTGATGTATAGATATATTGGCAAACAGCGTATGTATGATTGGCGTCAACAAGTATAATTGAAATTCCAAAATTGAAAGTTCAGAATTATTCTTCAAAATGGTCTGGCACAGATCAGAATTTCCACTTATTATGCAATGATTATCTTTTCACGTATCCGTGTGCGTGTGTGTGTTTGTGTGTGTGTGTGTGTGTGTGTGCGTGTGCGTGTGTGTGTGTGTGTGTGTTTGTGTGTGTGTGTGTGTGTATGTGTGTGCGTGTGCGTGTGCGCGCGCGCGCGGCGCGCGTGTGTGTGTGTGTGTGTGTGTGTGTGTGTGTGAGGGGGGTGGAGGTTCGTGCGTGCACGTGCGTGTGTGCGTGTGCGTGTGCGTGTGTGTGTGTGTGTGTGTGTGTGCGTGCGCGTGTGCACGCGCGTGCGTGCGTCTGTGTGTGCTTAATTGCCCATTCACAGGCGTGTGTGCGAGATGGGTGGAAGTGTGTGTGTATGTATGGAAAGCTACTAAATCATGTTATTTAGAAGAAGGAAGAAAAACAAAAAAGGTTACATATACCCAGCACAACATTAAAGGAAATAACAACTAAGATAACGCTTTAATCTTTACAGCACTTGAAACATACATTGTCTCTCACCTGATCCGCCAGAAACAATGTATGTTTGGGAGATGGACAGAAAGAAAGTAGTGCGGAAGGGAAGAGGAGAAAACAATAATTAGAAACTAATGCTGATCTGTTCATCAAGATATGGTCGGCTTACCATGCTTTGCCTTTCTGACCGGGAACGACCTTTTCCTTAATCTGAGAAACCTGAAACCAGTCACACTGTTGTGATCCACATGTCATGTCCAGAGACATTGTGCACATCAGTTCAAACATGGTCTGCTGTGATACCATCTTCACACGGCCATTCGCATTTTACTCATTCCTACCTTTCAAAGAGTGAAGAAGCTCCGTGGTGCATTCCATGTCATGTGCCACTCACAATGAAACATATTCTTTTAGAGTGTTGGGACCTGCATGATGTGAGACACAAACATTTTACAGCAGATTCCATGAAAACCGTGTTCAGAGATGTCCCACCTGTTGTGATCTTTGAATTCCTGAAAGAGATTACTATTTGTAATCGGATCTGAGATCTTATAGTGCAAAGATTTTTAACAAAATTTCAGGTGGGTTTTAAATGTATTTTTATTGAAGACTTGTGTGAATGAATAACTGTTTTAGGGCATATCTGAAGCCTGAATTTTCTTCGTACTCTACTCTCTGTGAAATCGCTGTTTTAAATGTTTTCAGCAGTCTGAATTCTCTTCATATTCCATTGTCAAGCTGTGAAATCGCTGCGGGTTTTTTTTTATTTTTTTTATTTTTTTTTAGTGTAATCTGCAGTGTAAGTTTTATTCATACTTGTCTATAAGCTGTGAAAACAGTTTTCATGTGTTATTATAAATCTGAATTTCCTTCATGCTGCTCTATCCAGTAGTGAAATCGCTGCCTCTAAATGTTATCTGTAGTCAGAATGCTCTTCTTACTCCTCTATCAAACACCCGCGAACCATTCCACTCTCTCTCTGGGAATGGGGTATCACGCATTGCTTCTCTTTGACACGATGAAACGAGAAATGTTTTCTACTCTACGTATAATTACACATGAAAAATCCAAACGCACAAAAGAAATATAATAAAAACACAAGAGAGCAATAGTTCCTGATCCTGGGCTATATACAGAAATGGCATCTTACCTGGCCAGATTTACACGCACACACAGACACATACACACATGCGCGCAGGCACGCACGCACGCACGCACGCACGCACGCACGCACGCACGCACGCACGCACGCACGCACGCACCACACCACACACACACACACACACACACACACACACACACACACTTGACGCCACACCACAGTCCTCGAACAAGTCACTGCACATTTTGCTTCAGCACTGGGTGATGGTGACGCCTTGAGTTGTCCAGCACCAGGTTCCAGGACCGAGTCTCCATGGTCATCTCTGGGGACTCTTTTTCGCCTCAAAAGTCTTTTCTTTTTCTTTGCTCACTTCTGGGTCTTGGACTTAATCTTCGACGTGGAAGTCTTCTTCTGTCACCGCTGGTTTTCGAACTCAGTCTCTCTTTCTCAGGTTGTATTAGT
The DNA here is from genome assembly GCA_018398815.1 of Conus ventricosus. Taxonomy (NCBI): domain Eukaryota; kingdom Metazoa; phylum Mollusca; class Gastropoda; order Neogastropoda; family Conidae; genus Conus; species Conus ventricosus. Next base: position 40,582,419 of record CM031615.1, on the reverse strand, counting down.
CGCCCACGCCCTGCGTTAAAGACCATTGCTTCACCTCTGCCACCCAGCCCACGTTTTTTTTGACCCTAGTCTGTCCTGGTCATTCCTCTGTCTCTCTCGTGCTGTGTTGTTCCTCTCTCGCTTGGTCGTGTTGCTTTTCTCCTCTCAGTTTATATAGGGATTCAAACAAAGACTTATCTCTTGGGCCATGCTTTGCCCATGCTGCTTCTCCCTGCTTGTTTACATCGACAAAGGAATTCCCCTCCGGTGGCATTCTTCCCACATCAGAATTTACACACATTTCCAATAACAGTTAGCAAACAACCACTTTCGCCAAATGGATATCGAAATTTCCACGACCTCGGGGTCACTTTCACATAGTAATCATCCTACAGACAGCTACGAAACATTGTCCACACGCATGCTAACCAGCCTGACAACAGCATCAACGCAGTGTCCTACAGCAACACCGGCTGAAGAAGCTCAAGACCCTGTTCCTCAAGGTAATGCGCTCGGTCTGTTGCTTAGCAACCTCACCTGCCCGAGTCTTTAGCACTCACCTGATGTTCCGAGGTTCTAGTGGATAAATGGTCCGCCTTTCGCCATCAGGAAGGTTCAAACTGGGAGGGGTCCTAGCCGCTTTCGATGCCTACTGACTGTTAGTTACCTGAAAACATCGACCTCCTTCACACAGTTTGAACATCTGAGCTAGTGAGAGGGCGCTAAGTGTTATCGGCCAATTACCAGTTTTCCACCACGTTCAAAAATCTAATAGTCTATCTAAAGGCTGAAGGCCATTTGTGGGAAACGTCGCTTCCCTGACATCTACAGTCTCAGGTCTCTTCATATTCCTCTATCAAGCTGTCGAAATCGCTGTTTTCGTGTTATCTGCAGTCTGAATTCTCTTTATACTCTTCTATCAAGCTATGAAATATCTGTTTTCAGTTTCCCCCATAGCCAGAACCCTCTTCATACTCCTGTTTTTAAAATCTCACATGCTGCCAGATTTATCTTCATTCTCTGCCATTATGCTGTAATTCTGCTGTTTTCACGTCTCACTGCTCCCTAAAGTATGTTCATGCTTCCCTATCACGTTTAAAAAGTGTTCAAGCAACATGAAGTCTGTTTCTCAGCATGAATCTCTTAAGTATTAGTTCACACGTAATCTGTGCTTTTTTTTTCTTGCTTTCGTTCTTCTTTCTTTTCTTTCTTTCTTTCTTTCTTTCTTTTCTTTCTTTTTCTTCGTTTCGTTCGTTCGTTCGTTCGTTCGTGCTTTCTTTCTCCTTGGTTTTTTTGTTTGTTTGGTTTGTTTCGTTTGTTTTTTGTCTCACTCCCAGAACTGTGTTGAGAAAGATCTTTCGAATCTCACATGCACATCCCCATTATCCTAGAAACCAGGTTATAAGCAATGTCCATGTAGCATCCACCACCCAACTCTACTCGGATACTTTCATGTTAAAGCCCCTACCTCACCCCCACCGCATTCATGTTAATGCCCCCCACCCATTCCCCCAATCTGTCTCCAATCTCCCAATATCTCCCCATCACCCACTGACCCCTTCCCCCTCTCATCCTCTCCCACCCCACCATTACCCACATCTCCCCCTCCCAACATCATACCCCAACCTAACTCACTCGTCAGTGCTCTGAACTTGTCCGTTTTCACATCCCCAGCTGCGTCTTCCAAATCAAGCGCCACCTATTTTTTTTATTGTTTTTTAAAAATAAATTAAATATACACCAGTGAACTCATGTCCACACAGTTAGCAATATAGCTGTCATTTCTTTGTTTACCATTCACACACCAATAAATCCATCTCAATGCAGTTGTATTCATTTGTGAACCCCTTCGTTCACCAGCCATTTATCCCAAAACCCTTCCCCACGAAGTTTGCAATAAAGTGTGATCTACTTCGTCTATGAACTGTACACCACACAACCCATGCCCACGAAGCTAGCAATAAAGTGTGATCTACTTCGTCTATGAGCTATACACCACACAACCCATGCCCACGAAGCTAGCAATAAAGTGTGATCTACTTCGTCTATGAGCTATACACCACACAACCCATGCCCACGAAGCTAGCAATAAAGTGTGATCTACTTCGTCTATGAGCTATACACCACACAACCATGCCCACGAAGCTAGCAATAAAGTGTGATCTACTTCGTCCATGAGCTATACACCACACAACCCATGCCCACGAAGCTAGCAATAAAGTGTGATCTACTTCGTCTATGAGCTATACACCACACAACCCATCCCCACGAAGCTAGCAATAAAGTATGATCTACTTCGTCTATGAACTATACACCACACAACCCATGCCCACGAAGCTAGCAATAAAGTATGATCTACTTCATTTATGAGCTATGCACCACAGAACCTATCTCCACAAAGCTAGCAGTAAAGTGTGATCTACTTCGTTCATCAGCCATACACCAACCGGTCCATTTCCACGCTGCTAACTGTAAAGAGTATTTCACTTTGTTCATCAGATACACCCCCACAATATTCATGTCTATACTGCAAGCCATCAGCATGATTTCGTTTTGTTGATCAATCATACACCAATACATTCCTCTCTAGACAGTTGGCAATAAAATGTAATATAATTATTGCTCGTCATTAATACTCTACTAACTCCACACAGTTAGCAATACATCTTAGTAATGCATATGCTATCAACAGTGGTAAAGCTACCGTGACCTCAGCTGATGATGTTTTTGCATGAAGAATATTAACATACTTACGTCACCATGACAACTGCTCACCACAGGATAACACCAAGTAGGATAAACATTACAATGCCTACGTCGCTCTCCAAACTATAGCGACAGGTAGGGTGGGCATTAACAGTACTACAATCACTGTGAGCCCTGCTAAGCATATTGTTGCATCAAGAATGATGATAATTACCAACAGCTACGTCATTGAGATCATTGGTCTCCATATAGCAGCACTACGAATCATGAACTAGGGTCACTGTGACTACTGTGCACCATTATATAGCACCAGAGTATGATGAACATGCGCAGTACTAAAGTCATCGTGACCACTGTTCACCATCATATAGCACCAGAGTATGATGAACATGCGCAGTACTAAAGTCATCGTGACCACTGTTCACCATCATATAGCACCAGAGTCTGATGAACATGAGCAGTACTAAAGTCATCGTGACCACTGTTCACCATCATAATTATAGCACCAGAGTATGATGAACATGCACAGTACTAAAGTCATCGTGACCACTGTTCACCATCATAATTATAGCACCAGAGATTGATGAACATGCACGGTACTAAAGTCATCGTTACCACTGTTCACCATTATTTAGCACTAAGAATAATGAGCATTAATGGAACTAATGTCACTGTAACCGATGTTGTTCACATTATTGCAAGAACTATGGTGAACATTCACAGTACTCAAGTCACTGTGACTATGTCTCACCATATTATAACAACTATGGTGAACGTTCACAGTACTCAAGCCACTGTGACTACTTCTCACCATATTATAGCAATAACTATGATGCACATTAACAGTACTCAAGTCACTGTGACTACTGCTCACCATATTACAGCAGTAAGTATGATGAATATCAACAGTAGTAAACTCACCGGGACTACTAATCACATTTAATACCCTTACAGCACCAAGTATGATGAACATTAACATTGTTACAGTCACTGTAACTAATCACTGTATTACAGCAGCAAGTAAGATGAACATTGACAGTACAGAAATCACTGTGACAGCTGCTCACCATTATCACAGCACCAAATATGATGTTCATTAGCAGCACTAAAATCACTGTGACTACTGCTCACCATGTTATAGCACCAACTATGATGAATATTAACAGTAGTAAACTCACTCTGATTACAAATCACAAATAGCACCATTATGGCACCAATTATGATGAACATTAGACAATACTAAAATCACTGTGACTACTGCTCACCATATTATAGCACCATCTATGATGAACATTAACAATACTAAAATCACTGTGACTACTGCTCACCATATTATAGCATAAACGAGCCATAGTATTATGAAGATGCCAGGGCCGGTCACAGATCCGATAACAGCACTTGACGTTCTGTCGATGCCTGTGTCTGTTGTAAAGGAAAAATTGACATGTGTGTTAGACATGTTTGTTTTCACTGCTGGAGATAGTTTTCTTGCATTATACATTAAACCTTCGTTCAGATCATCAAGAAAAAAAGTTCGTTCCTGACGAGCAAAAATGTACAATTGTTACTCCAAACTCCCAGGCAGAGAAACAAAAGATAACTACAAAGACGCCAGTAGAATTGATAGCTGATAGAATTATTATAATAGGTTCTCAAATAAAGTTGACGGCTGCTAGAATTATTGCAACAAACTCCCTGGAAAATATCAACAACATCAATGTATTTTGTGAAAATGACAACCAATAGACTTAGTACAATACATTCTCAGGTGAAGCTGACAGCTAACAACTATTACAACACGCTCCCAGATGGACCTTTCGTTTGTTTGCTGGTGTGTTTGCTTGTTTGTTTTTGTTTGTTTGTCTTATGGACCTTTCGTTTGTTTGCATGTGTGTGTGTTTGTTTGTTTGTTTGTCTGGTTTTGTTTGTTTGTCTTATTAACACAACCGTGTGTAGAGCTGACAAATTAATAGAAATGCTGTAACTGACTAAGCGGGGTTTTTTCAGTTGAAGGACAGGAAATATCTTTTTTTTAAACACTGGTTGCTCCTGATACCATCGTTGATTTTGTCATCAGCTGAAAAATGTTGATCACCAGTTAAACGTGTTCTCTTGACAAATACTGGATAACTTACTACATCTGAAGGAGAGGACGGGAAGGGAGAAAGGGAGAGGGGGGGGGGGGTGGAGGCAGTGGGAGAGGGGAACGGGGTGAAGGAGAACTATATGGCCTCTCAACCAAAACAAAGTCGCACTGCCGTGGTAGCCACATTTGTCTTCGATCTCTTTTATTGTTCAAGGAATGAACCTTTTTTTACGATTTTCTAAGCTACCCACAAGCCTAGTGTTACAATTATTCATATAATCGTCATCACCATCGCAATTCTCGTCATCATCATCAAATTGTCATCATCAATACGATCCTCCTCCTCCTCCTCCTCCTCATCATCATCTTCATCATGATCATCATCATGATCATCATCATCTTCATCATCATCATCATCACCACCATCATCTACATCAATACGATCATCATCATCATCATCATCATCATCATCATCATCAACCACCACCATCATCTACATCAATACGATCATCATCATCATCATCATCATCATCATCATCATCACCATCATCACCACCATCATCATCATCATCATCATCATCATCAACACGACCATCATCATCATCATCATCATCATCATCATCATCATCATCATCACCAATATAATCATTATGGGATAAGTGTAAAAATAATATCATTACTATCACCAGCATTATGAACTTAGCCTGGTAGTTCAACGAATTAGATTCTGTATATGTAGCGTTACATACCTCCCATAAGAATAGCTCCATTAAACTTCAAGAGCCACCTGAACTAGTTTTTGACCAATTATGATAAAACAACACACATTAAAAAAAAACAATTTACTTTCTGTCTCATGCCAACAAAAGGCACATCTAGCCACTGACAAATTATGATTCTTATTAAAACCAGCTTTGCTTGCGCGGTAGCTACAATAATAAGAGTACAGGTAAAGCAAAGCTTTCTTTCAGAATAGTGTATCATTGTAAACACACATAAAAAAAACATTACGTAACAATAATTAGGGTATGTGTAAAGCAAAACTTTTTTTTTAACAGAATAGTGTTTCATTGTAAACAAAAGAACCGTGTTGCAAAATGTGTTGTGTGTGTGTGTGTGTGTGTGTGTGTGTGTGTGTGTGTGTGTGTGTGTGTGTGCGTGCGTGCGTGCGTGCGTGCGTGCGTGCGTGCGTGCGTGCGTGCGTGCGTGCGTGCGTGCGTGCGTGCGTGCGTGCGTGCGTGCGTGCGTGCGTGCGTGTGTGTGTGTGTGTGTGTGTGTGTGTGTGTGTGTTCTGTTTAAGCCGTTGCATTTGTTATTTAACAAAAAACGTCCCATCTGTGGCCCCAAACAATGGAGCTAACTGCAACCTGTCATATCATAATTAGTTTTACAGGTGAGTAATGTTGCACGATAGCATGATTCTTCACACAGAAGTAAAACTCCGGAAATAAAGACGGTGATATCAACAGTAGAGTCATTCAAAACAAAACGTTCCCTTGACTAAAAAAGAAAACTAACAAACAAAAATATATAACAGAAAATAATAATATCCTTCCCATTGAATGTCATGCAGTGGCAGCATTCATTTTTTTTTTCTTACCCGCCTGCACACAAACGAGTACAACACACACACACACACACACACACACACACACACACACACACACACACACACACACACACACACACGCACGCACGCACGCACGCACACTCACACACATCACTCTATTAATTAAATGATTCAGGACTATTGAGAAATCCTTGGCTAGGGGTGTTTTACTGTTGTTGTTGTAGTTGTTGTTGTTTTCTACATTCGATTCTTGTTTTCATTTCATCAAACATAATTATGTTGGTGACCCTCAAGATGACGTCACCACTCAAAACAGCAAAAAAATCTGACTGACCATGACATCAGCCGGTTGGACTATCACAGCTCCCAGACTGACAGACTGACCATGGCATCAGCCTATTGGACTGTCACAGCTGCCAGACTGACAGACTGACTATGGCATCAGCCTGTTGGACTGTCACAGCTGCCAGACTGACGGTCTGGCCATGAAATTGACAGACTGACCATGACATTGACAGACTGACCATGACATTGACAGACTGACCATGACATTGACAGACTGACCATGACATCTGCCTGTTAGACTGTCACAGCTGCCAGACTGACAGCCTGACATGAAATTGACAGACTGACCATGGCATTGACAGACTGACCATGACATTGACAGACTGATCATGACATTGACAGACTGACCATGACATCTGCCTGTTGGACTGTCACAGCTCCCAGACTGACAGTCGGGGCTGCACCCGATGCACGTGCCGTTTGTTTCTGTAGTGTCCATTCCGACAATCTAGAAAACAAGGAATAGTGGGGCCCTGCAAGCGATACCAGCAGTGTGTAAAACGTGCAGCGACGTGTCACCTGCGTTGTGGGAGACAGAAGTCTAATGACTGAAATCCAATCGTATACATCCATGAGACACAACTGATCGGCCAGCTGTTGACACGGGCGAACAGTGCACAGATCGGCCTGCTGTTGACACGGGCGGACAGTGGACAGATCGGCCTGCTGTTGACACGGGCGGACAGTGGACTGATCGGCCTGCTGTTGATGACACGGGCAGACAGTTGACTGATCGGCCTGCTGTTGACACGGGCGGACAGTTGATTGATCGGCCTGCTGTTGACACGGGCGGACAGTTGACTGATTGGCCAGCTGTTGACACGGGCGGACAGTGGACTGATCGGCCTGCTGTTGACACGGGCGGACAGTGGACTGATCGGCCTGCTGTTGACACGGGCGGACAGTGGACTGATCGGCCTGCTGTTGACACGGGCGGACAGTGGACTGATCGGCCTGCTGTTGACACGGGCGAACAGTGGACTGATCGGCCTGCTGTTGATGACACGGGCGGACAGTGGACTGATCGGCCTGCTGTTGATGACACGGGCGGACAGTGGACTGATCGGCCTGCTGTTGATGACACGGGCGGACAGTTGACTGATTGGCCAGCTGTTGACACGGGCGGACAGTTGATTGATCGGCCTGCTGTTGACACGGGCGGACAGTTGACTGATTGGCCAGCTGTTGACACGGGCGGACAGTTGATTGATCGGCCTGCTGTTGACACAGGCGGACAGTGGACTGATCGGCCTGCTGTTGACACGGGCGGACAGTTGACTGATTGGCTAGTTGATTGATCGGCCTGCTGTTGACACGGGCGGACAGTGGACTGATCGGCCTGCTGTTGTTGTTTTCTACATTCGATTCTTGTTTTCATTTCATCAAACATAATTATGTTGGTGACCCTCAGCTGGCCAATCAGTCCACTGTCCGCCCGTGTCATCAACAGCAGGCCGACCAGTCCACTGTCCGCCCGTATCATCAACAGCAGGCCGATCACTCCACTGTCCGCCCGTGTCATCAACAGCAGGCCGATCAGTTGACGGGCGGACAGTTGACTGATTGGCCTGCTGTTGACACGGGCGGACAGTTGATTGATCGGCCTGCTGTTGACACGGGAGGACAGTGGACTGATCGGCCTACTGTTGACACGGGCGGACAGTGGACTGATCGGCCTGCTGTTGATGACACGGGCGGACAGTGGACTGATCGGCCTGCTGTTTTATGACACGGGCGGACAGTGGACTGATCGGCCTGCTGTTGATGACACGGGCGAACAGTGGACTGATCGGCCTACTGTTGACACGGGCGGACAGTGGACTGATCGGCCTGCTGTTGACACGGGCGAACAGTGGACTGATCGGCCTGCTGTTGATGACACGGGCGGACAGTGGACTGATCGGCCTGCTGTTGATGACACGGGCGGACAGTGGACTGATCGGCCTGCTGTTGATGACACGGGCGGACAGTGGACTGATCGGCCTGCTGTTGATGACACGGGCGAACAGTGGACTGATCGGCCTGCTGTTGATGACACGGGCGGACAGTGGACTGATCGGCCTGCTGTTGATGACACAGGCGGACAGTGGACTGATCGGCCTGCTGTTGATGACACGGGCGGACAGTGGACTGATCGGCCTGCTGTTGACACGGGCGGACAGTTGATTGATCGGCCTGCTGTTGACACGGGCGGACAGTGGACTGATCGGCCTGCTGTTGATGACACGGGCGAACAGTTGATTGATCGGCCTGCTGTTGATGACACGGGCGGACAGTGGACTGATCGGCCTGCTGTTGATGACACGGGCGAACAGTGGACTGATCGGCCTGCTGTTGACACGGGCGGACAGTGGACTGATCGTCTGCTGTTGATGACACGGGCGAACAGTTGATTGATCGGCCTGCTGTTGATGACACGGGCGGACAGTGGACTGATCGGCCGGCTGTTGACATGGGCGGACAGTGGACTGATCGGCCTGCTGTTGATGACACGGGCGGACAGTGGACTGATCGGCCTGCTGTTGATGACACGGGCGGACAGTGGACAGATCGGCCTACTGTTGATACGGGCGGACAGTTGACTGATCGGCCTGCTGTTGATGACACGGGCGGACAGTGGACAGATCGGCCTACTGTTGATACGGGCGGACAGTTGACTGATCGGCCAGCTGTTGACACGGGCGGAAAGTGGACTGATCGGCCTACTGTTGATACGGGCGGACAGTGGACTGATCGGCCCGCTGTTGTTGACACGGGCGGACAGTGGATTGATCGACCTGCTGTTGATGACACGGGCGGACAGTGTTTCAGCTGTGAACTGACCCGGGGCTATGTGTTGTCACTGGCATCAGCCAGGGAAAAGGACCGAACGTATCAGTGCCTGAGCCCCACTGCTGGCACTTTGACGCCCAGAGTGCCACCCATCACCTTTGTGTTATATGCCCTTAACTTTTACTAAATTGTCAGAATGATGGACGATTAGACGTGTTCACAAAAACAACAACAACAACAACAACAAACAAACAAACAAGCAAAAAACAAACAAACAAAAAATCAGAGGAAAATAGTGACAGTTTTCCCATTGGAAATAAATCAACAAAATTACAAGAAGATACACTGTTCCGCTGAACAAAAGAGACAAACAAATGACAAGGCAAAACACGAAACGTTTTGACCTCTTTGGTCTTCCTCAGGCAAGACAAACAACATCCGAGACAATGAACACGAAGAATCACTCACTCACTCATCTCCTCAATTTCGGCGCAAAATGAATGTCCATTCGGACAGTCTGGGAAAATGGACCCCTTACTAGGCCTACAACCAAACAAAAAGCTGAAAGTCAAGCATCTGCCCATGTGGTAAACGGTTGTGTCCTATTGAAATATACGATGGATTTCTGAGAATAGACATTCGTTGCCCAGAGCGCATAAGACTCGTCGCTTGCATGCTGTGGAGAGCGAGAGGAAGATACTCGTGGTATCGCTTGCAGTGCCCCACTATTCTTCTTCTTTTTTTTTTTTTTTTTTTTGAGACTATCAGAACGGACATCAATTTTGTGCCCAATTTGAATGCTCTTTGTCTTACCTGAAGAAGACCAAAGAGGTAAAAAAGCGTTGTGTTTCGTCTTGTGGTTTTTTTGTTTTGTTTCTTACGTTCGGAAATCTTGTTTATTTTTTGTTTTTATTTCCGCCTGCCGTCACCTCACTTTGAAAGTAACGTTGGAAACACCGTTACGTTTCCACAGTTGTGGGGCCAGACAAACAGATCTAGAGTCCAAGGTCTTGTTTTGAAGCGCACGCATCGATATATTGACCGTCTGCCTGACAGCCGCACCGTTTGGCACACACACGTTTGGGCATTTTCTGCCTGGGGCTGAAGTGTGAGTCTAAGAGAGGGACAACACGGCTTCGGGAGTGCACAGCAGCGACATCGGCCCCGTGAAAATGGCAGGGTCACTCTCACCGACACAGATATAACCTTCCTTGGAGGTTTTACAATACCAGGTACTGTTGTCTGCCCTTCCTTTCGCTTTCTGCTTCTTTGTTTAGCGTATTATTGTTAAGTTAACCAGTGAAGACTGGCGTAGCTTCCGTCTCTCTCTCTCTCTCTCTCTCTCTCTCTCTCTCTCTCTCTCTCTCTCTCTTTCTCTCTCTCTCTCTCTCTCTCTCTCTCTCTCTCTCTCTCTCTCTCTCTCTCTCTCGCTCGCTCGCTCGCTCGCTCGCTCTCTATCAGAGACAGAGAGACAGAGGCAAAACGTCTCCGAATCCTTGGAGTAGCGGCAACTACGTACTTTATCATCCAAAATATAAAATTCATGTACGCCAACTGTGGAGTTTACCTTTACGTTTCTTTCCAGTGTAAAGTGTTGCATGGGGTACACTGTTTATCGTAGCAGTTAACTGTACACTTCTTTTTTTTTCTGTGTAACTTAGTGTTTTATGTCTGTTACCTGAACACTTGTTTGCTGTGTAGCCAGTGTTACATGTCTGTTACCTCCACATTTGTTTCCTGTGTGGCCAGTGTTACATGTCTGTTACCTGCACATCTTGTTTCCTGTGTGGCCAGTGTTACATGTCTGTTACCTGTACATCTTGTTTCCTGTGTGGCCAGTGTTACATGTCCGTTACCTCCACATTTGTTTCCTGTGTGGCCAGTGTTACATGTCTGTTACCTGCACATCTTGTTTCCTGTGTGGCAAGTGTTACATGTCTGTTATCTGCATATCTTGTTTCCTGTGTGGTCAAGGTTACATGTCTGTTACCTCCACATTTCTTTCTTGTAGTGTGGCCAGTGTTACATGTCTGTTACCTGCACATCTTGTTTCCTGTGTGGCCAGTGTTACATGTCTGTTACCTGTACATCTTGTTTCCTGTGTGGCCAGTGTTACATGTCTGTTACCGGCACATCTTGTTTCCTGTGTGGCCAGTGTTACATGTCTGTTACCGGTACATCTTGTTTCCTGTGTAGCCAGTGTTACATGTCTGTTACCTGCACATCTTGTTTCCTGTGTGGCAAGTGTTACATGTCTGTTATCTGCATATCTTGTTTCCTGTGTGGTCAAGGTTACATGTCTGTTACCTCCACATTGTCGTTTCTTGTAGTGTGTGGCCAGTGTTACATGTCTGTTACCTGCACATCTTGTTTCCTGTGTGGCCAGTGTTACATGTCTGTTACCGTACATCTTGTTTCCTGTGTGGCCAGTGTTACATGTCTGTTACCGGACATCTTGTTTCCTGTGTAGCCAGTGTTACATGTCTGTTACCGGACATCTTGTTTCCTGTGTGCCAGTGTTACATGTCTGTTACCTGCACACTTGTCTCCGGTGTAGCCAGTGTTACATATGTTACCTGCACACTTGTCTCCTGTGTAGCCAGTGTTACATATGTTACCTGCACACTTGTCTCCT
>CM031615.1:40541716-40569326 GCA_018398815.1 Conus ventricosus | reverse complement strand
AACAGACATGTAACACTGGCTACACAGGAAACAAGTGTTCAGGTAATAGACACCTAACACTGGCTACACAGGAAACAGTGTGTAGATAATAAAGATGTAACACTGGTTACACAGGTGGCAAGTGTGCAGGTGACAGAAAGTAGCACTGGTACACAGGACACAAGTGTGCAGACAAAACAGAATGTAACACTGGTTACACGGAAGTGTGAATGTCAAGTCAGCAGTGGATGCACATGAATTCTACAGTTCAGCTGATGATCTATGTAGCTGCAGTTATTCGGAATATTCAAAGAAGTTTTGCACCTCTCTCTGTGTCTCTCTGTCTCTGTCTCTGTCTCTCTCTCTCTCTCTCTCTCTCTCTCTCTCTCTCTCTCTCTCTCTCTCTCTCTCTCTCTCTCAGAATGGTCTAATAGAGGAGAGAGAATTGCTGTCTTTAATGTTTGATATTTACTTAACAACCATTTAACTTTGATTATGCCGGTCAAGGTATAGTATATGGAGTGACAGAGGCGGTCATAGTTATTCTTCACATTGTGTTCAAGTTGGATTGCAATTCATACGGTGTTTGTACACAGTTGTTTGATTCACAGATGCACAATATGGGTTTACAATATTGAGCAGAAATATGGGCTTTTGAAAATGTTCCTTGTATGCACTTAAGCGCCTTTTGAATGTAGATAAACGAACACCCAGTGGTCTGGTTTATGGTGAACGTGAAAGATATCCAGTTAATTTGAATTCTTATTTAAAATGTATAAAATTATTGGCTCAGATTACGGAGACTGGGTGAGTGCAGGATACCTTTCAAAGGTTATTGGGTGTTTTTAAAATCCAGATAATAACGGTGAGAAGACACGGGTTTCCAATGTTCAAAAGTGCTTGTGCTTAAAATCACATGGGTCTGGATTGGTTTCGAATAACCAAGATGATTTTTAAAAAAAGAATCAGGATTTCTGAATTATTTCGAACTGATGATTATTGATTGCAGGTGGCAGGACTGGCAGGACCATGTGTGTGTGTGTAATATTGATAGGTTTGCTCAGTACAAACTCTATCAATCGACTTATATAGTAAAACCATTTAGTAAGATGAAAATCAATAGATACACTAAATATGCATTGACAACATTAAGATTTGGAGTGTCTGACATTGCTCGCTATCGCCTCAGGTACAGCAATGCTGTTGAAGATTGTTTGATATGTTGACTGCATAATAGTTCAAGAGGAGATGAAAAACATTCTTTAGGGTGTTCTCCTGCTCTGAGTAAATTAAGAATAAATCTTATCGAATCCAACGTATAGGCTTATTCTCTTACTATCGGCAGATAACGAGAACACACTTTAAATTCAACTTCGGATATTCATACAGCAAACAAAGGAATTCGGGCTGTAATCACTTGATATATTTAGCTTTTGTAACATATTTACACCATCTCATCATTTCATATGTGTATGCATTAAGAATTTTTATATATTAAATTCATAAACCGACTTCAGTATGCGGCTTTGGCCCTAATTCTAGTAAACTCTCTTCCTCCCTCCCTCCCTCCTCCTCTCTCTCTCTCTCTCTCTCTCTCTCTCTCTCTCTCTCTCTCTCTTTCTCTCTCTTTTCTCTCTCTCTCTCTCTCTCTCTCTCTCTCTCTCTCTGTACAGGATGTGCGGATGGATGGTATGGGGACCAGTGTTCCACAGCCTGTTCCCCAGGATGTTCTGATAGCCAGTGTGATGGACAGACAGGACAGTGTGCCCCTGTCATGATGGCTACACAGGAGACAAATGTGCAGGTAACAGACATGTAACACTAACTACACAGGGAAACTAATGTGGAGGTAACATACATGTAGCACTGGCTACACAGAAAACAAGTGCGCAGGTACAGACATAAAACACTGGCTACACTGAAAACAAGATGTGCAGGTAACAGACATGTAACACTGGCTACACAGGAAACAAGTGTTCAGGTAACAGACATAAAACACTAATTTTCACAGGAAAAAGAAGTGTACACTTAACTGCTGCGATAAACAGTGTACCCTTGTAACACTGGTTATACTGGAAAGAAGTGTAAAAGTAAACTCAACAGTTGGCTACATGAATAATATATTTTGGATGATGAAGTACACAGCTGCCGCTACTCCAAGGATTCAAAGACGTTTTGCCTCTGTCTCTGAGAGAGCGAGCGTGCGAGCGAGCGAGCGAGCGAGCGAGAGAGAAAGAGAGAGAGAGAGAGAGAGAGGAGAGAGAGAGAGAGAGAGAGAGAGAGAAAGAGACAATGACATCTTTAATGACAATAGCCTGATTGGCTCTAATGTCATGGGAGTGCAAAAATACAGAAAATATGGCAAATGCGGCATATAATGCATCAAACCAAATAAATCAACTATATCACAACCACTCTGTGTCCGAAGTTGGTCAACGTCAAATAATGAAAACAAAACGACAAACATAATGAAACATATATCTAAGGACAGTACACATTTTAAGAGGAAAACCTAATTCACACAGGGCTAGTATTTCCCACCCTATGTGTTCGATCAACCGACAAAAAATACAAATACATAAATGATGACAACATGAATATCGCTTTTATCTTGAGTGACTCGTAACACCTAATAACGTAGAATTTTCTTAGATTAGGCCTAATTCAAAATAGAAAGTCTTTTCTGCCTTAGGTTATATGCGTCGTTAATGAACTTAGCAAGCAATTTAATAGTATCCTCATGAGAGAGTGAGAGAGAGAGAGAGAGAGACGGAAGCTACGCCAGTCCTCACTGGTTTACTTAACAATAATACGCTAAACAAAGAAGCAGAAAGCGAAAGGAAGTGCAGACAACAATACCTGGTATTGTAAAATCTCCAAGGGAGGTTATATCTGTGTCGGTGAGAGTGACCCTGCCATTTTCACGGGGCCGATGTCGTGCTGTGCACTCCCGAAGCCGTGTTGTCCCTCTCTTAGACTCACACTTCAACCCAGGCAGAAATATGCCCAAACGTGTGTGTGCCAAACGGTACGCCTGTCAGGCAGACGGTCAATATCCCGATGCGTGCGCTTCAAAACAAGACCTTGGACTCTAGAGATTGTTTGTCTGGCCCACAACTGTGGAAACGTAACGGTGTTTCCAACGTTACTTTCAAAGTGAGGTGACGGCAGGCGGAAATAAAAACAAAAATAAACAAGATTTCCGAACGTAAGAAACAAAAAAAAAAACAAAACAAAAAAAAAACAAGACGAACACAACGCTTTTTTACCTCTTTGGTCTTCTTCAGGTAAGACAAAGAGCATTCAAATTGGGCACAAAATTGATGTCCGTTCTGATAGTCTCAAAAAAAAAAAAAAAAAAAAAAAAAAAAAGAATAGTGGGGCACTGCAAGCGATACCACGAGTATCTTCCTCTCGCTCTCCACAGCATGCAAGCGACGAGTCTTATGCGCTCTGGGCAACGAATGTCTATTCTCAGAAATCCATCGTATATTTCCATAGGACACAACCGTTTACCACATGGGCAGATGCTTGACTTTCAGCTTTTTTTTTGGTTGTAGTAAGGGGTCCATTTTCCCAAACTGTCCGAATGGACATTCATTTTGCGCCCAACATGAGGAGATGAGTGAGTGAGTGATTCTTCGTTTTCATTGTCTCGGATGTTGTTTGTCTTGCCTGAGGAAGACCAAAGAGGTCGAAACGCGTCGTGTTTTGCCTTGTAATTTGTTTGTTTCTTTTGTTCAGCGGAACAGTGTATCTTCTTGTAATTTTTGTTTATTTATTTGCAATGGGAAAACAGTCGCTATTTTCCTCGATTTTTTTTTTTTTTTTTTTGTGGACACGTTATTCGTCCATCATTCTGACAATTTAGTAAAAGTTAAGGGCTATAACACAAAGGTGATGGGTGGTACTCGGGGCGTCAAAGTGCCAGCAGTGGGGCTCGGGCACTGATACTTCGGTCCTTTTCCTGGCTGATGCCAGTGACAACACACAGCCCCGGTCAGTTCACAGCTGAAACACTGCCCCGCCCGTGTCATCAAAAGCAGGCGATCTTCCCACTGCCCCGCCCGTGTCAACAGCAGGCCAATCGCCATGTCCGCCCGTGTCAACAGCAGGCCGATCAGTCCACTGTCCGCCCGTGTCATCAACAGCAGGCCGATCAATCAGCTGTCCGCCCGTGTCAACAGTGGCCAATCAGACCACTGTCCCCCCCGTGTCAACAGCTGGCCCAATCAGTCACTGTCCGCCCGTGTCAACAGCAGGCCGATCAGTCCACTGTCCCCCGTGTCAACAGAAAGGCCGACCCGTCCACTGTCCGCCCGTGTCAACAGCTGGCCAACCCGTCCACTGTCCGCCCATGTCACAGCTGGCCAATCATCCACTGCCCGCCCTTGCAACAGCAGGCCGATCAGTCCACTGTCCGCCCGTGTCAACAGCGGGCCCAATCAGTCCACTGTCCGCCCGTATCAACGCAGGCCAATCATCTACTGTCCGCCCTTTGTCAACAGCAGGCCGTTTCATTGTGTCTCATGGATGTATACGATTGGATTTCTGTCATTAGACTTCTGTCTCCCACAACGAAGGTGACACGTCGCTGCACGTTTTACACACTGCTGGTATTGCACACAGGGCCCACATTCCTTGTTTTCCAGATTGTCCGAATGGACACTACAGAAACAAACGGCACGTGCATCGGGTGCCCCCCCGGGACTGTCAGTCGGGGAGCTGTGACAGTCCAACAGGCAGATGTCATGATCAGTCTGTCAATGTCATGGTCGTCTGTCAATGCCATGGTCGTCTGTCAATTTCATGGCCAGGCTGTCAGTCTGGCAGCTGGACAGTCAAACAGGCAGAGTCATGGTCAGTCTGTCAATGTCATGGTCAGTCTGTCAATGTCATGGTCAGCCCTGTTAATGTCAGGGTCAGTCTGTCAATTCATGGCCCGACTGTCAGTCTGGCGCTGTGACAGTCCAACAGGCTGATGCCATAGCCCAGTCTGTCAGTCTGGCAGCTGTGACAGTCCAACAGGCTGATGCCATAGTCAGTCTGTCAGTCTGGCAGCTGTGACAGTCCAACCGGCTGATGTCATGGTCGTCAGATTTTTTTTGCTGTTTTGAGTGGTGACGTCATCTTGAGGGTCACCAACATAATTATGTTTGATGAAATGAAAACAAGAATCGAATGTAGAAAACAACACCAACTACAACAACAACAGTAAAACACCCCTAGCAAGGATTTCTCAATAGTCCTGAATCCATTTAAATTAATAGAGTGATGTGTGTGAGTGTTCGTGCGTGGGGCGTGCGTACGTGTGTGTGTGTGTGTGTGTTTTGTGTGTGTGTGTGTGTGTTGTGTGTGTGTGTGTGTGTGGTGTGTGTGTGTGTGTTGTACTCGTTTGGTGCAGGCGGGTAAGAAAAAAAATGAATGCTGCCACTGCATGACATTCAATGGGAAAGATATTATTATTTTCTGTTATTTATTTTTGTTTGTTAGTTTTCTTTTTTAGTCAAGGGAACGTTTTGTTTTGAATGACTCTACTGTTGATATCACCGTCTTTATTTCCGGGGTTTTACTTCTGGTGAAGAATCATGCTATCGTGCAACATTACTCACCTGTAAAACTAATTATGATTGACAGGCTGCAGTTAGTCCATTGTTTGGGGCCACAGATGGCACGTTTTTTGTTAAATAACAATGCGACGGCTTAAAAAAACAAAACCACACACACACACACCACACCAGCACGCACGCACGCACCACGCACGCACGCACGCACGCACGCACGCAAAGCACGCACGCACGCACGCCACACACACACACACACACACACACACACACACACACACACACACACACACCACACACTTTTTGCAACACGGTTCTTTTGTTTACAATGAAAAACTATTCTGTTAAAAAAAAAGTTTTGCTTTACACATACCCTAATTATTGTTACGTAAGTTTTTTTTTATGTGTGTTTGCAATGACACACTATTCTGAAAGAAAGCTTGCTTTTCATGTATTCTTTTATTGTAGCTACCACGCAAGCAAAGCTGGATTTAATAAGAATACATAATTTTCAGCGTCTAGATGTGCCTTTTGTTGCCCTAGACAGAAAGTAAAATGTAATTTTTTTTTTTGTTTGTTGTTTTATCATAATTGGTCAAAAACTATTCAGTGGCCCCTTGAAGTTAATGGACTATTCTTTAGGGAGGTAATGTAACGCTACATATACAGCATCTAATTCGTTGAACAACAGCTAAAGTTCATAATGCTGGTGATAGTATGTATTATTTTTACACTTATCCCTAAAGATTATATGTGATAATGATGATATGATGATGAGAATGATAATGTGATGAGATATGGTGTGTTGATGATGATGATATATGATTTTATGAATGATGATGATGATGATGATGAATGATGATGAGATGATGATGAATGATCGTAATGATCATATTATGAAAAAAATTTATGATGATGAAAGATATGAATGACGATGACGATGACGATGCAATGACGATGATGATGATGATGATGATGATGATGATGACGATGCTGAAGATAATGATGATGATGATGATGATGATGATGATGATGATGATGATGATGATGATGTAGATGATGGTGGTGATTTATGATGATGATGATGATGATGATGGGAGGAGGAGGGGAGGAGGAGGAGGAGGAGGATCGTATTGATGATGACAATTTTGTGATGAGACGAGAATTGCGATGGTGATGACGATTATATGAATAATTGTAAACACTTTGGCTTGTGGTAGCTTAGAAAATCGTAAAAAAAGGTTCATTCCTTGAACAATAAAAGAGATCGAAGACAAATGTGGCTACCATGGCAGTGCGACTTTGTTTTGGTTGAGAGGAGAGAACTTTATTATGCCGTTTTCTAACTCACTTCCGCCCTCAAACCAGTTTTCGGGCGAAAGTGACCTAGAAGCGCATAATACAGTTCTCTGGCAAGTAAGACTTCAATAACCAAAAAATAACGATTATCTACAAACAAACATACTGTGTAGGGTTATCCGTTTTCAATACTAATTTACTAAACTTTTCAGATTTCAGTTTTTGCTTAATCCTGTGTTTTTCCTGGTCATTTTCAATAACATCATTTTCACGCAAACATTCTTCAAATGAGTCTCTGTCTTTCATGTGAAATAAAACTACAGTCTTTAACTGTTCTCTAAAGTCTTTTAAAACCGAGTTATATTTCTGGCAAAAAAATCCACACATTTATCCCAGGTATGTCTTCCGCTGAAAGCTAGTTTCGACAAAGTTTTTTCTCTTTTAACTATGTCTCTTTCTGCCGAACAGTCATCTATAATAAATAGTGTCTGCGTTCCTTCAAACAGTCTATAAAACTGTTCTAAACACTCACTCAGTTTATTGCTAGGATTAACTAAATATATGTCATCATCTGTCCATATAAACCTTCTATCATGATATGCTTTGTTCCATTTAAGTGTTGGACAGAAAACCACAATATGATTAAAATTATAGCGATAAACTGTTTGTAACAGGTCGAGGATAAATATTGTTTTTTCCACAACCAGTCTGCCCGCAAATTAATGAGCAATGAGGAGTTTTTTGCCATAAAGTTTAACTGCTCCATAGTTTTATAACAGAACTTAATCTAATCCAGTTATTGTTTTTATCATGCTCTCTGTTAAAACTTGTTCAGTATAATAAAACCCTACGAGGCCTAAATGTGTAAGATTAATCCAATTCAGTTCTGTAAGATTGTTTCTATTTAGACTAATATTGATTTTGTTGCTTGTTGTTATGACCTTAATATCCTCGCCATTGTGAAGAATGACGACGGTAACTTTAAGTTTTTCAACGTCTAATTTTTTGCCAGCTAATTAGAATTCCCTTTAGAAGGACGTCACTAACGCCCACAACCCCATCCCTCTCCTTATCTTTTAAGACAGAAATTTCAAATATCATTGTGAACGCATCTCCTAATTTCATTTGCGGAATGAATTGTAATTTTGTAGACGCATCTTTTAAAACTGATTCTCTTCTGTGGAGGATGTACTGCTTTTTCCCATACGGCGTTATTTCAATTTCTTTCCGACTATTGTCGTCCGGCATAAGACTACATGTAAAGGGCCAGAGTTGAATGCTTTTCTGAAACTTTTTTGACGGCTAAAATATGTAAATGGGCTTATGAATTCAAATTTTATTTCCCATTTTAAATATGGTTCTAAGTGCCATTTGAGGTCAGGTTTTCGAACTATTTTATATTCATACTGGCCAACATTATTGCCTCTAGATTGCGCAGTTGTTCTAGTTTAGGAAACTTTTTGCTGTCGCCAACCTCTTTGCGTTTATAATCACCATCTTTAAGTGTACTCAAACCCATACAAAGTGCCTATCTCACCGTACTGTTCAAAGTCCGCAACGTCTGCAAGGTCTTTTAATTCTAAAGTTATACACCTCACAGGCGCTAATGTAACTCCTGTTCTTCGGCCCACGCGACATTATTTTTTAGTAACGTATTATTTTATTTCCAAAACAATGTGCAGGTTATCACATTTCACGACTTTCCCCTGTTTTGTCTTTGATTTTTATATTAAATGATCCGACCCTCCCACAAACTAATCTTTTAAACTGTAAATTAGGGAATTGTATAATTTCATAATCGCAATATGCAGCTTTCCCTGACGGAAGAGCTCTTAAAACAGTTGAGGGCCTTCCATCATATAAGTTTTCATCAGTGCTCAGCTCACCCAAATGAACATAGAGTAATGAATGTAATGCAAGATCGAGCGGATTTTCTCCCTCATAAGTAGTTTTGTCTGGCGCAACTCTAAAACTATGAATGTCCCGATTGTCAGTTGCAAAGCCTAACATTTTAGCTAGCTCTCCATCAAAATAGTAACCTACTTCTTCTTTTTTCAGGTTTGAAATGTCAACATTGTTGTTAAATTTGCATTGTTAAGTTTGAGAGCAATGTCGAAGTTACTCATTGCTTCTTTTAGCGAGCAAAACCCGTAATAACCATCAGGTATGGTTAACTGGCTAACTAATGTTCCTCTATTATTAACTTTTTAATCTTATTTTTCCCTCCTTGGCTTTGCTTATATTAAACCATACGACTTTGTAGAATATTCATGGAGCGCGACCGTTCTGGTTCCGCATTCGTTATTAATAGCATGTTCTAAAAACGAAGGACGGTCTTGAGTTGTTAATGTTACAAACATTTTTTAAAACAAATTAAAAATGAGTGCATTCAAATATACTGATGCAAAATATTCTGTTGGGCCGCACTACAATTTTAAAAATATAACAACTGACACCCTCGACATTTCTGTGACCCAGACTGACACCTTTCATAAAAAGGTAAGTACTCCATTAAGCAGATATCTTAACCCTCCTATTAAAAACGACCGCATCCCAAAAGTGTGGTTCAGTCAATCCGATGCAGTTTTATCAGAACCAGTTAAACTTTGCTGTGTTTTGTGCATCAACTGGGTGTGGAGTGTCGTATGCCGATCATTTAAATCATCCTGATCCTTTGTTAGGTCAGTGTAATAGATTTCATTTCTATTACACCTTCAGACGTATTTTGACTGAACTGCAAGCACCATTACCAAATGACAAACCGTTTAAATTTCCATTAGCAACCGAATAGACATGAAGGCTTTTGAAAGAATCTGTAACGAATTCAATATTAACACCAAGACAGACTTTAGACAAAAGTCTGATCTTAATCATGGCTTAGGCACCCCTTATTATTGGGGCGTGCACAGAAAGTATAAGTATGACGGGAATCCTCCTTACACATCTTTCTTTTCAGGCACAACTGTTCACCTCAGTCCATAGAGCAAGAGCATAAAACAGCATGGACAACATTTATCTTAGACACTTCTAAGGGCCTAACTAGAGCGGGAATAGAACGAATAAACGACTCTATTCGTACTTACGTTTGGTGTTTGCTAGGTTCACAAGCACAGGCAAGATCGAGCATAACTGATCCTTCTACTGGCTTTGATGCACAAAAACAATACTTAGCAAATTTAGAGGACCCCCATTAATTCTACAGTTGATTTACCTTCAAGTATAAAAAGGTACCAAAATGTTTTACAATACGCAAGATCAAAAGAAAGACTTTGCTGTTGGCACTGGTTTATACATGCTGCCTTCTGACCTCAGACTCCAGATAGGTACAATAATAAACTATAATAATGAAATTCTTATAGCAGGAAATTTGAACAGAAGGTTGGGAAAAACGACATAAATTCTGAGCCAGTAATATTACAAACAATAAAAAGAACACCCAAGAATAAGTCATCCAATTCCTGAAGTCCAAAGCCCAAAGGCCATTGAAGACTCAGCAAAGCTCGCAGACTCTGTTCGCGATGACCATGAATATGAAAAGACAGCGCTTGTTCTTGGATTAACTGGCATAGGATTACTTGGTCTTTATCTTACTAAATAGTAAACCCAACTATTACAAGAACTAATGTCCATAAGTGCTCGGCCATAAAGCCAACAACTTTGCTTGCAGTAGACAAAAGCCAGCTAACAATACTCCCTAATATACCTGGTAAAGAGTCTATAGCTTTACCAGCTAATTTTTTAAAAACTCGCAAGATGATCAAGCTGTTTTTTTACCCATGATTTAAACAGGTGGAGGCGATGGTGGCGGAGGCACTGGACTTTGACCTCCACCGCCGCCTGTAATAGCCAACACCAGTGTACTTATTGCAAATCCTAAGGCCGTTATAACGCTTGCTAATGTGACTCCTTGCTCTCTAAAAAAGTGTTCGTATTCGTTCTGCTAGTGTCGTGTCTTCATATAAAATTTTTTCGATATTTTCTCTTATTCTTTCACTTGAGTTCGTAATTGGTCCCGTTATAGTCGTCACTTCTAGTCTTGCTGATCTTTCTTGTTCAAGATCTTTTAGTCTTTGGGCTATTCTTTCTTAATATCAGGCCCTAAGTTGGCGTCATCAGCCTCAACGAGTTTTTCTTTTTTCTCTTTTATATGCTCATCTAGTTCACCTAGTTTTGCTAAATTGTTTGTTAATTCGCCTCTGATGGTTCTTAAAGTACGATCAAGGCTAATAATTCCCCGCATAGGCAATGGGGAATCATTAATTGTTTTTAACGCTGTTTCTTCTGAAAAACTGGTTTCCCGCTTCTATTGTATTTTTTAATTCGCCTGCTGATTGATTTAATTCTTTAAGTTCCATGTTTTGCATTTGGTTATCTGTCGGGAGTTCTTGCAGTGTGTTTTGAAGTTAGAAACGCCTCCGCCCTTAATTTCGGTCTAACAAGACCAAGGCGATTTTGATCTTTCACACTGAGTCTATTTCTAATTGAACCCACGGCTAAAAACTTTGATGGGTCTTTTTTAGTTGTAAGCTGAACAAGTTGTCCTTGGTCGCTCCTCACAAACAAATGTCATCTTTTACTTCAAAATCATTAGGGTCTATAAATTCAGGAGGTTCTTGCCTAAACTTGGTATAATGATCTGACCTTACTTTCTGTTAATTCACGCCGCAAAGAGGGCCCCGAGCGATGTTGTACCAAAGGAGTCATTTCACTCATGTCGTCTCCAGAATCTAAAACATCATAATCTTCATCCTCAATGCCTGCCATGTTTTTAAATAATTAACTTTTTATTTGCTTCATAAAAAATGCCACAATCATATGGCTCGATTCTTGACCCGCATAGAAAACAGAAAGAGCCCCATGGCGTGAAGGGAAATAAACGGAATATTATTGTTCCAAATAATCCATCTACTATTGATGCAGATCAAATTCTTACTGTCAAATTTCCAGACCTAGGAGCAGATGAATTGATTGTGCCAGGCTCTGCGCGACTTACTTTTAAAATAGAAACTCGAAGCAGCAACAGACCCCAACAGGACAGTTGTCCAGAACTGGGGCGGGCAATCGTTAAGAAAATTTCTATAAAACTTGAGGGGCAAGAAATATTTTCTTTACATAATGCAGACATATTTTTAACCTATTCTGATCTATGGCTAACCGGGAATGAAAGGGCTGATCTTGCGTTTCAGGGAATCGAAAATGAAGAAGCACTAAAACATAGAATAGGCGCCGCAGATACTAAAGACGTTAAAAAGTATGCAGCTGTAAATTTGCGTATGGAAATCGCTTTTCCATCCCCTTAGATTTTGATTGTTAAAAAGCACATGCGCCATACTTTCAAGGAGCATTAAAAGACAGATTGTCATATGAACTAACTTTTAATGAATACAAACGTGTTATCAGATCAACAGACACCGAAGCAAAGTACAGCATTTCTGACATCTCGTTAGAGTTTTGGGCGTTGTTAGCAACCATGAATTAGCAAAGCTGATTGAGCACCAATATGATTCACAATTAGTAATATATTACGAAACGTGCGTCATCATTCAACATATCCCAAAAGCAGGGCAGACACTATATGGAATTTTAGTTTTAGTGTTGCAGCATATTCACTTAAAGGCATTTTATTGCTGTGCGAAGATGAAGAACCGTTCAAAAGAGGAAGTGAAAAGTTTTTTTAATCCAAAAATAACGAAAGTACAATGTTCGATTGAGGGTAGTCCTATAACCAAATCTACGCTAGCGGGCTTAAACCTTATCAGCATTTTGATGAAATAAGAAAACTGTTTGGGGGCGGGAGGGGTAGAAGTCCAACAGTTGACCTTGTGTCTAAAGAATTTTACATCTTCACAATGTTAGGCTTGATGATTATTTAACAACGAAATACGGTTTATGGATTGACCTAAGGTCAACAGAGGATAATCAGTTGCATGGAAGCGGGAGAACTGTGAGAGACGTAATAAACATTCAAAATTGATAAAGAAGAAGAAGCCGATAAACCGCTTAATGTACATTTGTTTTTATTATATGATGCGCAGCTGAATATTAGATATAGCAGATTAAAAGATGTACTATACTAAATTATTTTTCATTTTTAAAAAGCATGTCTGTTCAGGTTTATCCAAATGTGCCTACAGCGCCGCCAAAAGAAGAGATAGTAGAAACCCCTAACATAAAAACCTTCAGATTAACCAACATTACACAAATGCAACAAAAACTAGAGCAAGACCTTTCAAAATACAGCAAAACCAAACGAAGGTATTCTGCTGTCTTTTAATGCTGTTACTTATGTTAATACTGGGGCATCGACTATAAGTGCTTTATCAGCAGGAACGAGTGTTGGTCTCTTAGCAACAGGCATAGGCGCACCCGCAGCTTTACCTCTAGGAGGTTTGTCTTAGCTCTCGGGCTGTGTTCATTAGCTGTAAGTGCGGCTGGCAAAAAATTAAAAACTAAACTCCAAAAGCACACAGCTATGGTTCAACTAATAACGGCTAAACTTAGTTCGTTTAAACTGACAATAAATAAAGCGCTTGTTGACTCAAACATCACGGATGAAGAATTTAATCGTTTACAGGCCGATTTTGATGACTACAAAAGACAAAAGTTTGATCTTCAAAGAAAGGCGAGGACAAGTTTTTCTCAACAGCCAGACCCCGAGCAGATAAAAAAGGAATGCTTAAAAAAAGTAAACGAGACATTAAACTCTGTTCTAAACAGCTCACATTAACAACACCAAAAGGTGTTTATAACTTTAGTTTATGAGTCCAAGCGCAAAAAGACCGTTGATATTGATTCTGATTAAGTATTTTTTTTTAATTTAAATAAATATTTTGAGTTAGAAAGAAACTCAACATGGCTAAGACATATGAAGGACCAGACGAATTGTTTGAAGGAATGCTTGAGAGAGAGCGTTTATCAAGAGCGCTGAATGATATTGATTTAGAAGTCATTGACCCAACAAACGTACAGGCAAGTGTTGTTCATGCTATTTCTCAAGTTCCAGGTAAACTAACAATAGACCCGCCAGTTAAAGTAATGTTAGCTGTTTTAATCGACTATGTAACAATAAATGAAGAAAATCTAGAAGTCTGGGTCTCAACTAAACAACAGACTATTCTTTCTCATAACGACTTAACACCCGTTGGGCAGACGAACTGCTTGCACAGTTTGGCGCTGCGGCTGAAGAAGCCAAAATGAGAGGCTCTGGTTGGTCAGAGGGCGAAGTCTTAGAGATCAGATTAAAACAGGCTAAGTATGCGCCGATTGTAGGCAGGTCTTACATTCCACTACCTCCAGCATTAGTTGCAAAAAGAGCAGTTCTAAACATAAAGA
The DNA here is from genome assembly GCA_018398815.1 of Conus ventricosus. Taxonomy (NCBI): domain Eukaryota; kingdom Metazoa; phylum Mollusca; class Gastropoda; order Neogastropoda; family Conidae; genus Conus; species Conus ventricosus. Next base: position 40,555,152 of record CM031615.1, on the reverse strand, counting down.
ATACAGACGACAACAAATGTTTTATGTGGTGTGTTCTCGCAAGGCTGCATCACGCCCGCAAAAACGCAGAGAGAGTGTCTAACTATCACCCTTACATCAATGATCTTAACTTTAGTGGGGTGTCCTTTCCTGTTAGTGTAGACCAAATTGATCAGTTTGAAGAACAAAACAAACCAATAACTGTTAATGTATACACATGGGATGAGGAAACAAATTTGGTGCCAATTAAAGTGTCCAAGAACAGTCCAACAATAGGCGAACCAGACAAAAATCATGTTGACTTACTACTGATGTTTTCACCAGCGGGGCTACCGCATTACACATTAATACGCACAATGAGTAGATTATTGGGGCATACTTCAAAGCATTACCATAAACAAGAATTCTGCAGAAAATGTTTAACAAGAATTCCATCTGTGCAAGCCGCGAGTGAACATATAAAACATTGTAAAAGTTCTGTAGATTGTAATACAGAACTAATTACGCCCCCACCTGGATCTAAAGTTAGTTTTAAGAACTGGAAAAAACTGCAACATTCTCCATATGTTGTTTACGCAGACTTTGAATCACTCATTGTTCCTTATGAAGGGCCAGCGCCACAAAAACTTCGAAAAACAGTCTTAATGAGTAATCATCAAATTTGTTCATTTGCTTTCATCGTTGTCAGGTCGGATGGCGTTCATTCAAAGCCAAAATTATATAGAGGGCCAAATGCTGCAGAATACTTCTTAGAACGCATGCAGCAAGTGCGCAATGACTGTTCTAATAATCTAAACTTATCTGAAATCATAATGACACCTGAAGACCAACAACAGTATGACTCAGCCACACATTGTTGGATTTGCGGTTTAGGTCTCTCATCAGGCGCAGAGAATCCGACAGTAAGAGACCATGATCACATTAGCGGAAAGTTCAGAGGAGCGGCGCATAACAAATGCAATCTTCAACAAAGTTGATCCTAAGACAGGAAGCTGCCCATCTTCTTTCATAACTTGCGAGGTTACGACTCTCATTTTAAATGAAAGCAGAAGACGATGCTTTAGGGTGTCCATGCATGAAACAGTCTCAGAAAAGTACATGTGCTTTAATCTGAATAACATGTCTTTTTTATGACTCTATGCAGCCATGATGGGATCATTAGAGTCACTAGCTATGTCCTTAAAGTCCTGCCCAAAAACAGAAAAAAATTTTTTGACCCAACTCTCGTTAGAAAGGGCGTTTACCCTTTATGATACATGAAGATTGGAAAGGTTTTGACGAAGATACACTTCCACCTAAAGCGCGTTCTTTTCTAGTCTCAGAATTAAGGACATCAGTGACTCTGATTACCAGCATGCTCAAGATGCGTGGCAGAAGTTAGGTTAAAACAATGGGGGACTACATGATTCATACTTGAGGGCCGATGTAAGTTTTTTTGGCGGATTTTTTTGAAAATTATAGAAAAACCTGCATGAAACATTATAGCCTAGACCTGCGCATTACATTTCTGCGCCCGGGATGACTGGGATGCTTTCTTAAAGTTTACTGGAGTACAGATTGTTTTATTGTCAGATTTACCAATGCTTCAAAAGATTGAAACGGTTTGCGTGGAGGAATTAGTATGGCGTCGCATCATTACTGTAAAGCAAACAACAAAACTTGGACGACTATGATCCGAGAAAAAAGGTCTAACTATCTCATGAATTTTAAAGATCAAACAATCTGAAAAGGATGGCAATGGCGCAATCACTTCCATTACAAAACTTTAAAAGTACACAGGCGGCGATCCGAAATAATATTCAAAAAGCATTAAAGTGGTTGGGCATTTTTAACGCCTGATCAACAGCGGGGTTTCATTCTAGAAGTTGACTTAAGAATATTCCCCATGAACCCCCATGACCTGCAAAAATGACATCCATTAGCAGCAGAAAGTCTAAAGATGGATCCAAGAGAGCCGCCAAAAACTTTTTCCCTAATCTTCGAGGCAAAAAAAATTATGTCTGGCCATTAAAAGACTTCTAAAAATTTTATTAAGACATGGTTTGAAGTTGACAGCTGTTCATCGTAAATCGCTTTTGATCAAGAACAGTTCATGAAACCATACATCATAAGAACCCCTGATCTCAGAACTAAATCCACAGAGCTTCAGAAAAAGACTTTTCAAGCTGATGAACAAACAGCTGTTTCGGAAAGACTATGGAGATCCGCACAAGCGCAAGATGTCAGAAATTTGGGCACCCAAAAAGAACGAAGCAATTAAGCTGACCCTAAACCTAATTATCAGGACTTCAGAAGATGTCATGATCAGCTTTTGGTATAATGATGAAAAAAAAGAAAGTTAAATTAGACAAACCTGTATTTATTGGGTTTACTGTTTTAGAATTATCAAAGCTTTTGATGTTAGAGTTTTCTTTATGACTACTTTAAGCCTCGTATCCTGAGTCCAGAGTACTTTACACAGATACAGATAGTTTTGTTATAGATATCCCTACTGAAGACATCTATAAAGACATGGAAATGGAAGTAGCTAAAGGAGCGAGTGGATGGTACGACACGTCCGATTATCCTAAAGACTCGCCTTTACATTCAATTACTAACAAGAAGGTTTTAGGAAAGATGAAGGATGAATTATCTGAAAGGTAATCAAGGAGTATGTGGGGTTAAGGTCAAAAATGTACAGTATTCGAGCCAGGAGAAAATCATTAAGAAAGCAAAGGGAATATCTCGCAGCGTTGTGCAGTCAAACATATCACATGACAATACAAAGAAGCATTGTTTGGCAATAAGACTTTCCATCATGACAACGTAAAACTGCGATCTAATCTACATGAGATCAACACAACAGTTGTAACAAAGAAGTCATTAGATAGAACAAACACAAAACGTGTTTTTGTTAATCCAGAGTTTTCATATGCAATCGGGCACTGGAGAACCGTAAATTAATTAAAGCAGAACTGTGCCCAGCGGGATTATCTGCAGTTCTTCCTTCACAAAAGATCTTTGAGGAGCTGGTTGTTTTGTTGTGTCAGTTTCTCGTAAATAATACACGGGCGGATTCATTTTTACAATTCCCTTTTTTTTTCATATGGATCAACACTCCAAACTGGATCTGTTGCCCTGATGCGAGTGTCCCCTTCTGCTTCCCCGGTAAATAAAGGTACCTTACTTTTAAACCAAACGGCAATAGTTTGCCGGATGAAGACTCTACTTCAACAACATTTATTGTTTTTCTTTTGATTGCTTGTACTGGTTTTAAACCCTTTAAATTCTTCATTATTCATTGCGCGCAAAACTGAGGGCAATCTTCTAACCCATTCTGTGTTGCGAGAATTGTCAATCAGCTCTCTGTGATACTGGTAGGAGAAAAGTCTTTCAGCTAACTGTTTGTTAAAGTTTTCAACTAAAGCCTGTGATCTGTGAACTCCTGGAATGCCTCTTCTAATGGTAACTCTATGTTTTAACAATAATTGATTCACTTGGCCTTTAAATTCTTTTCCATCATCAACTTGAATCATGCGAGGATAAGTTTTGTGGCCCTCGTTGGTATATCAGTTGTATAGCGACAGCAACAGCAGAAGCACTCTTTTGTGTTAATGGCTCCGCATCTTTGTATCTTGAAGCCATGTCAATGACTGTAAGTGCGTACTTAAATCTTTTTCGTCTAATCGTATCAGAGGGTAAATATAGAAGGTCCATTTGATGGGTGTCGTTCGGTATTGTGTTCACAAAGTGTGGTCTCTGTATTCGTCTAGGCGCCGGTAAATAAATTTGCCAAATCGCTTGTTTAGATAACCATTTTTTTGCTGTTTGTTCACTGACTCCAGCTGTTTGGGTTTAGCTTTTTGATTGCCGTGTTTCCCCTTCCTACCCTTTTGGGCAATAAAAAATTTTTTGTTCATTTTTTTTTCAGCCAATAAAATGGGGCAAAAAAAATACCAAAGGGTCATAAAAAAACAAAAAAACCCGATTTCTTGCATCTTTTGTTTTTCTGATGGTTATAAAAGTCACTGTTTTTTGGGTGGGGGAAAGTCTCGTTTGGTTTGCCGTTAACTAATAAATTGTTTTATTGTTTGATAAACTCTTTAAATGTGTAAGCTGCATGCCCCTTTTTTTTCAGGGTTTTAAAAAAATAATCCCAAAATTCTGCTTTTCATAGCGACTTGTGCTGCACTAGTTGCTCCACCTTGTTATGTTTTTTCTCTCCCCTCATCTCGCAGTTTACTAAATCGTAATTACTCCCGCTAAAAGCGAGCGCATTCCCACAGCGCCCCCCTATCTCATTCGATGAAGCCTTTTTAAAATGTTTTTTTCTTAAATTTAAGTCTGGAATTTTTTCCCCTTGCAAAACTAAAAAAATCTTTGGGGGCAAACGAAGCTGCAATAAACAATCAGTTTTGCTGAACCCTCAAAGTCTAGTTTGCCAAGATCTGCGGGGGTTTAATTCTTAACGGGCTTTTACCAAGCATGAGTATCCACATTTGGGCCCTCCAATAACACAAATGGAAACAAGGTTAGCAACATTTTTTTTTTGGGTGCTCTTTTTTTATAAAAAAAAAATTTAATTTAAATTAAAAAAAAAGAACGTGAGATTCAAAACTAAAGGCGGTCAAACCTTCCCGAACTTATAAAAGACCAAGTGGGCCCAAAGGTTTGCCCCAAAAGGAAGGGTTTCTTTGGCAGGGTGGAAAAACAAAACGTTCCTCGGAACTAAATTTCAGCTTGAACAATTCAACAATGCGCCAAAAGACATTATAAAATCATAACAGGTATAAAGCGCCGGGTCTAAAAGGGTAAAAGGTGGGGAAAAACGGTTCTTATTTTGAAACCCAAACAGTCATAGATTGCTCCCATTGTTTTTAACAAGTCTACGAGTTTAACGCAAGATCCATTTTAACAAATCATTAGAGTCTCTAGGGTGGGGATCTAACTCGATTTGGAACTTTGTTATCCCCATTAATCATGGGATTAAAACTTTTATCAAAGATTTTTTTCCCCCAAAAATGAACGAGCGGGAAAATCCAAATCGGGAAACATTGAATCAGGTGGAGAAAGTAACCAACCAAAAATCAGCAGAACGAAAACCCAAATTCGGGGGGGGCCAGGAAAAGTGTCCTCATCCTGGCGTGTTAAAGCGGGAAAAAAAATTAGCAGATGGAACAGACAAAAAAAATTAATGTTACAGAATATAATCATCATAAAACAAAACCCGCCACGAAACGTTGATTCATGCCAGCAAAAAAAAACTCCATGTGATTCAAGACCTTACGCCCCAAATTTTAGGGAATATTAAAATAAAACGTTGCCATTTTTGGCCCCCTTGCTGCTGTGGGGGCAGTTATTACGGTTATAAAAATATTAAAAACGCTGGGCAAAACAGGCCAAACAATCCCACCGCTAAAAACAAACCCAAACCCACAACTGCAACCCCAAACCGCCAAAAAAAAGCACATTTGACCATTTATAATGGAATTTTTTTAAAATTTAAATTTTAAATTTTTTTTTAAAAATGATCATGGCTATTTTAAAATAAAAAGTCAATAAATAAAGACAGGAGTCTATAAAAACATTTCCATAGACCAAATTTGAAATCAAGGGGGGGTTGCTTAGGGTGTAAAAATTTTCTTTAAGATCTATCAGAGAACGCTGAGCAAAAACTTTCTCAACGAGACGCGTTTTTTTTGAGGCGTGTGGGTACTAATTAGGCATTTACTTTTTAAGATAAAAACATAGATTGATTTTGATTTTTATAAAAAAGAATTTGGGTTTGTATTTTAAAGGGATGACTTATTACAATCGAGGTAATTAACAAAAAACTTAATTAAAAACTTAATCAAAAAACTTATTTAAGAACTTGAGTATTAATTTAAAATTTAAATTTAAAAACAAAAATTAAGAACGGGGGGTTATTTGAGGTGACTTAAGTAAGAACTTAAGTGTTGCATGCGGGGGTGGGGGTGGAGGAAGGGTTGCATGCGGGGGGGTTGGGAAAGGGGAGGGGTCATGGGGGGGTTAAAATTGCTGCTTGGGGGTCACACTTAAGGGCCCCATTTAATTTTTAAATCACCCAAAAGGAGTTCCACATCGGCTTTTTTAAATAAAAAAAATTAATTCCTTTTTCCAAAAAAAAACCTTCTGTAAAACGGTATTTAAGAAGGCGGACCCCCACAGTCCTTTTGCTGCTAAAAATAGCCGTCATGTATAAAGGGCTATTAAGCCGGGGGCGGTTTTCCCCCGCGGGGTCCCTTGCGCTAAAAAAAACCCGTTCATGTATAAACGGCTATTTATGAAAGGCGGTTTTTCCCCGCTTCCCTTGCGCTAAAAAAGCCGTTATGTAAAACGGCTATTTATCAAGGCTACTTACCACAGGCCCCACCCGCAACAAAAAGTTTCATTATACTTTCCTTCCACAAAAAAAAGTTTATACACCCCCCTCCTTTTTTCTCATCCGGGCGGGGGACCGGCATTTGGCAGATTTTGGGTTTTTTTTTTTTTTTTTTTTTTTTTTTTTTTTTTTGCAGAGTTTTTTTGGCGGCTTTTAAATCGCCAGTTAGAAAACACCTTCGCTGAAATTTGGAGCTTTTTGTAAATAGGGGCCCCACCCCAACCCCACCCCTTCTGTTGGGTGTACTAAAGAGAACTTGATCTTTTTTTTGCCAGGAGTTTCGAAAATCATCTTTTTTCTGAAAGTATTTAGCGATCAATTTCCCCTTTGGCAAAAAAAAAATTGTGCTGAGCTAAGGTTATAAAATTTTGGGGGAAATAAAAAAATTTTTTAAAGCTGCATCGTTTTCTTGCATACGAGTCATCAATATCATGTGCGTTCGTAAAAATGAACCCATGTCTCAGGGGTTTTTTGATCTTTGAAATTTTGTTTCCCTTTTCAAGGCAGTTGACCCATAAACCGAGCTAATGGAGGTTTTTCTTTGGGGAAGTTTTAGTAAAAAACACCTTTTTGTAGAAATAAAACTTTCGCCAACCTCAAAATTTAAAAAACCACAACATTTTTTTCGTAAATTCCCCAAACCCCCCGGGTTCTTTTTTTTAAACCCAACAAGTGCAAGGTACTGTGTATTCTCAAGGGTTAGTTCTCGTTTTTTTTCTTTCCCCGCCTTCCAAAAACCAATACGCTCTTTGGCTTAGTAGGAAAAAACACGCCCCCTGAGTTTATGTACTCCCCCATAAGCCTGTGGTTTTGCATATGATCCCCCATAACACGGCTTGTTCCTCTGAAAAACAAAGCACTCGCTCCATTGAAAGCCATGGCTAAAAGGGCCGGGCCTTCCCGGGCGTTTTAGTGTTACGTGGAGTGCCACACTCTAAGATTTTCGCAAAATTTTGGGCTGCGCAAAAATGGGCAAGTTGCCCGCGGCGCACGGGCCGGTAAGAGCGAAACGCAAAAGCTCGCAAGCAGGGGGTTATTTTTTTTGGTCGCAAAAAAAAGACACACGTTGCAAAAACGAGCCCCCGGGCCCTGCGCGTGTTCTCCCTAGCCGCGAACGTGCTTGTTGTGTGGGTGTGGTGTGTGTGTGTGGTGTGAGTTGTGTGGTGTGTTGTGTTGTGTGCCCCCCTCTTGTCTGTCTGTCTGTCCCTCTCTGTCTCTCTCTTCCGTTGTCTCCCGGGTGATTCTCTCTCTCTCTTCCCCCACAAAAAGGCGGTTTTAGGCCACTTTCCCCAAAAAAACTCGGTGGTGAAAGCAAGGAGTTAAAAGCGGGCATTTATTAGTTCTCAAAGGGGCCCATTAGTTCCCCTTTCCCCCCCTTCCCCTCTCCCATGCCCTTCACCCCCCCCCCCCCACCCCCCTCCTTTCCCCTTCCCCTCCTCTCCTTCAGAGTAGTAAAATTATCCAGTATTTGTCAAAGAACAGTTTAACTGGTAAACATTTTTCAGCTGTGACAAATCAACGATGATATCAGGGCAACCAGGAAAAAAAAAAAATATTTCCCGTCCTTTAAATGAAAAAACCCCGCTAGTCAGTTTAAAAGCATTTTATTAATTTTTCACTCCCCACACGGTTGGTTAAAAAGACAAACAAACAAAAACAGACAAAAAAACAAAGAAACAAACACACATGCAAACAAAAAGAAAGGTTTTCCCTGGGAGCGTTTTGTAATAGTTTTTTTGCTGTCCTTTACCTAAATGTATTGTACTAAAACTATTGGTTGCATTTTCACAAAATACAGTGATGTTATATTTCACATTTATGTTGTTTATATTTTCACCATTTTGTTGTTGTATTTTCACCTTGATGTTGTTGATATTTTTACCATTGTGTTGTTTTATTTTCACCATTGGTTTTTGAATTTTTCCCGGGGGTTTGTTGCAATAATTCTAGCAGCCGTCAACTTTATTTAGAACCTATTATAATAAATTTTTATAGCTACAAACTACTGGCCTTTTAGTTATCTTTTGTTTCTCTCCGGGAGTTTGGGTAACAATTGTACATTTTTTTCTGTCGAAAGAACTTTTTTCTTGATGATCTAACGAAGGTTTAATGATAATGCAAGAAAACTATCCCAGCAGGAAAACAAACTGTTTAAAACACAGCAATTTTTCCTTTTCAAAAAGACCAGCATCGACAGAAAAAGCAAGTGCTGTTTTTTCGGATCTGTGACCGGCCCCCGGCATCTTTTATAATACTATGGTCGTTTATGTATAATATGGTGAGCGTACACAGTATTTTAGATTGTTTTTGTTCATCATAGAAGGGGGCTATAATAGGTGAGATGTCACAGTGATTTAGATTGTCTAATTTCATCATAATTGGGGCCAAATGGTGCTATTTGTGATTTGTAAAACAGAGTGGTTTACTACTGTTAATATTTATCATAGTTGGTGCTATAACATGGTGACATAGTCCAGTGATTTAGTGCGCTAAAGAACATCTATTTGGTGCTGTGAAAGGTGAGCAGCTGTCACAGTGATTTCTGTACGTCAATGTTCATCTTTCTTGCTGCTGTAACCAGTGATTAGTTACAGTGACGTTAAAAAATGTTAATGTTCATCAACTTTGGGGCTGAAGGGGAAAAATGTGATTATATCCCCTTGGTTTTACACTGTTGTATTCATCATACTTACGTGTAATTGGTGAGAGTAGTCACAGTGATTGAGTACTGTTAATGTGCATCATAGTTTTTTGCTAAAAAATGGTAGGGTAGTACTGGCTTGATACTTGAACGTTCACCATAGTTGTTATAAATGGGGAACATAGTCACAGTGACTTGAGTACTGTGAATTTCACCTAGCTCTTCAATAATGGAAAAACATCGGTTACAGTGCATTTGTTCCATTAACTCATTATTCTTTGTGAAATAAAAAGGGAAAAGTGGAACATGACTTAGTACCGTGCAGTTCATCAAACTCTGGTGCTATAATTATATGGGGAACAGTGGCACGGGCTTTGTCGTGCATGTTATCAAACTCTGTGCATAAATTGAGGGAACAGTGGTCACGTGACTTTATACGCTCAGTTCTCAACCGGTGCTATAAAGGGTGAAAAAGTGGGCACGAGACTTTTGTATGGAGTTTATCATACCTGGTGCTATATAATGGTGCCAGTAGTCACGTACCCTAGTTCATGGGTTCGAGGTGCTATTGGAGACCAAAGATCCAAGAGTAGCTGTTGGTTAAATTTTCATCTTTTTGAGCACAAAGCTTTGGGAGGGGGCCCCAGTGATTTTAGAAAGGGTTAAAGCCCACCCCACCTTCGCTATAGTTTGGAGACGACGTAGGGTTGTAATGTTATCCCCTTGGTGTTATCCTGTGGTGAGCGTTGTCATGGGGACGAAAGTTTAAAATTATTCAGCAAAAACATCATCATAGGTCACGGAGCTTTACCACTGTTAATGCAAAAGCATTACAAGATTAGCTAAAATGTGTGGAGTTAGAGAGTATTTTGACAGCAAATAATTATTACATTTTTTTGCCAAAGTCTAGAGAGGAAGTTTGGTGTATGATTGATCAAAAAAACAAATCATGCGAGGGTTGCAGTAAGACATGAATATTTTGGGGTTTTATTTTATAACAAAGTGAAATACCTTTACAGTTAGCAGCGTGGAAATGGACCGGTTGGTGATGGTGATGAACGAAAAGATCACACTTTTTTGCTAGCTTTGTGGAGAAGGTTTTGTGGTGCATAGCCATAAATAAGAGAAACAAAATTTATTTTCTGCTTCGGGGCATGGGTTTGTGGTGAAAATTAAACGAAGAGAATACTTTATTCTAGCCGTGGGATGGGTTGTGTGGTGTATAGCCATAGCGAAATGATACACTTTTTTGCTGCTTCGGGCATGGGTTTGGGGATAGCTCATAGACAAGAGATCCACTTTATTGCTAGCTTTGGGGATGGGTTGTGTGGTGAAAAGCTCATAACGAAGTAGACCACTTTTTTGCTACTTCGTGGGGATGGGGGTTTTGTGGGTAAAGCTCATAACAAGTGACACACTTTTTGCTAGCTTCGGGGGATGGTTGGTTGGTGTATAGCTCATAACAAAAGATCACACTTTTTTGCACTTCGTGGGGCATGGGTTGTGGGTTTTGTTCATAGACGAAGTAGATTACACTTTTTTGCAAACTTCGTGGGGAAGGGTTTTGGGATAAAAGGGTGGGGAAAAGAAGGGGGGACAAATGAATACAACTGCTTTGATGGGTTTATTGGTGTGTGAAAGGGAAACAAAAAAATGACAGTATATTCTAACTGGTGGGCTGATTCACTGGGTATATTTAATTTAATTTTTAAAAAACAATAAAAAAAAAAAGGGGGCGCTTGAATTTTGGGAAAACGCAGCTTGGGGGGTGAAAAGGACAATTCAGAGCCGACGATGAGTTAAATGGGGGTTTATTTTTGGGGGGGGAAGGGGGTAAGGGGGGGTGGGAGAGGATGAGAGGGGGGGAAAGGGGGCAGTGGGATGGGGGGATATTGGGGATTTGGGGAAGATGGGGAATGGGGGGGGGAAAAAATGAATGCGGGTGGGGGGAGGAGGGGCTTTAACATGGAAGTAACCGGAGTAAGTTGGGGGGTGATGCTACTGGACATTGCTTATAACCTGGTTTTTTAGGGTAAAAGGGGATGTGCAGGAGATTCGGAAAAAATCTTTCTCAACACAGTTCTGGGGTGAGACAAAAAACAAACAAACAAACCAAAAACCCAAAAAAAAAACCAAGGAAAAGAAAGCACGAACGAACGAACGAAAGAACGAAAGAAAGAAAAAAGAAAGAAAGAAAGAAAGAACGAAAGAACGAAAGAAAAAAAAAGAAAGAACGAAAAAAAGAACGAAAGCAAAAAAAAAAAAGCACAGATTACTGTGAACAATACTTAAAAAATTCTGCTGGAAACGACTTCATGTTGCTTGAACACTTTTTAAACGGATAGGGAAGCATGAACATACTTTTGGGAGCAGTGAGACGTGAAAACAGCAAAATTTCACTTAAGGGAAGAATGAAAATAAAATCTGGCAGCAGTGAGATTTTAAAAAAAAGGGAAAAGGGGAAAGGGTTCTGGGGTGTGGGGGAAAATAAAACAGATATTTTCTAGCTTGATAGAAGAGAAAGAGAATTCAACTGCAGATAAACGAAAACAGCGATTCACAGCTTGATAGAGGAATTAAAGACCTTGGGCTGTAGATTCAGGGAAGCGACGTTTCCCACAAAAAGGCCTCACCTTTAATAGAATATTAGATTTTTTAACGTGGGGGAAAAAATGGGAATTGGGCCCATAACATTTAGCGCCCCTCACTAGCCAGATGTTAAAATGTGTGAAAGGAGGGCGTTTTTTAGGGAACTAACAGTCATGACATAGGCTCGAAAACGGTTTTGGGCCCCCCCTATTTGAACCTCCTGATGGCGAAAGGGGGAGCATTTATCCCCTAGAACCCGGAACATCAAGTGAGTGCTAAAGACTCGGGGAGGTGAGGTTGCTAACAACCAGACCGAGGCATTACCTTAGGAACAGGGATCTTTAGCCTTTACCGGTATTGCTGTAGGACACTGCGTTGTGTGTTTTTTTAGGCTGGTTAAATGTGGTGGGCGACGTTCCGTAGTTTCTGTAGGGTGAATTTCTATGTGAAATGCCCCGAGGGCGTCGGAAATTTTTTGATGTCCATTTGGCGATAAGTGGTTGTTTGCTAATCTGTTATATAGAAATGTGTGTAAATTCTGATGTGGAGAAGAATGCCACCGGAGGGGAATTCCTTGTGATGTAAACAAGCAGGGGAGAAGCAGCATGGGCAAAGGCATGGCCCAAGAGATAAGTCTTTGTTTGAATCCCTATATAAACTGAGAGGAGAAAAGCAACACGACCAAGCGAGAGAGGAACAACACAGCACGAGAGAGACAGAGGAATGACCAGGACAGACTAGGGTCAAAAAAACGTGGGCTGGGTGGCAGAGGTGAAGCATGGTCTTTAACGCAGGGCGTGGGCGACTAATACAACCTGAGAAAGAGAGCTGAGTTCGAAAACCAGCGGTGACAGAAGAAGACTTCCACGTCGAAGATTAAGTCCAAGACCCAGAAGTGAGCAAAGAAAAAGAAAAGACTTTTGAGGCGAAAAAGAGTCCCCAGAGATGACCATGGAGACTCGGTCCTGGAACCTGGTGCTGGACAACTCAAGGCGTCACCATCACCCAGTGCTGAAGCAAAATGTGCAGTGACTTGTTCGAGGACTGTGGTGTGGCGTTCAAGTGTGTGGTGTGTGTGTGTGTGTGTGGTGTGTGTGTGTGTGCGTGGCGTGCGTGCGTGCGTGCGTGCGTGCGTGCGTGCGTGCGTGCGTGCGTGCGTGCGTGCGTGCCTGCGCGCATGTGTGTATGTGTCTGTGTGTGCGTGTAAATCTGGCCAGGTAAGATGCCATTTCTGTATATACCCAGGATCAGGAACTATTGCTCTCTTCTGTTTTTTATTATATTTCTTTTGTGCGTTTGGATTTTTCATGTGTAATTATACGTAGAGTAGAAAACATTTCTCGTTTTCAGTCGTGCAAAGAAAGCGATGTGATACCCCATTCCCAGAGGAGAGAGTGGAATGGTTCGCGGTGTGTTGATAGAGGAGTAAGAAGAGCATTCTGACTACAGATAACATTTAGAGGCAGCGATTTCACTACTGGATAGAGCAGCATGAAGGAAATTCAGATTTATAATAACACATGAAAACAGTGTTTTCACAGCTTTATAGACAAGTATGAATAAAATTTACACTGCAGATTACACTAAAAAATAAAAAACCCGCAGCGATTTCACAGCTTGACAATGGAATATGAAGAGAATTCAGACTGCTGAAAACATTTAAAACAGCGATTTCACAGAGAGTAGAGTCCGAGAAAATTCAGGCTTCAATATGCCTAAAACAGTTATTCATTCACACAAGTCTTTAATAAAAATAATTTAAAACCCACCTGAAATTTTGTTAAAAATCTTTGCCATACTCAGATCGATTACAAATATCTCTTTCAAGAATTCAAAGATCCAACG
>CM031615.1:40533529-40541616 GCA_018398815.1 Conus ventricosus | reverse complement strand
AGAGAGAGATCATTAAAATGTTAGCATACTGAGAGTCCGCAGATCCCCCAGTTTTTGATGGCCACCGATAAATAAGTAGTACAAACTGAAAGAATGATCTTCCTTTTTTTTCTTTTTTTAAACAAAACTGTGGAAAATATGAACTGTTTATATATCATAAAAACATGTTAATATTTTATAAAATGTATGACTTCGTATAAATTTCTCAATGGACAACAGTCACTTTGCAGGGGTTGTCTTCTTTGAGGACCTTTGCTGTCAAGATGTCCATGCAGTTTCTTCCTACTGTATCTGGTTTCAGTTTGTTTGTGTGTTTCTTTGTTGGTTTGCTTGAGCTGTCTTTCTGTTTCATCTTTTCGTACTTATGTCTGTCTATCTGTCTCTGCTTAATCCGCTTACTGTATTGTGATGTCTGGGGTTTCCTTTGATTTTCTGCCGATCTGCCTATCTGTCTGCCTGTCTGTTACAGTCTCTGTCTGTCGTCCGTTGCTTTGTGGCCGTTGGACTTGATGGTTGTGATAAGAAGACACAGGAACACACGCTGATTGCCTGTGATCTTCGTTTCCCGAACATCCGTTGACACTCAATGAGTCGGTTAGACATTGAGTGAACTGAACTGTCAATCAATCAATGAGTCGGTTAGACACGGAGTGAACGGAACTGTCAATCAAACAATGAGTCGGTCAGACACTGAGTGAACTCAACTGTCAATCAAACAATGAGTCGGTCAGACACTGAGTGAACTCAACTGTCAATCAATCCATCAGTTGCTCTCTTTTGTACACTTCCTTTGCCTCTGTTCTGTATTCCGTGGGGAGGGGGGGGGGGGGGGGGGGGTTCACTCTCTACTTTATATCTCCCCTCTGCTTCCTCCTCCCATTTCCCTTTTTCCTTTCCCACCACTTCCCCTCCTCCCCCGTTCTTCTTTCTGTCCCTCCCTTTTATGCTACATCCTCTCCCCTCTTTCTATCGCTGCACGCTCATTCCATCTGACATAACCCTCCTCCCATTCTCCTGTCTGTCCCTCCCCTTTCATTCTGCATCCTCTCCCCTCGTTCATTCCCTGCGCCCTCTTTCCATCTGACATAGCCCCCGAACCAAGTTTTCTTTCGCCCCCTCTCCGCACCTCTACTCTCTCATCTCCCATCCAATCTTTTAACCCCCGCAACGTTCCGCCTCCGCAGCTCAAGCCTTCATCCAATCTTTTAACCCCCGCAACGTTCCCGCCTCCCGCAGCTCAAGCCTTCTGACCTCACCTATATCCAGACTCTCTCTCTCTCTCTCTCTCTCTCTCTCTGTGGTGGGGGTATGCATGATGGTATGTGTGCATGTGTGCATGTGCGCACGCACACAAAATCACGAACACACACACACAAATATTCACAAATACACACACTCGCGCGCGCGCGCGCGCGCGCACACACACACACACACACACACACACACACACACACACACACACACACACACACACACATATGCCTGTGCGCACCACACACACACACACACAACACACACACACACACCACAACACACACACACACACACCACACGTATTCAATATAAGAGCGCACGTGTGCGCTTGCCTACACACACACACACACACACACCACACACACACACACACACACACACACACACACACACACACACACACACACGCAAACACAACCACCACCACACACACACACACACACACACAACACACACACACACACACACACACATGCCTGTGCGCGCGCACACACACACACCACACACACACACACACACACACACACACACACACCCCATCACACACACACACACACACACACACACACACACACACACCACACACACACACACCGCGCGCGCGTGCGCGCGCGCGCGCGCGCGCACGCGCGCGTATTCAAACATAAGAGCGCACGTGCGCGCTTGCCTACACACACACACACACACACACACACACACACACACACACACACACACACACACACACACACACACACACACTTTTTTCTACGAGGGATGCTGTTTCTCCATCACAGTATCTAAGAGAATCGTGGGTGACGGTACGATTCTATTGGAGATTCTCAGATGGAAAAAAAGGAAACAAGGCAAAACAAAGGGAAACAAACAGACAAGCAAAGACAGCAAGAAGACAGAAAAAACGAACGAAAAGAAGAAAGAAAGAAGGAAAAAAGAAATGAAAGGAAGAAAGAAAGAAAATAGAAAGAAAAAAACCGTTTGGAAGAATGAACAGGAAGATCTTATCGACATAGACAGATTTTCACTAGCGCGCATGCGTGCATGGTTGTGGGTGGGTGCGAGCGCGCGAGCGTGCATGTTTGTGTGCGCGTCTAGAGAGAGAAGGAGAGAGAGAGAGAGAGAGAGAGAGAGAGAGAGAGAGAGAGAGAGAGAGAGAGAGAGAGAGAGAGATCGCTTGTACATCCTTTAAACAGCACACTGGGGTGACAGTAACATGCTTTTCAACAAATAAACGACAGACAAATCGATAAAGAATGAAACAAAAAGAAAAACAAAAAGACTTTCACACATACCCATGCTCAAGATAATGAAGTGAGCCAAAAGATGAAACTAAGATAAACGAAAACATTCATAGGTATGCAATGCGTGTAAGAAAAAAAAAAATAGTTGCAATCTCAGAACTCAACAAAGAAAGAAAGAAGGAAAAAAAAAGTAAAAAAGATCCCAAACTGAGAAGTCAATCAAACTAGAACCAAAACGAGTTACTTTAACCCGGGTTGAATATGTATCAATATAAAGATGAACACAACAGTAACAATCAAATTTTTAATAAAACAGTAAATAACCGATAGTTTGATATAACCATTTTTAGACTCCTCGCTGCCCCGACCCTGACCCCTTGGGAAGTTGCTGCTAATGAGCAGGCAAAAGAGAACAACCCGACAACAAGCATCAGCTTCCAAGGAATGCGGAGAAAGGGTCAGGGCACCTACAACGCCAACCACGTCCAGGGAAGACTAGCACTGGATGACCAGAGGACAGTCAAGTGCCAGGCTCCGCACAGGCCACAGCAACTCAACGTCCGTGCACCGGGAAGCCAGGACTGGCGCCCCCGCTAATCTACCCCTTGGGGACAGGAAGGCCAGACTGTGACGTGTGTGTTTCAGAGATGCCCCCTCTGTAATCAACAAGGGAGGTGTGTGGCCGCTGGACGCTCCGCGCCCACTATCCTCTATAGTCGTGATCGGATTTTGGGAAAAGACAGTTTATTCATTGCTGAACTGGATCGATTGTCAAGCCTCGGAGCAACAAGGAAAGACAACCCGCTGACCACTGATGGTAATAAAATAAAAAACAAACAAAAAAAATTTAAAATATTTGATACATGAAAACACCTTCTGACGAACCGATTGTAGTAACACTAAGAAAAAACTTAGAAGATTGTAATTTATGACACATTTGAATACTCATCTGACTAACCGTTGCAATGAAATAAAAAGAGAAAAAAAACATTGAATTAGACCCATTGAATCACACCTCTGCCCCAACCGATATAATGAAATAAAAAATGAAAGAACATTGAATTATGGCACACTGTGTCACGGACAAAAATGAAAAAACCGAATTCGGGTCAGTCGCCAGCCAGTTTTTTTGGGGAATAAGCTCCAACTCAAATATCCTGGTGTCCAAGCAGACAACTTAAGGTTCGCGTTCAGCCAATTGGGGCACCGCGGAGAGGCTCCACGAAAACAGCACGGCCCGGGCAATGGACTAATGGCGGGGCAGACGTCTCGATAGGTCTGGCCAGACGGTCTCGGCGCCTGGGCCAGACTCATCCAGCCCAATTTGTAGGACCATGCCCACAATTAAAGCCCGGACATTCCCCGGGGAAAGGGAGGGGGGGAAGGTACTGTGTATGGGGGTGAAATCTAGCTAATTAATTAAATGACCATTGACCACCACAGAGAGCAAGGCAGGTAGATGTGACTGTCATGATTTACATATCCAATGAAATGAAGGGGAGGCAACCTCAAGTATAAGGCGGGAAAATACTGACCAATGGAAACTCGCCCTTTGACGATGGGTTTTTAGGATAAGAGAGGAATGCGTGAGTAAAAAGGGGAGGAACAAACAGACAGAGAAGAGAGGAAGAGGTTTGGGTGTAAGCTCTGACGAGAGAAAGCAAGATGATGAAGGGTTGAAGAGAACCGAGCGTAGCACTAGCACCATAGAGGTTCTGCAGGGGGAGGACTAAGGAGAGATGTGGAGAGAGAGAGTTGCTAACTGATGAAGAGAAGAAAAAAGAAAAGGAAAAAAAAGAGAAAAGAAAAGCAACCATGTCCATTTGATAGAGCAGACTAGAAGAGAGAGAGAGGAGTGCAATGCGTTTAAATGCAGGAAGAAAGAAAGGAGAACAGATCGATGCTGATAGCCACTGCTCGATCTGAACCGGGTTCGACCTCATACCGGGCAGCGCCACTTCAGCAGCAGTCCAACCTGACCAACGCCAGCGGCTAACCTGACCAGTGCCAGCAGTCCAACCTGACCAGTGCCAGCAGTCCAACCTGACCAGTGGCCAGCAGTTGTGTTGTGCTTGTGAAAGTGACAGTGAAAAGAAACAAAGAAAAAAAAGGGAAAGAAAAGACAGTGATTCGTGAATTAGTTTAAGATCACCGGGCCAGGTAAAAGAAATCTATTTATACCCGGTTAGTTTAATGATGATTTAATAAATGGTTTTGTGAAGTTCAAGTAAAGAGAGAATGTTTTATTTTGTTTGACCCCAAATATGCATTGATGTTTGGTTCTATGATTATGTGTAGTAAAGTTATAGACTTACTAGTGGTTTGATGTGACGAATGCATGATATATAAATGAGATTGAAGCAAGCTGTGAGTGTGTTTGGCTGTGCGCTAGCCCTTTCCCTCCACTGCCCATACCCCGAGGTTGACAATTTATTGCGAGCCTGCCAGGATTTTTCTGGCCCATTTATTATAATTGTTCAATTTCTCAGAGAGGAAGCTGGGTGGGATTCAAGTATTGTAATCCAAAAGGCAAGGTAGTGTCTTACTGTATGTTTCCAAGATAGTTAAATACTAGGCTTGGCTTGCTTCCAAGATAGTTAACACTAGGCTTGGCATTTCACCCCCAAGTACTTATTTCGCACAGATTGCCTATAATTCGCTCTCATAGTTGGGTCAAGGCGCTAGCGTCTTATAAAAACTAATTACGTTGCCCCAAGCTAATATTATCATTCATAGGATTGTGCTATTACGTCACTCGTGTCAGTAACCACCATTTGGTGTCGTAGTAATAAAATCTTGTTCAAAAAAAAAAAAAAAGAAAAGAAATATAATGGCGGAAGAAAAGAACACCCCTATTGGAACAACTTGTGGCGTCGCTCGTGATTTAGGCTACTCGGGAGAACAGTTGCGAGCATTCGTTGAAACCCAACAAAAGATGGAAAGAATAAGCGGGGCGGAAAGACGCCGGTTCGCAGTAGAAATAGCATTAGCAGAGCAGGAAAGGACTAAAGCTAGCGCAACGCAGGAAACAGAAAGACAAAGGGGAAACGCAGGAAACAGAAAGATTAAGGATTCAGGCTAATCAGGCAGCGAAATGCAGGAAACAGAAAGATTAAGGATTCAATTAGAGTTAGAGAGAGGGGAAAATACAAAGGGAGACCACCGATGATGGTAGCTCAGTTTCCAGTGACCCTGTGCGCAGTTATGCCCCCCGATCAAAGTTGCCAAAAATTCTTAAAGGAAAAATTCGATTGATGCGTACATCAGTCGTTTCGAAACGTTTGCTACTAGTCAGGGTTGGCCTTCAGAAGAGTGGGCATTCAATTTTGTCAGCGCAAATTGACGGGTAAGGAAATTACAGATTTTCACTGCAGTACCAGCAGACACCCAATCTATTTTGGTGCGTGAAGGAGTCTTTGATGAAGGGTTTTTGACCTCACAGAGGAGGGTTCAGAAAGAAATTTCGTTCGGGCTAGATTACAAGCGGGTGAAACGTACACTCAGTTTGGTGCACTTTTAGATCACTATTTTGAGAAGTGGTTAGAGTTGAGTGGTACGAAAAAGGGAGTTCGCTGAATTTTGAAAGAGCTGGTTATGGGGGAAACAGATATTGTCAGGTTGCAGTCCAGAGTTAACTATACATTGAAAGAGAGACAGCCAGAGACAGCAGGGAGTTTGCTGAAGGAAAGCGAGGTGTAATAGAGAGGTACGTTTGGGCACTAAGGTGCAGGAGAAACAGGTTTGCCAGACACAGGTGAGAAGATTTGCAAGGAACTAGGAGAGTTTTCTGCAAAGTTTTCAAACCCAGGGGTGGGCAGAAAGGAGGACAAAGGGACAATAGATGTTTCATTTTTCACAAGAAGGGACATGTGGCGAGGGATTGTCGCATGAGGTTCCAGAAGGCAGCAGCCTTGCAAGAGTTGATAAGGGGCGCCAGGGAAACGACCTGCAGTGGAACCAAACGGGATCCAATCTGAAGGGGTAGAGTGCGGCCCATGGCTAGCACTGGACAGCAAATCAGTGTCAGGGATGGAGGGCACTAGGCTGAGTGGTTCTTACCAGTGAAGAAGGGGGGATTGGCCAGCAGAGGGTGAAAGTGTTACGGGACACTGGTTGTTCATGGGTGTAGTAAGAACAACGCTGGTCAAGGAAGGGAATTTGACAGGCAAATCCGACCTTACTCTAATCGTGGCACTGTGAGGGAGTTTCCAGTTGCTAAGATAGAAGTACGTACCCCTTACTTCTCAGGCGAGTTGTCTGCGCTGGTGATGGAGAAAACCCCTTTATGATTTGATCATTGGAAATATTCCAGGTGCAAGGGATCCAGGGGATCCTGAGTTGTTGACTGCTACAGGGGCAGCATTTTAAACACGGAGCAAGAAGGAGGAAAAGGTTGATAAACCGTTAGTCGTCCAGCAAGGAAGTCAGGGATAGATGTGTCGCCTGATGAGTTTAGGGCAGCGCAGGAACAAGACCCTCGCTCGTGAAGTCTTGGAGTTGGCAAGAGGTGGAGAGAAACAGGTGGTTAGAGAGGTGAGACAGAATTTCTGGGAAAAGGCGGGTTGTTGTAACCGATGTTCACCAAGGGAAGACAGGTAAGGTGACAACTCAGTTAGAGGTACCAGAGGTTATCGTGACACTGTCATGTCAGTGGGGTCACGAGTCGCTCAAAGGGGGGTCATCTCGGCACCAGCAAAACAGCTGGGCCGAATCTTTGATTTATTTTCATTGGCCATGGGCAATGGCAACATAAAGCGTTTCTGCATGTCATGTGACGTGTGTCAAAGGTCAGCCACAAGAGGGGTAAAGAGGAAGGCGCCTCTTTAAAAAGCCCCCTTTAAATTGACACACCATTCAGGAGAGTGGCTATTTATCTATTGGCCCAATCTCGCCCTGTCCAAAGGTGGCACAGGTATGAACATGTAAGGTTGCAAGGGAAAGTTTGCAGGGGGCTAGGGTCGTGCAGAAGAAGCAATATGACAGGAAGGTGAGGGAAACAATCCCTCAAGGTGGGAGATCAAGTCCTGTTACTGCTTCCCACGATCACAAAAAGCTGTTTATGCATTGGAAAAGGGCCATTACACCATCACTGAAAAGGTCGATCGGGATTACCGAATTGATGTGAATGGGAAACTAAAACTTTTCCATGCGAATTTTCTCCGCAAATATATTCAGCGTGAGACTCAGCACAAAGGCGCAGCTGAAAAACAGCAGGGTGCTGCGCTGGCAATGCATTGCAGCCCTACAGGTACCGAGTTCAGTACATTCCGGTAGACAGAATAGGAGTGGACTATTTAAGTCGTGTAAATCAGCAAGCTGCAACTCAGAGGGAATCAGTCGTAACCGGGGTGCATAGCACTTTGTGATAATAGTGTTTTATTTCAGTTATGTTGAGTGGATGTGGGTTCATTCCCATTTGGCTATGGTTCATATTTTCTTTTTTGAGACTTGTTCAATGTAAATGTAGTTATGTTTGGAGCATACAGTCGCTTGTGTAGTAATGCACGTTTGCGATAAGTGAGGATGGGATTCCTCAGTGAGGTGTCCATGGATCGTGAACATATTTGATTGTGCTTTTCATAAAAGTTGAAGAGA
>CM031615.1:40501029-40526029 GCA_018398815.1 Conus ventricosus | reverse complement strand
AGTCATCCTACAACAAGATCACACCCCACCATCCCTACACAGATCACACCCCACCACATCCTACAACAAGACACACTACCATTTCCACCAGTCATCCTACAACACGATCAACCCCCCACCCCCACCAGTCATCGTACAAAAGATCAACCCCCCACCCCCACCAGTCATCCTACAACAAGATCAACCCCCCACCCCCACCAGTCATCCTACAACAAGATCAACCCCCCACCCCCACCAGTCATCCTACAACAAGATCAACCCCCCACCCCCACCAGTCATCCTACAACAGATACACCCACCACCCCCCAGTCATCCTACAACAAGATTACACCACCACCACCACCAGTCATCCTACAACAAGATCAACCCCCACCCACCACCAGTCATCCTACAACAAGATACACCACCACCCCCACCAGTCATCTACAACAAGATTACACCACCACCCCACCAGTCATCCTACAACAAGATTACACCACCACCCCCACCAGTCATCCTACAACAAGATTACACCACCACCCCACCAGTCATCCTACAACAAGATTACACCCCACCCCACCAGTCATCCTACAACAAGATTACACCACCACCCCACCAGTCATCCTACAACAAGATTACACACCACCACCCCACCAGTCATCCTACAACAAGATTACACCACCACCCCCACCAGTCATCCTACAACAAGATTACACCACCACCCCACCAGTCATCCTACAACAAGATTACACCACCACCCCCACCAGTCATCCTACAACAAGATTACACCCCCACCCCCCCCCCACCCCCCCCACTCCACGTCATCCTACAACAAGATTACACCACCACCCCCACCATACCAGTCATCCTACAACAAGATCACACCACCATTCCCACCAGTCATCCTACAACAAGATCACACCCCCACCAGTCATCCTACAACAAGATCAAACCCCACCCCCACCAGCCATCCTACAACAAGACCACACTACCATTTCCACCAGTCATCCTACAACACGATCACACCCCCACCCCCACCAGTCATCGTACAAAGAGATCAACCCCCCACCCCACCAGTCATCCTACAACAAGATCAACCCCCCACCCCCACCAGTCATCCTACAACAAGATCAACCCCCCACCCCCACCAGTCATCCTACAACAAGATCAACCCCCCACCCCCACCAGTCATCCTACAACAAGATTACACCACCACCCCCACCAGTCATCCTACAACAAGATTACACCCCCACCCCACCAGTCATCCTACAACAAGATCAACCCCCCACCCCCACCAGTCATCCTACAACAAGATTACACCACCACCCCACCAGTCATCCTACAACAAGATTACACCACCACCCCCACCAGTCATCCTACAACAAGATTACACCACCACCCCCACCAGTCATCCTACAACAAGATTACACCACCACCCCCACCATACCAGTCATCCTACAACAAGATTACACCACCATTTCCACCAGTCATCCTACAACAAGATTACACCACCATTTCCACCAGTCATCCTACAACAAGATCACACCACCACCCCCACCAGTCATCCTACAACAAGATCACACCACCACCACCACCAGTCGTCCTACCCTATTTCTGCCTGTACAATAAGACACAGAACTAACTCTGTCTTTCCACGCACCGTCCTGCCTTCCAATTGTGACTGTATTTTCATCTGCAGTGCAAGGGTTCAAATCGCAGATTTCATGCTTGTCCATCCCTTCATCCTCCCTCTCCCACCCCCTTTCCTCTGTTCACCAACCCCTCAGGGGTCCTGCATCCTCTGCTCCCCTACCTCCCTCTCTCTCTCTTGCCCAGTTCCACTGTTAAGAGCTACCTTTCCGGCAGCCTAGAAAGAAAAAGGAAAAGAAAAAGATACATCTGAAGGTGCGAGTGGGACTCAAGAGAAGTGCTGTTCTCAACTGCCGAACCAACCAGCTGGGAGCAATCCTGCACCACCCTTGTACGCCTGCGCCGTGTTCATATAGGATGCAAGCACACACAGCGCTTTCCGTTAAGACGAAAAGGAGTGTATCGTATGAGAACCAGAACCCTCAAGTGTTCAAACGTCTAAGCCCTCAAAGGGATGAAGGAGGAGGTCAGCAACAGACGACGAGAGGCCGTTTTCCTGACGTAATTGGTTTCTGTGCTGATCTGTGAACCGTCTCTACACCTGTCCATCTGCTAATATGCCGACACCATTCTTCACCACTCTTTGCATCAAAACCAGCGACATGTACTGTTTACAGTGACCTTGTTTCCATGTCCATGGCAGCTTGCTAGCTATAAAGATTGTTGATGTTGCACTCAGATCGTAAAGGGAGAAGACCCAACTTGTACGTGTAACGTATCAGACTCAATGTGTGTGTAGGCACAGTATGTTCGCCAACATGCTGTGTGCTGGGTCTTTTCGATTCGATGTCAACGATTTTTTTCATATCACCAACATTTAAATGACCAAAAGAAGCCTAGTCAGGTCGCCTTAGTTGCTGGTTTATTCTGTCTTGATCTCGATGACCAACTGCTCAGTTTAAACAGCTGTCTTTACCAACGGCAATGACGTTTAAAGAATTGGGCAAATGACGTAGTATGACAGAGAAAAGACAAACAGGAAGAACAGATATGATGAAGCCTGAAACACCAACTGTCTAAAATGGATGGAGTCATATCATGTCTCAAAATGGACCTACACACCTTAATGCTGATACAGTGAAGACATTAACTGCATTTGGGGAGAGACATTGTGATGCGCTTCTGTGTCTTGCAGTCGCACACTATAAAATACATAACAATGCATCATAATAAAATGCATCATAAACATGACGCTGTCAAATGCATTATAATACAATAGAAAAGATCACAATTGGATATCAGACATCACAATGCAATGATGATAAGAATCAGAATATAATACATAACAGTGCACTACATTACAATATGATCGTATTCATAACAATACAATACGATTTGACAGTGCAATACAAAATCATGCATCATAATAAAATGCACGGGAATGAAAATGTACAATCGGGAATGAAAATTTACAATCGCGAATAAAAAATCCCATAGACACCATATCAGAAAAGTGAACACCGACACCTAACTTACTGGACAACCAAAACCCAGACAACTCGAGGCATGCATATCCAATGAACCCATAGGACTCGAGCAGAAAAGACACGAAGGCACTTGTGCAGCTGATTTATCTGATAAGCACTGATGCATATCAGTCTGAAAGAAAGGGGGGGGGGAATAAATAAAAAAAAGAGAGGGAGTGGGTGGTGGAAGGAAAAAGAAAAAAGAAACATGTAGGTTTTCCTTTTAGAGACGGCGGGGATGGGAGGGAAGAGGGAGTGAGGATATGGAATGCAATGAAGAGGCGTACGTGTTTCCATAAAAAGGAAAGAACGAAAAGAAAGAGGGGGGGGGGGGGGGGGGGGGGGGGGGGGGGGTAACAAGAAACGAGAACAAAATGAAAAGGTGCTCCGTGGACTAATGCAGGTAAGGTTCAGCCGCCCGTTCCCCCCTCACTCTCCCCCGCACGCCCCCCCCCCCCCCCCCACAAAAAAAAAAATCCAGATGCAACGCAAAGCATAACAAGAAAATGCATGAAAATGCATCACAATAATACGCAATGCGACACAAGACAATGCATACCCATCAAATGCAATGCAACGCATAACAACGCATCGTAGCACAAGACAACGGTACCAGTAGTAGTAGTTGTTGTAGTAATAGCAGTAATAGTAGTAGAGCAGCAGCAGCAAAATCAATAGCGCCAGTAGCAGCAGCAGTAGTAGTAGTAGCAGCACCACAAATAGTTGGTATTGTTGTGGTGGTAGTAGTAGCAGCAGCAGTAGTAGTAGTAGTAGTATCAGCACCACAAATAGTTGGTATTGTTGTGGTGGTAGTGGCAGCAGCAGCAGCAACAGCAGCAGCAGCAGCAGCAGCAGCAGCAGTAGTAGTAGTAGTAGCAGCAGCAGCAGCAGTAGTAGTATACGAGGTGTAGAACGAAAGTAGTGGTCAAAAAGGAAGAAAAAATGATAGATGATACAGCAGTCGCACTGGATGCAGTTGTAGTAGAAGAAGAAGAAGGAGAAATAGCAGCAGCAGCAGCACTAGTAATGTGAACTTTGGAAGCTAGAACGGCGATAAAACGAAAAGACGTGAAGACATCAGCTGACTACACACCTCCCTCCCTGATAGCACACGACAGTTGCCTGATCTCCTGGAGGTGAACAGCAGAGGGACCGGGACCGTATCACACATCAAAGCGAGCGTGCTGTCCGAACTCCAGACAGGAAGGGATGGACATGGCGTGACCACGTGACCTGACTGTGGAATCAGAGCTGTGAGTGTTGTTGGCATTAACTCCTGTTGTCATGGCTACCTGATCGACCTTCCCATTCGTTTTCGTTGAAGGTCTGGAACAGGTGGGGTGAGGTGAAGGAAATTCCTGTGATCACTCTCTCTCTCTCTCTCTCTCTCTCTCTCTCTCTCTCTCTCTCTCTCTCTCTCTCTCTCTCTTCACACACACACACACACACACACACACACACACACACACACACACACACACACACACACACACACGCATGTAGCCAACATGTTTGTTCTTTAATGTTCTTTTGTTTTTATAAGTTCTTCTCTTTCTTTCCATCCCACTACTCTTACTGTTTTATGTATTTCTTTTTCTTGACTTTTTCCATAAATCACACAGAGCCCAGGTATAGAGAATATTTTTCATCAGTCCTTACGTGATCCCTTTTTTTCTCCCATACTGACAAGATGGCTGGCACACCTCACACTCTATCGAGGTTAATTTCTCCTTCCTTGTAATGTTGGTCGGACTTTGCAAAATGGTTTACGAGCCCCCCCCCCCCCCCCCCCCCCCCTCTCTCTCTCTCTCTCTCTCTCTGTCTCTCTGTCTTTATGTCTCTAACTCTCTCTCTCTCTCTCTCTCTCTCTCTCTCTCTCTCTCTCTCTCTCTCTCTCTCTCTCTGTCTGCTCTCTCTCTCTTTGTCTCCCTCTCTCTCTCTGTGTCTGTTTGTCTCTCTCTCTGTCTCTGTCTCTCTCTTTGTTTCTCTCTCTCTCTCTCTCTCTCTCTCTCTCTCTCTCTCTCTCTCTCCTCTCTGTGTTTGTCTCTCTCTCTGTGTCTGTCTCTGTCTCTCTCTGTCTCTCTGTCTCTCTGTCTCTCTCTCTCTCTCTCTCTCTCTCTCTCTCTCTCTCTCTCTCTCTCTCTCTCTCTTGAGCAGTCTCCACCTGTCAACTCCATTCAGTTTTCATTTCACACAGGACCCTGTTCCAAGGGCCCATCTTCACAGCAGTCAGCAATCTTCCATGTTTCCCTCACATCTTCACGGCAGTCAGCAGTCTTCCATGTTTCGCTCACTCATCGCTGGCCAGCAGACTCCCAACATGTCGGTTGTTGTTGCAAATAACCATAGGCCCACTTCAAACTGCTTGAAACTGGTTCCGTACATATGGTTATTCAGGAAGGAGAGAGAGAGAGAGAGAGAGAGAGAGAGAGAGAGAGAGAGAGAGAGAGAGAGAGAGAGAGAGAGAGAGAGAGAGAAAGACAGACAGACAGACAGACAGACAGACAGACAGATAGATAGACAGACAGACAGACGGACGGACGGACGGACGGACAGACGGACAGACAGACAGACAGACAGACTGACAGGCAGACAGACAGGCAGGCAGACAGAGAAAGAGATAGACAGACAAAGAGGCAGGCAATCAGATAGACACACACACAGACAGGCAGACAGAGGAAAAGAGCGAGAATATGAATGGTGGAGAGAGAGAGAGGAGAGAGAGAGAGAGAGAGAGAGAGAGAGAGAGAGAGAGAGAGAGGAGAGAGAGAGAGAGAGAGATGGAGAGAGAGACTCAAAGATCAAGACTCAAATTTTTATTCAGATAAAGGCCTAGGCCCCTTACTGAAGGGGGATGTTCACACAACTAAGCGAGATAAAAGCCAGTGACATATACCAAATCAACAATTAATAAACGAAATAAGATTGTTCATTGTATACATTGAAAACTAACGTTCTATGAAGTAACGATTTTCAACCTTTTTTTGCGCCAGATAAATATACATTGCTAAATTTTTCATTGTAGTCTCATTCTGTGACGACATAAGTAAAGTTAACCTGAAATTGCATGGAGCCTTAT
Organism: Conus ventricosus; assembly: GCA_018398815.1. NCBI lineage: Eukaryota > Metazoa > Mollusca > Gastropoda > Neogastropoda > Conidae > Conus > Conus ventricosus. The sequence goes on along the minus strand of CM031615.1, from coordinate 40,519,855 downwards.
AGTATTTCGGTTGTATAAATTTTTCTCTAAGATCATTCAGAGCAGGGCAGCAAAATAAAAAGTGCAATTCATCTTCTTTTCCAGTGTTGCATAGACGGCATGTAAGCATATTTTCATTTCTGACGCTGTATCTAAAGCAATGGCATGCAATACGAGACACACCAAATCGAAACTTGGTCAATTCACTTTTTATATATCTATTCATTTTTAACTCAATATACAGCTCTCTCAAATGAGTAGTTTTAAACAACCTGTACTGTGCAAATCTGTCACTAGTATATATGTGATCATGCCAGTCCTGCCATCTACAATCAATAATTCTTTGCCTAAAAGATGTTAAAAAACCTGAGATATTTTGGGCACCCTGGTTGTCCCAGACATACGCAAATCCATACGAATTTAGACAATGACGAACATTTGTAACCCAAGTCCTCTTTCCATGAGAATCTAAATTTAATAACATTTTGTATGCCTTAAACGGTAGCCTATCTTCATTCATTCTGGTCAGTTTCAGCCAATACTTAATACATTTCATGTATGAACTGAGGTAAATTGGATATCTGCCTAGTTCACCATAAACAAGACCATTTGGTGTTCGACTATCGACATTAAGAAAAACGTTTCAATGCAAACAAATGTACTTTTTCTATTTCTGTCGTTTTTTCAAAAGCCCATATTTCCGCACCATACTGTAGCATTGGCTGAATCTGAGAGTCAAATAGTTTACTAAAGACACTGAAAGCATTGCAATCTAATTTATATAAGACATTTAGCAAGAGAAAAACCGCTTTCTTCCCTTTATTAGCTATACTTTGGCAAGCAAAACTAAAACTGAGTCTTGTTGAGAAATAGATTCCAAGATACTTATACGCATTTACTACTTGTACTCTCTCATTTCCATACGTCCATTTCTCATTTGCCGACAAATACCCTCCCTTACGAAAAATAATGATATTAGTTTTCTTCATATTTACTTTCAATTCTAATTTACTCGCAGCATTATATAAATTATTTAACTGTCTCTGTAAACTCACTACTGTTGTAGACAATAGAATAATGTCATCAGCAAAAAGTAGGATAAATAATTCTATGAGATCAAACGTAACTCCATGAAGACCATTCTCAATTATTTCCAAAGCCAGTTCATTTATAAAAAGTGAAAACAAAACAGGACTACAAACATCACACTGCTTGACCCCTCGTGTACAGTTCAACGCATCAGACAGTGTTGCCCCAGACCTTACTCTTGCCTTTACTTCGTTATACATGCTTTTAACACAACGATACAACTTACCCTTAATTCCGATTTTGATCAGAACTGGCCACAATAACCTCCTAGATATAGAATCGAATGCCTTTTCAAAATCCACAAAAGCAACATATAACTTCCTATTATAGGCGAATTGTTTTTGGATAGCAGCAAGCAAAGTAAAAATATGATCGATTGTCGAATATCCCTTTTTAAATCCGGCTTGGTACTCACCTGTAACATCATTCTGGGTAATCCATTCTTGTAATCTACTATTAACAATTGAACTGTATAATTTGCTACTAATGTCACATAAGGAAATACCTCGATAATTGTTAACGTCATTGACATGACCTTTCTTATATAAAGGAATGATTACGGATTCTGTCCAATTTTTCGGAAAAATTCCTTTCTCAAATAAATAGTTAAATAGTGAGACTAGGAAATTAACAACTGATTCCCCGGAATTTTTGAAGAACTCACTTATAAGTCCATCTGGACCAGATGACTTACCATTCTTTAGCTTTCTAATGGCAAGTAAAACTTCTGCTCTCGAAATTGGCCTGTCCAGTACATTGTCTTCATTGTCTTCAACGTGGTTGATATCAATTATCTCTTCTTCGTATTTTTCCAAAACACTTTTAAAATGATCATTCCATTCATTCATACATATATCATTTAAAGGCTGGGATTTTCTTTTCGAGATCTTGTGCACTGTGTCCCAGAAGTTCTTTTGACTTTTTACAGAGTTTGCCAATTCATTTACTAACGATTCGTTGTGATCTTTCTGTTTTCTTATATTTAGGTTCTTATACTCACGTCTTGCAATGCAAAGCTGGCTTCTAATATTAGTATCCAATGTTGTTCTAAACCTTCTCAGCAGTCTTCGTACTCCACGTCTTGCCTGTATACATTCTTGATCGAACCATTCCTTCTCTTTGACCTTTTTACCTAGCAAGACTTTTCTCTTCATATCAACAGCTTGTTCTTTAACAATCTGATTGAACATGTCAAGGGATTTATTCACATCTCTATATATAAAAGCTTCTGCCGTATCTAGTTTCTGCTGCACATGATATGAGCTCATATACATAGTAAATCGTTCCGCATACATCTCTTTCCAACATATTTTTGTCATCAATTGAGCTCTGTCGATGCTTGGTTTTCTGTTAATACATTCTTTTTCTGTTTGCCTTTGAATGGATAATAAAAGGGGTAAGTGATCGGATTCGATTCTTTCAAGAACTCTTAATGTTAAACGGTCATTCAAGAAATTGAACAAGTTCCCAGATGATAGAAAGTAGTCATTGACACTACTTCCCGAGTCCGAAATAAACGTGTAACGACCTTCAAGGTCACCAATACATACACCATTGTAAATATATAAACCAAATACAGTACACATGTTAAGTAGTTTTTTCCCATATGAATTCAATACAGTATCCTCAGAACACCTCTGTATTTTGTTGTCCACATCCTTTACATAGTTAATGTGGAGTTCCCCATCATGTAGAATATCAGGGAAAATATTGGAAGTCCTTGCATTTAGATCACCACATAACAATAAATCAAAATCATCGACACACAGTGATTTCTCCATGACACATTCCTCCAACATATCTATTCCATTGTTGTAACCGTATCATGAATAATATGGGGAATTGTCTGGGGGAACATAAGCACATATAAGCAGGACATTCTTACTCAGTCCAAAAAAATCTTTTTCCAGCATAAATGATAAACAATACTTATAATCACAATCAAGCGGATGGACACAAGAAAGAAGAGATTTACGAACTAAGACTATTATACCCCCGGAACATCTCCCTTGCGTTGCCAGTTTTACCGCAGGTTTGAGGAACAATTTATGATATTTGAAAATGCCAGCATCAAATTTTTCTGCAAACGTTTCCACCAAACACACAAAATCAAAGGATGTAACAAAGTTAACAAAATCTGCATCATTCATTTTCGACAAAAGACCACATACATTCCAATGTAGAAAGGATACAATATTCACAAAATTGTCTAGATTTCCAGAGTTTTCACTCAAAAAGCTATCTCCATCCTTGTCACTCACATACCTTTGATCATCCATTCGCACATAATCATAGTGACTGTCATCAGTTTCATTTGATTTCTCACTATTATTTCACAAAACCATCTCGTTTACGTTTGTTTTTAAACTTATTTACATTCCCCACAATCACAGACTTACGACTTCGACTATCCTCGGCAAATTACCTTTCTTGACTACGTGTTTGTGATCCACTATTTTCATGTTCATTTTCATAGGCACAATTATCAACCACACGGTCAGCTTTTATTTCCATTCGTTCCCCATTCATGCAGTCATCCTTACAAATCGTTTCATTCCCAACAATGTAATCACCGATCTCATGATCATATTCGTCTGTTACATTTACACAGACCCCATTGTCATTCACACACTTACCATCCTTGACAGTTACATTTACTGACGTACTATCGCAATCACTTACAGTGCAGTTTTTAAAACACACTGTCATTATCACTGGCAGCCCTCAACGTGTTGCAACCATGAACAATATTACAAGGAGCAGTGTGTTTGGGAACATCACATAAAATAGAACAGTTATTTACAGTATCATCATATGAAGTGGTCTTTCTTTTAGTATTCTCGTCATTATTATTATCATCATTTACAACACATGGAACACAATCAATTGACACATTAGGCATGATATGTTCATTTGACACATTGACATATATGAGAGCATCCAAGTGCGCAGGCTGTCTAACATTCGAGCCATGCCTGTTCTGCACGAGCGTGTCGCACGCCGGTTTCAACTCACCACGGTTCGCTGACCCACTAAATCTCAGCGCTCGCGTGTTTTCTGCCCTGACAGCGTGCGGTGTCCTTTTATTTTTGTTACCACTTAAACGTTTGGAATAAGATAAACTTAAACCACAGGGCCGGCCGGACCATTATTGAAGTGGGACCAGATTTCGCTGTCATCTAGACCATACTTTACTCCTTCAATGACAAGGTGGTCATATATCATTGAAACCTTCTTGTTTTGGTTTCGGGCTGACTTTAAGTGAGGCGATAATTTTCTCCTTATTTCTCTCACTCTGAAGGAAAAGTCTTCTCCAATGAAAAGCTGGGTACCCTTTAACTTCTGTTTTGCACGCAGGATCCTCACTTTGTCTTTGTAAAAGGTACAGCATGCAATAATGGGAGAATCGGCACTGGAATTCAAACGGTGTACCCGATCAAATTCAACATCCCTAGAGAGTTCCAATTTATCAGTCAACATTTCCTTCACAGCATCCTCACTGTCCTGCCAGGTCTCTCGTTCTCTACGTGGAACACCATGTACAATTATGTTGTTCCGTTTGGAACGGCCCTCGAGATCGTCCACCTTCCTGTCCAAAGTATCAATTTTCTCATTAAGTCTCTTATTCTCACATTTCAAATTTTCATTTTCCTGTTTTAAGTCAGATATTTCATTTTTGAGTGACATAATTTCTCCTTTAATACTATCACACACCCCTTTCACATCTCTCATATCTCCACTCATCTGCTCACACTTACATTTCACATCACTCATCATTGTCATCAAGTCCTTCAGAGTGGGCTCCATGGGTGCGTAGATGGCATATCCTGCGTAGATCCTGTCCTGTCTGCAGTTCTTGTAGCGTGGTCAGGATCAGAAGCCGCAGAACGGTCAGTACTTGCTGGGCGTACAACACCATCAGAGGTCAGGCGGGACTGCCTAGTGGAGCTGCTGGACTTGGGTCCGGGATTTGACTCGACATCGCCGCATCGAAGTAAGAGGTCGCTGAAGAAGAAGCAGGTGAGGACCAAACCTACCATAACACCGGCGACACGGGTGCGTACATTTAATACACGAACTGTCATGGCCAACTTGAATCTGGCTCTCTTTGCCATAAAGTTGATGAACACCGGGATAAATCCGCCACATCGAACCCTGAAATCTTGAGCTGCCGATGGCATGATGTCACTGCCACTGATTGTCAAGGTCTTCACTGATCAACAGGAGAGTAATCAACGAAAAACGTTAATTAATTGCGGAGCTCAAAAAACGTGTCTTCCTCTCTTGAATGACGACAGCCACACCCGAGAGAGAGAGAGAGAGAGAGAGAGAGGAGAGAGAGAGAGAGAGAGAGAGAGAGGGGGGGGACGGGAACAATTCTTCAAAGGAAAATTCAACATTGTGCAGCCACTTCCTTCCCTTTTTTGAAGACAAGGACATCATCAAATAAATTAAACCCAGACGTTGAACATTAATTAAACTGCCTTTTTCTGTGCCAGCACAAATTAACCACCCCTGTTCTGCTCCAGCTGTAAATTTGGTGAAATATCTACAGTCGTAGACTTGAGATTAATCACATACTTCTGGTAATGAACCATCAAAGGAACTGTAGACAGTAAAAAAATAAAATGAATAAAAGATAAAATTAAGTGCACATATATAACTTTTGTTAACAAATGTGCCAAGACCTGTCTTCCTACTTATTAAACCTTGAGAAAGAGGGAGAGAGAGAGAGAGAGAGAGAGAGAGAGAGAGAGAGAGAGAGAGAGAGAGAGAGGGGGGGGAGGAGAGGGGGGGAGGAGGGAAGGAGGGAGAGACAGAGAGATTGAGAGAACTCAGAACTCAGATAGTTTATTTCATAAAAAGACCATTGCCCCTTATGGAGGGGGTATGGAGAAAGTAACAACAATATATGAATTTTACATAACACAACAAAGACTCGGTGGGCTTCTCTTTCATGAAGTCATAACTGATCGAAATTGAAATGCCTGAACAAGTAAATTGAGAAATTTCTTACTATACTTTCATTCTGAGATGGCATAAGCAAACTTTACCAAAATTGACAGGGATCCCTGGAAAACGTAACTGGTATATACGCACTCTTAGACTAGATACCTAGACTAGTCTGAGAGAGAGAGAGAGAGAGAGAGAGAGAGAGAGAGAGAGAGAGAGAGAGAGAGAGAGAGAGAGAGAGAGAGAGAGAGAGGAGAGGAGGAGAGCGAGTGAGAGAGCAAAACACGATAATTCATGACAGTAATGAAGAAGAATCACTCGTGTGTTTTCTTATATTGTTCTTCACCCTGAATACGGATAAAAGTGTAGAATGAGACGTTTCGGCCATTCATGATGGGGCGCTGTTTGAAAGAAATGTATGGGGGTAGGGGAGATAAATAGAGGAGACAGACAGACAGAGAGGAGACTAGCCAAGGGGATGGGGTAGTGGGTCAAAACAAAAGCTAATGGAGAAACCATTCTCACTCATGCTAACAGCCATAAACCATGCGGAGATAGAGCTAAAATGTAATGTAAAGTGAAAGAGAAAATGAACCAATGGACAGACAGACGGACATAACAAAGGCAGAGTTTGGAACCAGCCACTACAAGTAAAGAAACCATCTCACGCAATTCCTTTCCTCCTTGTCAGAAAAACGACAAAGCCCAGATAACTCTTTCCAGCTGCTGCAATTTAATGCAATAGCCTTTTACCGGCACCTGCAAAATGCTTCACTCTTAGTTCTGTCAGAGGCTATTATTGTGAGGACCCAGTCGCAGGTGAGCCAGCGATAGTTAATGTATTCGGTTTGGGCGGACGCTGTATCTCACACCACGTCATAATAGACGTTGTTGGAGAACAAACAAAACCTGACACGATCAAGCGAGATAAAGATCACAGTATAAATGGGGGATCCCAGACAGGTGCAAAACTGGGGCATCAGCAAAGTGTGCAGACACAGATCGGATGTAAATGCTGTTTAGGTCTTTTCTTTCTTTCTTTATATCTTACTTTCTTTTCCTCTTTTCGTTCTTTCTTTTCTTTCTTTCTTTCTTTCTTTCTTTTCTTTCTTTCTTTTTTTCTTTCTTTTTTCTTTCTTTCTTTTCTTTCTTTCTTCTTTTCTTTCTTTCTTTCTTTTTCCTTTTCTTTCTTTCTTTCTTTCTTTCTTTCTTTCATTTCTTTCCTTTTCTTTCCTTTCTTTCTTTCTTTCTTTCTTTCTTTCTTTCTTTTCTTTTCCTTCTTTCTTTCTTTCTTTTCTTTCTTTCCTTTTCTTTCCTTCATTCCTTCCTATCTCTTCCTTTTCTTTCTCTTCTTTCGTTCTTTCATTTCTTTCTCCCTTCTTTCTTTCTTCTTTTTCTGCCTCCTTCTCTTCCTCCTTTCACTCCACTCTCCTTCTCTTTGTTTTCTTCTTGTTCTTCCTCTCTCTTCTTCTCCCTTCTCATTCTTTCCATTCTATCTTTGTTCTTCTTCCTTTCGTCCTCTGCTTTGCTTCTTTCACCATCTACTCCTATTAGCTTTCGTGTTGCAGTTTTGTTTCTTCTGTCTTCATCTTTACATATCTTTCTATTCGTCTCTTCTTCTGTTTTCTGTTACTACTTATACTACTATAACTTACTATTAACACTTCTAACGTTCTGTTTCATTCTTCTTCTTGACTTCTTCTTTTCACTTCTTCTTCTGTACTATCTTCTTCTGTTTCTTAGAAGCATCTGAAACTTACTATATAGATCATTGCAGATGAAGAAGATAATGCCATGGAATTTTATTCTGGGATCAGAACGCAGCTGAGTTAGAGACAAGGTTCTAGAAATACAGACACCATCAGTGCAGTTAACGAAATTTATCGGAGACGTATCCATTAAATCACAAGCGTATAATCCGCTCATGATTAACCAGGCAAGACTGACTTTCAGTTTGAATGATCGTATTTCAATGCAAGACACATCAGCGTACATTCCACGACGGTAGCCGCTGCACCATGTAGGCTTATTTTGTCTTACTTCTGGTCCTACCTCTTGTCCTACCTCTCTTGTCTTACCTCTGTTGTCTTACTTCTCTTGTCCTACCTCGTCTTACCTCCCTTGTCTTACCTCTCTTGTCTTACCTCTCTTGTCCTACCTCTCTTGTCCTACCTCTCTTGTTCTACTTCTTGTCTTATATAAGCTATATAAGCTCGATTTATTATTATTATTATTATTATTATTATTATTATTATTACTTTGCCTCATTTCAGTTTGGTTCTATCCCTGCCACTTTGCTTCTTCCCCACATTGCGTTGTCCATTTTTATCTTGACTGTGTTCTGTTCTGTCATCTCGTGTCTCACAACCACTGCTCATGTCTCACCTTGTCTCTCGTTTTGCAGTGTCTCTTATCGTGCCTTGCCTCCTGTTTGTCCAAGTTGTCTTCTGTTGTCTTGAAGTGTTTCTTGCCAAGTCACCTCTTGTTTCGCTTTGCCGACTATCGTCTTGCAGTGTTCCTTGCCTTGCCATGTCTCCTCTTTGCACTGTCTTCTTTCATCTTGCAGTGTTCCTTGCCATGTCTCCTGTTTGCACTGTCTTCTTTCATCTTGCAGTGTTCCTTGCCTTGCCTCCTTTTTGCACTGTCTTCTTTCATCTTGCAGTGTTCCTTGCCATGTCTCCTGTTTGCACTGTCTTCTTTCATCTTGCAGTGTTCCTTGCCTTGCCATGTCTCCTGTTTGCACTGTCTTCTTTCATTTTGCAGTGTTCCTTGCCATGCCATGTATCCTGTTTGCACTGTCTTCTTTCATCTTGCAGTGTTCCTTGCCATGCCTCCTCTTTGCACTGTCTTCTTTCATCTTGCAGTGTTCCTTGCCATGCCTCCTCTTTGCACTGTCTTCTTTCATCTTGCAGTGTTCCTTGCCTTGCCTCCTCTTTGCACTGTCTTCTTTCATCTTGCAGTGTTCCTTGCCTTGCCTCCTCTTTGCACTGTCTTCTTTCATCTTGCAGTGTTCCTTGCCATGTCTCCTGTTTGCACTGTCTTCTTTCATCTTGCAGTGTTCCTTGCCTTGCCATGCTCCTCTTTGCACTGTCTTCTTTCATCTTGCAGTGTTCCTTGCCTTGCCATGTCTCCTGTTTGCACTGTCTTCTTTCATCTTGCAGTGTTCCTTGCCTTGCCATGTCTCCTCTTTGCACTGTCTTCTTTCATCTCGCAGTGTTCCTTGCCTTGCCTCCTCTTCGCACTGTCTTCTTTCATCTTGCAGTGTTCCTTGCCTTGCCATGTCCCTTTTTGCACTGTCTTCTTTCATCTTGCAGTGTTCCTTGCCATGTCTCCTGTTTGCACTGTCTTCTTTCATCTTGCAGTGTTCCTTGCCTTGCCAGGTCCCTTTTTGCACTCCTTGTTATGTCTCCTTTTTGCACTGGCTTCTTTCATTTTGCAGCGTCTCGTCTCTTGCCTTGTCTCTTCTCGCCTCACACTGTTTTCTGTTGTTTTGCTGTGTATCTTGCCTTGCCTTGTCCTCTCTGGTCTGACAATATTTTCAGTTGTCTTGCAATTTATCTTGTCTAGCCTGTCTCCTCGGGTCTCGTGTTGTTTTCTGTCATCGCGCAGTGTCTCTTGCCTTGTCTGTTCTGGTCTCAGACTGTATCATGTTGTCTTGCAGCGTCTTCCACCTTGTCTGACTTCTCTGCTGTAACACTGTCTTTTACCGTCTTAACATGTCTCTTGCCTCGTCGGTTCTTGTCTTTCTGTGTCTTCTCCAGTCTCGCGATATCTGTCTGTTCTTGTCCTTCTGTGTCTTCTCCAGTCTCGCGATGTCTCTCACCTAGCTGCTCTTGTGTCTTGAAGTCTTCTTTCATCTTGCAAAGTCTCTCGATTTGTCTGCTCTTTTTTTCAGATTGTCTTCGTATGATTTGCAGTTTCTTTTCTTAATTCCACTTGTCGTGTTTCCATTTTGTGTCTTAAAGCGTCTCTTGTCTTGCCTGCTTTTGTCTTGCCTTCTTTTATGCATTGTCTTTTTACGTCTCCTATTGTCTCCTGTTTTCCCGCCTTGTATCATTCTGTCTCGCCATGTTTTCTTGTTTTGTTTTTGTCTCGCCTTCTATGCTGTCATCTCACCTAGTACCTTGCTCTCTAGCATTGTCATGTTGTCTTGCGTTGTTTCTTCATGTCTTGCATCGTCTCCTGTGGTCTCAAACAGAGACAGATAGTAAGATAAAGAAGAACAAGAGAGAGAGAGAGAGAGAGAGAGAGAGAGAGAGAGAGAGAGAGAGAGAGAGAGAGAGAGAGAAAGAAAGAGAGAGAGAGAGACAGACACAGACAGAGACAGAGACAGAGAGACAGAGAGACATAGAGAGGGAGAAAGGGGTGGGGGAGTACTGGCAAAGTAGAAACGTGTGCGTATTTCTTTCTTTCTTTCTTTCTTTTTTTTTTGTTCCAGGCGCAATGGGTTCATTGGTTTTAGCATACACTCCCAACGTAATACACGATAAAGGAAAAGGATAGCTTAGCTGAAAAACGTACCCACATCTCGGCTCCCAAATAGACATTTATGATTTGAAAGTGATGTCCCACTGTGGCATATCTTTTCTGCTGCCTTTAAAAAACCACATCTTTAGGACCAGAGATTAAGCTCGGTGTGCCAGAAGCTTGAAAGCGGCTCCTCGTAATCTGTTTGGGGTTTTTTTTAAATAGAAAATTTAAAAAAAAACTTATTTCCATCTTCCGTTATAGTGTTCCATTTCCACAAGTCATACATTTCAAGGTGGAGATCAACTGAAGAGAGAGAAGAGAGAGAGAGAGAGAGAGAGAGAGAGAGAGAGAGAGAGAGAGAGAGAGAGAGAGAGAGAGACAGAGACAGAGACAGAGAGACAGAGACAGAGAGAGAGAGAGATATTCTGCCTCGCCTTCTTTGCCAGCAGCTTTACTCACGCGCTGCTCTCTCTAGTTCCCTTACATGCAGCCATGTTTGTTCCGTTTCAACCCCAGCAACAGACTCCACTGACAGCGATAACTATCAAGCCGCTATGGGGCAGCTCATCGCAAGAGACACTGCACTGATATGGTGTCACTTTGGTGGTGGTCGGTGGCGCCCGTTTTTTTTTTTTTTTTTTTTTTTTTTTTTGGGGGGGGGGGGGGTCCCAACATATGCAGGGTGCCACCTCTTAATGCCGTGTCCTAAGACGACTACGCTTGCTTTGTGAAACGCCCGTGAGAGCGAGCATCCCCTTGAAGAGGTCATCACTATGTTCATTCAGCTACAATCCTCATGAACTTGTCAATGCTGAAATTTTGGACACTAAGGCAGCGGCCAGAGTGGGCCGTGGTTTTGACGGCCGTGTCCCGCCCGGCAGAACGGATCCGTGAGAGCGGCCACAGACAATCCGTGCTAGATCTATCGCTATTCTTGAAATGAAAATCCCATTCCTGCCACCTACATACAATTAATCTGTCCCTAAAATCATGCCAAAAAAAAAATTCTTCTACACCTTGATTTGTCCAAACAAAACCACATCCTAACGTAAACAGTTTACAGCGGATATTTGAAACCCATTTTCTTTTGTCGCGTGAAACTAGATCTAGCAGCATACTACAGGCTTTGCGAGAGAGAGAGAGAGAGAGAGAGAGAGAGAATGAGAGAGAGATCAATTCGTCAATGAAAATTCAAGAGCCCAGTTCTTTCCCTTTATCAGGAGAGCCATGAAACGGACGGTTTGCGCGACCGGCGGAACGACGGGTTGAAAATTCCGGGTTGGCCCGGCTCCATTATGACCACCTGCAGCCGTAATTGATGACGCCACAGAGGAGTTGAGCCGGGCAGCATGTTTTAATCGGGCTGTGCAAAGCACAGCCGTCTTGCGCACGGGTTTACTATGGCCGCCGCCTACCCGCCATGGGCGATAATGATATGGAGAGGAAATAACAAATGAAATTACCACCAAATCAAGCCATGAAATTCTACACAATTCAAGACTTTTTTCTGGGGATTGACGAGGAGAGTGAAGATATTTTGGAGTTCAAGTTCGTTTCGAAACTACATTGCTGTAATCTGCTCTTCCTCTCCTGATAAGTTCCATTGCCAACCATCCTGAAAGATAGAGACGCCTGTAGTGCTGATAAGAAAATGCGAGCAGCGCTGTCTGAGTTGCACTTACTAAGTGAGTGATACTTGTTTGTTTTGTTCCTTTCTTCCTGATCTTATGGTACACCCAGGTCTGGGCAGGAGCAGATGGAAGTGGAAATGTCTCACAGATAATGCCTCTGATGGAAGACAAACCCACTACCTCCCAGTGACATTGACCACAGCACCATGGCAGCTGCCACAGGCAGCATGGCGGCTGGTAGTTGTACTGTTATGATCAAATCCTCTTGTTGTATGGAAGGTTCCGCTGGCTTCATTTATAAGGCATGCTTATCGCAAAAGTAAAACTACAAAATATGTAAAACAATACAGGGTAGGCCCTGGCCACATTTATAAGGCATCCCTATGGCAAAAGTAAAACTACAAAACGACACATGGTAGGAAGCAACAGTATCAACTGAAGATGTTTTTATCAACACATTCACATCTGCTCTCACCACGGCCAATTTCGGGTCCGGTTCTATGTGTCACAGGGCCGTTGTGTCATAGGGCCGTTGTGTCACCGGCACACTGTATGGTCGCTGTGTCACAGGGCCGTTGTGTCATAGGGCCGTTGTGTCACAGGGCCTTTGTGTCATAGGGCCGTTGTGTCACAGGGCCGTTGTGCCATAGGGTCGTTGTGTCACAGGGCCGTTCTGTCACAGCGCTCAAAGGGGTACGGCTCCCTAACCCTATCCCTAACCCTATCCTATCCCTAACCCTAACCCTATCCCTATCCCTAACCCTATCCCTAACCCTAACCCTAACCCTAACCCTAACCCTATCCCTAACCCTAACCACTTTAGTTACAAAACTGGTTAATACTTAAAACCCGGCCCTGTGACACAACGGCCCTATGACACAACGGCCTGTGACACAACGGCCCTATGACACAACGGCCCTGTGACACAACGGCCCTATGACACAAAGGCCCTGTGACACATAGAGCGGACCTGCCAATTTCAGCTCCCCTCCCCTATCCCGACCCAATTCCATCCACTTTCTCCCTTCACACACACACACACACACACACACACGCGCGCGCGCGCGCGCGCGCGCACACGCATGCACGCACACACGCGCACACACACGCACACACACTAGCAGAGAGAGGGGGGGGGGGGAGGCTAAGAACTCTCTTTCACTCCTTTATAATTATGAAACAAAGAACAGGTTCAACTTCCCATGACCTATTGGCTGTATACGCAGTGAGCTGTCAGAGGTTCACCATGTCTCATGCATGGCACGGTCAAAAGCGGTTCTTATCCTTCACCTTCCACCACCTTAGAGCTTCCCTGAACTGAAAAAGGGTACCCGTGTACTGCTGGGTGAAGAGGAACTAATTGCAAGCCAAACAAAAATCCGACCTCTGTGGTTCAACCTCAAGTCTTTCAGCTCCACAAGCCAACGCTCTCACCCTTTAGGCTCCTCTCCCTAACTATGAGCAGAGCCATCACACACAGAAGAGGATTCATCCCTTGGTAATGCCGTCAGTCCTTTGTAAATAACAGTTACAGGAAGAGGCTCATTGACTGTGAGCATGGTGGGTTGTTGACCTCATTGGATGCCTTAGATCTTGTGGAGTGGAGTCATTACTTGGAAAACGAAAAAAAACGGATGTGACGTTATCAGTATTCGGGCCGCCGTACTTCAAAGGATAACTGGCAATTCTGTCAGCACGCAAATGGTCGCTTTAAAATCTTCAATTGCTGATGAGAAAGGGAAGGTGTGGTGGGGCGACGGGAAAGAGGTGGAGAGACAGAGTGCGGCAGGGTGGGGGGGGCGATGATGAGATTTTTTTCTTCTTCTTATGGAGAAGGTGTTGGGAAAGACAGACTTTTAAGGCCAGCTGGGAAGAACGTTAGCTGGGAGAAGTAGCTCATGCTCGTCGTTAACTGTTTGCTTTTCAGCTGAGAAATGTTTTTAAACCTTTCATCGCTAGAATGTTTGAAAACCTAAATGCACATGATATAATATGAAGTGGCTTTTTAACACACAATAAATTTCACAATAAACTGATGCTGCATATCACCTGCAACAAATAGGAAAAGGATGCTTCAGGCAACTGCTTCGAATAACAGATGAATTATGTGATCTGGTAAGTTCCTGTTTGGGGCTTTTGTACGTTGATATGCAAAACCTACAAAATGTTTTCCCTTCATAAACCCCACAAAACTGCCTCCCTTCTTTTCTTCCTCTCACTGTTTCAATATTATTACAGCCTCACTATGTGTCGATCAGTCTATGTATGCTGCACCACACATGCTAAGCCATCCGGCCACAATACTCAGGGGTATCTGCAAAATAAGTAAACAAGTAGATAATTTTTTTTAAGAAAATCTGAAAAGAGGCGCTGATATGTCTCTCTTTGTATAAACAGACGTACAAATCTAAAATGACAAAATCAAATTTTGTGAGTGCGACGTGATGTAAATGAGTGGATCGTTGATTGCAAGCCGTATTTAGCAGCTTGTTCCTTTTGCCTGCCTAGGGTCTGGCCTGAAGAAGCAAGCCTTATTTGTCAGTCACACAACAGCAAAAAACAACAACAACAACAACAACAACAACAACAACAACAACAAAAGGACTAGCAAAATACCTAAACGAAAACCTCTTTGTGAAATGATTACCATCACCAAACTTTATGAAATGCTTCGAGCTCAGCATTAGCCTGTTCATAACACATCTCACATCATTGCAATCACCATTTGTTTTAAGACATGGTCCTCAACGCTTGCCCTGTTTAATCATTTTATATTCTACACTGACAACTACACTGGCTGAGTGTGTCACCTATGACTGGACACTCCAGTGACCCAGCTGGAAACTAGCCGAAGGTCCTCAAAGGTTTATGGCGTAATGGAGTAATATGCAGAGATTCTGACAAACATCAAACATGTCTGAAATCGTGCACGGTGCTAGAGAGTCATCAGAGATGGTTGTAGTTTACCAACAATATTCACACACCACACACACCACACACACACACACACACACACACACACACACACACAGAGAGAGAGAGAGAGAGAGAGAGAGAGAGAGAGAGAGAGAGAGAGAGAGAGAGAGCGTGCATATGTGAACGCAAAGGAGGTTAACGAGGACGATGACTCGTGCATTGAAAAGGACAAGGACAGTAATAATAGGATGAAGAGGAAGACGAGCAGCTGTGCGGGGCAGTGGGAGCAAGACAATGAAAGGTGGGGGGGCATGGTTCATACATATGTATACATACGCACACACCGATTTAGATTACCTCTATCCCTTCAACATCTACGAATGAAAGCAAACACGCCGAAATGTGCAGGACAATAACCTTCACCCCAGCGCAGAGATGATTCTCTGTATCAGCTGAGTTGTGAACAGCATGGATTTAATTTAACCTCGCCATTATCTGTCTCGCTTTCTCTCTATCCACGTGTCTCTGTTTCTGTCTCTGTCTGTCTCTCTCTCTCTCTCTCTCTCTCTCTCTCTCTCTCTCTCTCTCTCTCTCTCTCTCTCTGTTTGAGCGCGCGCGCGCGCGCGTGTGTGTGTGTGTGTGTGTGTGTGTGTGATAGAGGGAGAGAAAGAGAGAGAGAGAGGGCTAAGATCTCTTTCACTCCTTGATGATTATCAAAAAAAAGAAAAGAAAAGGATAAAATTTCCGTGGCATATTTACCGCATGGACAGTGAACTGTCAGAGATTCACTAAGACTGGCATAATTGGTATGACATGGTATGTTTGAAGGTGGCGCCTTCCGCCAACTTTTTTTCTTTCTCCTTCCGCCAACTTTAAGCTTGTTAGTGCTGAATCAGATAACCGATTACATCTGTTAGGATTAGAAGGTGTTCAAGCTGGAAACACCTACTCCAGGTAAGGTTTGAACCCACGGCCGTCAGTGTCCACAGGCGATGAGCAATGGGTCCCTCTTCATTAACAACATGCAGAGACAACACACAGAGGACGAGTCACCCATGGTAATAGAGAACTTTAGCAGCTAGCCCGCGTTAGCCACCGGCGACCTTAGGGAATCCCCTTTTTCTCTCATAGAGGCGATGTGCGCATGCGCAACCTTGCCAAGCAAGGCCGCGGCCGGCTGAGCGCGTCGTTCAATCGGGGTTTTTAACGCCGCTCGTGGAAGCGATCTTTACGAGCCCAATTGTTTGCTTTATAATAGGAAAGTACTTCCAATTTGTTAACAAAAACATTAGTCTACACATTTCCTGTTGTATTACACGGTATGTCACGGTGCTAAAAGCCCAAAAGAATCACTACAAAGTAAAATGTAAGCTGAATCGATTCGACAACAAAATTGGCGGAACGTTTGGCCTAGACTCAGAGTCAGTCGTTTATTTGTCATAGAAAACCCAAGGAGGCCTATGAAGCCTCCTAAACCTTGGTTGTTTTGAATCTGTAAATTTTTGTTTACTCCAGTAGAACAACAACAACATGATACTCCATGTGGAATAATTTGTAGTCTGCGTGAAATGTGTCAGTGCATACGAGCACATTTGTTGATCCAGATGAAATACAGGGGACCCTACTCTTCCAAAGTACAGCAGACGACTCCGGACGCTGCTAACACGCCAACATAGAACAGCGGGGCTGTAGGGCGGAAGCCGTGTTTGACGTCACGCGACGAAGACGCCGATTGAACGAACGTCGCCGCTAAAGTTCTCTAATGACAGCTACAGGAAGAGGCTCATTGACGGTGAGCATGTTGAGGTGTTGACCTCATTGCAATGACAGCTACAGGAAGAGGCTCATTGACGGTGAGCATGTCGAGGTGTTGACCTCATTGCAATGACAGCTACAGGAAGAGGCTCATTGACGGTGAGCCTGTCGAGGTGTTGACCTCATTGCAATGACAGCTACAGGAAGAGGCTCATTGACGGTGAGCATGTTGAGGTGTTGACCTCATTGCAATGACAGCTACAGGAGGAGGCTCATTGACGGTGAGCATGTTGAGGTGTTGACCTCATTGCAATGACAGCTACAGGAAAAGGCTCATTGACGGTGAGCCTGTCGAGGTGTTGACCTCATTGCAAGCCTTTAATCTTGAGGCTCATTGACGGTGAGCATGTTGAGGTGCTGACCTCATTGCAAGCCTTTAATCTTGAGGCTCATTGTCGGTGAGCATGTTGAGATGATGACCTCATTGCAAGCATTTTAATCTTGAGACTCATTGACGGTGAGCATGTTGAGATGTTGACCTCATTGACGGTGAGCATGTTGAGGTGTTGTTGACCTTATTGCAAGCCTTAAATCTCCAACACACAGAGGAGGAGTCACCCCATGGTAATGACAGTTGCAAGAAGAGCTTCATTGAGGGTGAGCACGTTGAGGTGTTGACGTCATTGCAAGCCTTTAATTCTTTGGAGTGGTGCCACGACTTTAAAAACGAAAAGAGCCGGATGGGACGTAACTGTTTCTTGGGCCACTGAACTTCAAACTGTAACTGGCAATTCTGTCAGCTTACAAATGGTTGCTTAAAATCAACACTTGCTGGTGAAAAAAGGAAAGTAGCAGTGGTGCGAGGGGTGGGTGAGTGTGGGTGGGGGTGGGTGGGGGTGGGTGGGTGTTGAAGGTAAGAGGCGTGGCAGGGAGTTGAGGGTAGGGGGGAGAGGGGAGGTGGGGCAGTGTGAGAGACGTTGTTGAGGATATTTTTTTTTCTTTTTTTTTCATATGGAGAAACGGTTGGGTGGAGACGTCTTATAAACAAGCTGGAAAGAACGTTTGTTAGCAGAATTGCCTGGTGCTTGTTGTTCGTTGTTTGTTTACCACTTGATAAAAATCTTAAACATGCCTGGAGACGACATTTCATCACCAGATAGTTTAAAGTCTAAACATATACCATAAAGTATGGTGGTATTTTTTTTCGGCATGAACTTGTCATGATAAACTGACACAGCCTGCCACTCCCAACAAATAGCCAAACTTTTTTTCTGGACAATAAACATGGCAGCTTAGAATAGTATTTTGAAATCTGGTCCTGTGATTTCCTGTCTTGGAGTATGTTCAGTTGCTTGTTGGATAATCTTTTTAAACGCTGTATATTGATATCTAAATCTTACAATGTCCTCCCCCCGCCCCTCCCCTAAACACTATCTCCCCTCCTTTCTCCCAGTTACAATTTCAGTTTTATCATGGCCTTATTGTGTGTAGTAGACCGAAGCATCCCTTTGTACCCACGTCTCTTTGTGCCCACGTCTCTATATGCCCAAAACAGTGGTATTTTGTGCCCACGTCTCTTTGTGCCCACATCTCTATATGCCCAAACCTATGCCAGTGGGAGTTGTGCGTAGGTACCCTTTATATCAACAACCAAACTGACCAGTGGTCAAGCAATGGTCAAAGTGACCAGTAGTCAAGCAATGGTCAAAGTGACCAGTAGTCAAGCAATGGTCCCAGACTGACCAGTGGTCAAGCGATGGTAAAACTAACCAGTGGTCAAGTGATGTCAAACTGACCAGTGGTCAAGTGATAGCTAAACTGACCAGTGGTCAAGCAACAACCAAACTGACCAGTGGTCAAGCTGACCAGAGGTCAAACGTTGGTCAAACCGACCAATGATCAAGCTATGGTCAAATTGACCCCTAACCCCCCTCTCTCTCAGTTCCTACCATTCTATGTATCACTTGACCACTGGTTAGATTGACCATTGCTGACCAATGGTCAGTTTTACCATCGCTTGACCTCTAGTCATT
>CM031615.1:40493529-40496029 GCA_018398815.1 Conus ventricosus | reverse complement strand
GCACACAGAAAAGGATGTATCCATCCCATGGTAATGACGTCAGTCCTTTGTTAACAACAGTTACAGGAAGAGGCTCATTGACTGTGAGCATGGAGGGGTGTTGACCTCATTGGAAGCGTTTGATCTTGTGGAATGGAGCCATGACTTTGCAAGCGACGAAACCGCATGTGACGTTTTCGGTATACGGACCGCTGTACTTCAAACCCCGACTGGTAATTCCGTGAGGTTTCTAATGGTCGCTTTAAAACCAGCAGTTGCTTGAGAGAAGGGGAATGAGCGGTGGGGTGAGTGGCGGAGGGGTGTGGGTGTGGGGGTGGGTTGAGATAGAGAGGCAAGCCAGTGGAGAGGGCAGGAGAGGTGGAGGGGGGGGGGGGGAGTGTGAGTGATGATGTTGGTGAAAGGTGTGTTTCCTTTCTTTCCTTTCTTTTTTCTTGCTTTTTTTCTTTTAGCTGTGGAGAAAGGGTTGGGGTGGAAACCTCTTCAAGGTAAGCTGGGAAGAAAGCTTGCTAGCAGAATTACCCCTGTGCTCATCGTTACCTGTCTCTGTCCGGCTGATAACATTTCAAAACATGTCCTAATGTAGCGTTTCACTGCCAAAGAGTTTCACAAAAACTTAACACACAAATTATGAAGTTCTTTTTTTTTTTTCTCTGTCCTGGCTGATAACATTTCAAAACATGTCCTAATGCAGTATTTCACTCCCAGAGTTTCACAAAAACTTAACACACAAATCATAATTTTTTTATTTTTTTTTCAAAACATAACTTGTATGCCACGATAAACTGATGCAACATGCCACTTGCAGCAAATGGACGAAACTTGTTCCAGACAATAAACATGGGTCTTAAATAGCGGGTGGAATGTTTGGCCCACTTACTATAGGGGGTGGGGGAGGAGGGGTTCTATTCCTTTGTTCCATTTTTGTTTTGCCCTTTTTTCAAGATGTACATGAGTTTTTAAGACCTACAAAATTATCTCCCTTTCTAAACCCCACAGCGCTTTCTCCCTTCTTTTCACCTAGTTATAGTCTCAGTTTTATCACAACGTCACTGTGTATAGAATAGTCTGTGCACGCTTAACTACATTATGCTATGCCATAGGGTCATAGTCTGTGCACGCTTAACTACATTGTGCTATGCCATAGGTCATAGTCTGTGCACGCTTAACTACATTATGCTATGCCATAGGGCCAGTCTGTGCACGCTTGACCACGTTATGATATGCCGTAGGGCCATAGTCTGTGCACGCTCAACTACATTATGCTATGCCATAGGGCCATAGTCTGTGCACGCTTAACTACATTATGCTATGCCATAGGGCCATAGTCTGCACGCTTAACTACATTATGCTATGCCATAGAGCCATAGTCTGTACAAAGCTTGACCACGTTATGATATGCCGTAGGGCCATAGTCTGTGCACCCTTAACTACATTATGCTATGCCATAGGGCCATAATCTGTGCACGCTTAACTACATTATGCTATGCCATAAGACCATAGTCTGTGCACGCTTAACTACATTATGCTATGCCATAGGCCATAGTCTGTGCACGCTTAACTACATTATGCTATGCCATAAGGCCAAAAGTCTGTGCACGCTTAACTACATTATGCTATGCATAGGGCCATAGTCTGTGCCCACTTGACCACGTTATGCTATGCCGTAGGGCCATAGTCTGTGCACGTTTGACCACGTTATGCTATGCCATAGGGCCATAGTCTGTGCACGTTTGACCACGTTTTGCTATGCCGTAGGGCTTATAGACTGTGCACGCTTGACCACGTTGTGATATGCCGTAGGGCCATAGGGCCATAGGACTCAGGGGAGTTAGCAAAGGAAATAAGCCAATGAAAACTCATTAGGGAAAACGCTGACACGAGGCGCTGATTTGTCTCTCCACCCACTTGGGCAGACAGTACAATACTCACTTCGCCAGACAGTACAATACTCACTTCGCCAGACAGTACAATACTCACTTCGCCAGACAGTACCATACTCACTTCACCAGACAGTACAACACTCACTTGGCCAGACAGTACAATACTCACGTGGGCAGACAGTACAACACTTACTTGGCCAGAGAGTACCATACTCACTTGCCCAGACAGTACAATACTCATTTGGGCAGACAGCACAATACTCACTTCAACAGACAGTACAATACTCACTTGGGCAGACAGCACAATACTCACTTCAACAGACAGTACAATACTCACTTGGGCAGACAGTACAATATTCACTTGGGCAGACAGTACAATATTCACTTGGGCAGACAGTACAATACTCACTTGGGCAGACAGTACAATACTCACTTGGGCAGACAGTACAATACCCACTTGGCCAGACAGTACAATACTCACTTGGCCAGACAGTACAATACTCACTTAGGCAGACAGTACAAACTCACTTGGCCAGACAGTACAATACTCATTTGGGCAGACAGTACAATACCCACCTGGCCAGACAGTACAATACTCACTTGGCCAACAGTACAATACT
>CM031615.1:40486029-40488529 GCA_018398815.1 Conus ventricosus | reverse complement strand
ACAGCATAAACAACAGATATAAACAGACATGCACATGGAAGCCCATTGATTGTAAACCGACGTGATATGAAAATATACCAGAGTAAACACACATGACAGCACACTCGTGTACATGGACTTGCACGGGGAATCTGCTCAGAGTAACTCAGTATAGCTGAACTATATACGACATGCACACAAAAGCCCATCTGTGTGAAAGGACATGCATATTACAGCCTTGTCTGTGGACGAGCGAGCGTACGGAAATTTACAGATGTAAACAGACACGGACACGAAAGCCCAAACTGTGAACAGGCACGCGCATGAAATCCTAATAGACACGCACACGAAAGCCATGAGATCAACGGACTTGCACACAAATACTATTGGGGTACGCGGACAACCACATAAAAAAACAATAAACGAAATGAACACAATAGTCCACAGACATACACACTAAAGCCTAAAGATTTAAACGGACATACACACAAAAACCCATAGATGTAAACAGACAAGCACACGGAAGCCCATACAGGTATGTATACATTCATGCGAAAGCCCACAGGTGTAAATGACATACACATGAAAGCCCACACGTGTCAAATGACATACACATGAAAGCCCACAGGTGTCAAATGACATACACATGAAAGCCCACAGGTGTCAAATGACATACACAATGAAAGCCCACAGGTGGTCAAATGACATACACATGAAATCCCACAGGTGTACAATGACACACACATGAAAGCCCACAGTATACAGATATGCACACAAAAGCCCACAGGAGTAACAGACATGCACACGAAAACCCACAGGCCTAAATAGACAAGCATAAAAAAAGCCCACAGGTGTAAACAAGCATGCACAGGAAGCCCAAAGGCGTAAACAAACATATGCAAGAAACCCCAAACACGTCAGCAGACATACGAACAAATCCACAGCGTAAGACAAACATGTGCAAGAAAACCCACAGGCCCACAAAATCTGCACACAAAAGCAGGCGTCAAGAGACGTGCACACGAAAGCAAACAGAAACCTATAAACAGACATGCACACGAAAGCCCACTGGCGTAAACAGACATGAGCACGAAACCCATTGGGCGCAAACAAGCATGCGAACATTTGTTATCACCTGTTTCCGTCCTCCCTGAATAAAATGCTCTCTCTCTCTCTCTCTCTCTCTCTCTCTCTCTGTATGCCTGTATGCCGGTCTGTCTGTCTGCTGCTGTCCCTGTCTCAGTCTCTGTCTCTCTCTGTCTCTCTCCTGTCCCTCTCTCTCCTCTCTCTCTCTCTCTCTCTCTCTTCTCCTCTCTCTCTCTCTCTCTCTCTCTCTTTAGCGACAGCCTTGCTAGTAAATCTCTCTCTCTCTCTCTCTCCTCTCCTTTTTTTTGCAATAACCTTGCTCGTTACACTCACCTTCTCGTTTAGAGTCGTTAACAGATAATTTCATCTCCACTGATAACGAAACTCTGTGAGGGCCACTATGCAGGTAGGAGGGAAACTCTGTGAGGGCCACTATTGCAGGTAGGAGGGAAACTCTGTGAGGGCCACTATTGCAGGTAGGAGGGAAAGGAAGGGGAAGGAAAGAGGCATGGTCAGGGGATGGCGGTAGGATGGGACTCAAGGGGAGGGAGCTGGGAGGGAGGCAGCTACTGACAGCCGGCCAGTCTGGAATCAGGATTATATTTGGAAAGACATGAGGCATCACATACTCTTCGCCTGTGTTGTTCCAAGATCAACTACCCATATGAAGCATCATGAGTAAGACATGGAACATATTTACAATTCACGAGAAAGAACGAAAATAACCCGTTTGAATGGCTGGGAGTAAGAATGTCTTCAACATGCAGCTTTATCATCTCATGCATGCGATGTTTTGGTCATTGGCATTCTCTTCAGTCAGCAGTTTTTCCTCCATTTTCTCGGTGTATTTCGATGTTTGTTTGCTTTTTTTTTCCCTCTTTTTTCATTCGTTTGATTTTTTTTTTTTTTTTTGGGGGGGGGGAAGGGGAGGGGGGGGGGGGGGAAGGGGCAGGCTTCATTTATCCGTAAGAGACATTATTTTCTGTCGATAAAAAGAGTTTGCTTTTATTATTATTATTATTATTATTATTATTATTATTATTATTATTATTATTATTATTATTATCATTCCATAATCATTAAGATTAATGTTATCTTTCTCGTTTTTTCAAGCGCTTTCTATTCACGTACATCGTTGTGCTAAAATATAGTTTGGTTTTTGTTTTGTTTAGTTTAGTTTTGTGCTAAGGTGACAACAAATGAACGGCAGAACTGACATGGTAGTGTTATCCTGAAAATGATAATAGTTTTCATCCGCTGCAATGATTCGCAAGTGAAAACAAGTCGTCCCTCTTAAGTGCTATTAATCGATCTGTAAGAAGTCCTCTGTTCCGTCGTTCATCGCCCACTCCCTGACTCACGTGCTTCGTCATAGCCATATTTGTACAGCAAATAGCATATTCACGAGTGTTTCTTGTTGTTTTCATGTTAAAAA
>CM031615.1:40478529-40481029 GCA_018398815.1 Conus ventricosus | reverse complement strand
TTTCTTTCTCTCTCTCTCTCTCTCTCCTCTCTCTCTCTCTGTTTATATATTCAAGTTGGAAGCCAACCCAAGCCTTCAATGAAACTCAACCTACTTATCTGATAGCGTAGTCTCAATTAGGAAGCAAAGAACCCCCCCCCCCCCCTCTCTCTCTCTCTCTCTCTCTCTCTCTCTCTCTCTCTCTCTCTCTCTCTCTCTCTCTCTCTCTCTGTGAGATTTATGATTTATGAATGATTTATTCAATAAGGCCAAGGCCCCATCTGAAGGGGTCAAATCTATGAGAAGTTAACAACAGTAAGAACATCAAAATCAAAATAATCAGTTCACTGAAACAATATAAAATGTACACACATGTTCACTCTACTCGCCCTTATTGAGAAAAGGCTCTAATACGTTGAAATGACTTATATAGATAAATTGCAAAATTTCTTATTGTATTTTCATTTTTTGTTGACAATAGCAATACTAAACGGAAACTAGATGGTCTACAATGAAATTTTGATGGAATAAATTTACTTCTTAGGTCATTTAACACTGGACAGATAAACACAAAATGAATTTCATCTTCAATTGCTGAACGACATAAGCGACAAATTGCAGTTCCATTTCCGCCATATCTATATCTCTGGGAGTGCACGGCAATGTCAGATACGCCAAACCTAAACTTGGTTAACGCTGCCCTTACAAAACTACACAATGACAATGAAACGTATGGTTCAATCAAGTGATTGACTTTAAACAATCTGTACAATGAAAATCTGTCACTCGTCCGAATATGGGACTCCCAATCCTGCCACCTACAATCTATAATACGTTGCTTGAAACAAGTCAAAAAACTATTTGCACACCCGACACCCTGATTCATCCATACGTAATAAAAACCATAATTACATAAGCAACTACGCACGCTACTTGCCCACGTTTGCTTACCTCTTTGATCAAGTATATACATATTCTTAAAAAGCCAGAGCAGGTAGTCTGTTATCATTCATTTGAACTACCTTTAACCAGTACCTAATACTTTTCGTGTACGCATTTAAGTAAATAGGATATCTTCCAAGTTCTCCGTATATAAAATCATTGGGAGTCTTTTGATCAACATGCAAAAACTTTTTCATAGCAAATAAATGTCCCTTTTCAATTTCTTGATTATTATTCAAGCCCCATATCTCACTCCATATAGAGCCACTGGTTGAACTTGTGTATCGAATAGTTTAAAAAATATACTTGGGGAGTAGTTTTTAAACTTATACATTAAGGACAAAATGCAAACAACAGATTTTTTCGCTCGACTGACCAAATCTTGGCAAGTAAACCTAAAACTAAGCTTAGTTTGAAAAATATAATCCCAAATATTTATATGCATTCACCACAGACATCTGACTACTTCCATATAACCATGTTTCACGTGCCGCTAGATACCCACCTTTACGAAAAACTATGATGTTAGATTTTTCCATGTTCACTTTTAGCTCCAGTCTCTCCGCTGCCGCATATAACTGATTTAACTGATTTTGCAGACCAATCGGAGTTTCAGACAATAACACAATATCATCTGCAAAAAGCATAATAAATATTTCTACTAAATCAAATGTTACTCCATGTTTACCATTTTCATTAATTTGTTGAGCCAAATCATTAATAAACAATGAAAACAAAACGGGACTACACACATCGCCCTGTTTTACTCCTCTTGTACATTTTATTAGATCACTAACTCTAGCACCACATTTGATTCTAGCTTTGACATCCTGATACATACTTTCTATACAACGGTAAAGTTTTCCTTTTATTCCGCTATTTCTAAGTATTGGCCATAAAAGTTTTCTCGAAATTGAATCAAAAGCTTTTTCAAAATCTATAAAAGCTACGTACAATTTTTCGATTATTTGCGAACTGCTTTTGTACAGCTGCCAAAAGAGTAAACATATGATCAGTCGTTGAATAATTTTTTTTAAACCCAGCTTGATGTTCACCAGTGATGTTATTCATTTCAGCCCAATTTGAAAGTCTTCTGTTTATAACTGAACTATAAAGTTTACTTGATATATTACATAAGGAAATTCCCCTATAATTGTTAGTATTGTTGACTTCACCTTTTTTATAAAAGGCATAATCACAAACTCTGACCAGCCCTCTGATACATACCTTTGTCAAACAGCGCATTGAACAATTTCACTAAAAAGTCAACAGCACATCCCCCCAAATTCTTAAAAAATTCCCCTATCAAGCCATCGGGCCCAGGAGCTTTTCGATTTTTCAACTTCCTGATTGCTAATAAAATTTCTTCCTTTGTGATAGGCTGGTCCATGTAATTAATGTACACGTCATCTGTAACATTCTGAACTGCTTGAGGCGGTCATCTTCTCTAACACTAATTTGAAATGTCGGTGCCATTCCTCAATAGTTATATTATTTCGAGGCTGTGATCTCTTTTTGTATACTGAGCGCAGTGATTTCCAAAACTCTTCTTGATTATTCACAGAATTAAGTATTTTCA
>CM031615.1:40453935-40461435 GCA_018398815.1 Conus ventricosus | reverse complement strand
GATGGATGTTGATAAGAAGAAGAAGGAGAAGAAGACGAGGAAGAAGAAGAACAACAACAAAAACGGCAACAACAACAACAACAACAACAACATCAACAACAGCAGAATAACAACAACAAGAGCAAGAAGAAGATGATGAACGAGAAGAAGAAAGCAATAAAGAAGAGTTGAAAATTATCTTGATGTTGAGGATAATGACAATGTATATGACATCGATGACAACGAGGAGAACGATGACGGAATCTAAACATTGAAAAAAGAATTGGTGTGATCATGGAATACAAGGGAGACTTTGACGTTGAACACATTTAGCTGCTGGGTAAGGCAATGAGAGACAGACAGACAGACAGACAGACAGACTAAGAGACAGACACAAAGAGACACAGAGAGAGTGACAGGCAGACACACAGACAGAGAGACAGACATAGACGCACGTGCACACACACACACACACACACACACACACACACACGGAGAGAGAGAAGAGAGAGAGAGAGAGAGAGAGAGAGAGAGAGAGAGAGAGAGAGAGAGAGAGAGAGAGAGAGAGAGAGAGAGAGAGAAGAAGAAGAAGAAGAAGAAGAAGAAGAAACGAAGAAAGAAGCGAATTACGAAAGAAAAGAAAATGTGTCTTGCCAATTTATCTACCATACCTTCCTACACCAAGTTGCAACTATCTCTCTCTCTTCTCTCTCTTCTCTCCTCTCTCTCTCTCTCTCTCTCTCTCTCTCTCTCTCTCTCTCTCTCCTCTCTCTCTTCTCTCATTTCATTTAAAAGTAAAAGATATCAAAACTGGGTGGGCGCCTCGTAAACCTGTGTAAAAAAAAAAAGAATGCAGGAGGGTTGATGAGGCGAAGAAAAGAAAAATCGTCAGCCGCGTTTATCTGATTGGCCAACTTGTAACCGCCACACCAATTCCTGCAATCAGTTCACGATTTACTGCCTCTCCTTCATGTTGGTTATCAGTGAACTGCAGCTAAACGGCTGAGGGCTGATACATTTTCCCCCAAATGAACTAATAACAAGCAGCGTGGAGACGAAGAACGTCTCAATTGCCACTGGCTCAGGTGGAAAGGGCTCAGAGCGAGGCTGTTAAAATCATGTGATATCTTTGATGTTCCGCGGTGAATCGTTTGCTGTCAAGACATTAGCTGACGGTTATCTCATTTGCACCTCTTTTTTTTTTGTAATTGCCTGGGAGGGTGATCTTATATGTGAAGAAGATAGTGCTAATTTGAACTTTGTTGAAGACAATTTTCACTGTTGTTTATCATGTCTTCAGTTTCCCTGCTCTAGCAAATAATTGAAAACAGACTAGATACAAATTCGAGAGAAATTACCTCATGGGAGAGGATGAAAGGGGGTTGGGTGGGGAGTCTCTCTCATTAATAGAAGCTCTATCAGCAAGCAGTGCTCTTTCCTTTTTCCTTCTAATTCTTCTTCTCTTCTTCTTCTTCTTCTTCTTCTTTATGTATGCAATCCAGGCCTCTGTAGACCACTTCTGATTCGAAATGATCGTTGATGTTTGCTTTCCCAGCTTTCAATGGCTTACGAAATGTAAGCTGCCACACAAGCAAAAGCCGGGGGAGAGGAAAAGGTTGTTACAAAGAGATCAATATTAGCTGATACAGCTATCAGCGATCGATGAATTTCGACAAAGCGCCGCCTGTGTCATAAGTTTTACAAACATTTTCATGTTATTTTTATTGACCTGATGACTGATGTAAGTGTAGATGACTGAAATATGAAACAGGTCCAGAAACTAAATTTAGTGATGAAGAAAATATGTTTGCTTATCTTATACATATAACCTTTCTGATGTATTACATGACTTGCGATGATTAGTTATTCCACATCATGACTTTCGAACGTTCAACCGCAGAAAAAATGACACAGTTTGGTGATTCAGCCAAACATCTGAACCATCTGTTGCTGTTGATTCTTGTAACATTGTATGTTTACTGGAGTGTCTTCAAACAACACCAATGTAACACATTGTAGTCTAGCACACCAGAACATCAGTGATCCGTTATTCTGGTTCGTATTCCAGAAATCTTCAGTAAGTCTAGATGCATGGAGAGCAAACCATGAACGAAAGGTCCAGGGTATAGGGGTATGATTGGGACAATACTAGACAATAGGTCCAGGTATAGGGGTATGATTGGGACAATACATAGACAAAGGTCCAGGGTATAGGGGTATGATTGGACAATACATGACAATAAGTCATGGTATAAGTGTACTATGGGACGATATAGGAAACATAGACAAAAGGTGCAGGGTATAGGGGTATCATTGGGACAATACATCGACAAAAAGTGCAGGGTATAGTAGTATCACTGGGACGATACATAGACGAAAGGTGCAGGGTATAGGGGTATCATTGGGACGACATCAATAATAACGGTTTCGTTAAGTGTGTCTATACACCTCAGTCAGGTCAGTATTTTTGTTTCTGTCATGTAAGTGTGCATTGACTATTTCCCCACATGTGTGTAGACACGTGTCTTTTGCAATGCGTTTAACCTGTGTTAGGTGAATCATTTTACCTCTTTTACCGTCTGTTTTTTTTTTTTTCTTTCTTTCTTTTTTTTGTTCGTACTTCTGACCTTTTGTATGTTATCCTCCATGCCCTTTAACAGCAACGTACACATCCCGCTCATTCCAGCAAGGCCTCTGCATACAGCAACATCCAGATTCGTTCCGCTGCAGCCCTAACACCAGCAATCGTGATGGAGCAATCAGTATCAAGCCATTATGAGGTGGAGTGGAGACAGAAAATCAGACTGACAGACCAGAAAATGCAAAGTAGCCAACGTCAGTTTCTCACCGCTTTGACAAGACAAAGAACCCGATACTACGCTAACACATCCACCACCCCACAGCCGTCATTCTTCTGTCTGTGCCTTTATCAATGTTGGATTTTCCCTCCTTTCTGTTAGCGAACGTGTTGATCGTTTCCTTGTGTACAGGAGCCACGGTTTTCCTAACCTTCAGTGACAGGTCCTGGTATTAATGAACTCTTTGGGTGGATTCCAACGTTGAATATGACATTGTTAGTGTTTTAGAGGGGGAAAGAGAAGGGCAAAGGGGTGTAGGGTGGGGTTTGGCGCTGGCTGGATGAGTGTAGTGTAATGTAGGTGTGCAGTGTAGTGTAGTGTAGTGTAGGTAGTGTAGCGTAGTGTACCATAGCATAGTTTTGTGTAGTGTAGTGTAGTGCGGTTGTAGCGTTGCATAGTGTGGTGTATCGTAACATAATGTGGTGTAGTGTAGTGCAATGTAGCATAATGCACTGTAGTGTAGTGTAGTGTAGTGTAGGTGTAGTGTAGTGTAGTGTAGTGTAGTGTAGTGTAGTGTAGTGTAGTGTAGTGTAGTGTAGCGAAGCGTACTGCACTATACTTCATTGATTCTCCTGTTTTGTCCAGTGTTGTCCTGGCTCGCATTGTACTGTATTTTGCTGTAGAACTGCGTGTTGTGAAGTGCACTGCGTTTTGATACACTGTACTGCGCTGTGCTATAGATTAGTGAACCGCAATGCAGTGCACGATGTTGCACTGTACAGTACTGTATTGTATTACCCGAACAGCGTAATGCAGTGCGCTGCATTGTACTGAACTGTAGAAATGTGAATTGTAGTGCAGTCCGCTGTGTTGTACTGGAGTCGACTGCACTGGGCTGTGGTATCATGTCCAGTGGGGTGCTGCACAGTATTGTACTGCACAGTATTGTACTGCACAGTATTGTACTGCACAGTATTGTACTGCACAGTATTGTACTGCACAGTATTGAACTGCACAGTATTGTACTGCACAGCATTGTACTGCACAGTATTGTACTGCACAGTATTGTACTGCACAGCATTGTACTGCACAGTATTGTACTGCACAGCATTGTACTGCACAGTATTGTACTGCACAGTATTGTACTCCACAGTATTGTACTGCACAGTATTGTACTGCACAGCATTGTACTGCACAGTATTGTACTGCACAGTATTGTACTGCACAGCATTGTACTGCACAGTATTGTACTGCACAGCATTGTACTGCACAGTATTGTACTGCACAGTATTGTACTGCACAGTATTGTACTGCATTGCAGTGTACTGTATCATACTGTAGTGTCGTGTACTGCAGTGTAGTGTACTAAATTGTATTGTAGTGTTGTTATTTGTAATGTACTAGACTGGACCAAAGTGTATTGACCTGAACCGGCCCGTCCTGTGATGTGCTGTATCATATTCTATTTCACCGTAATCTGCTGTAGTGTAGTTTATGTGTGTTTCTTGTTCATTCTCGACTTCAGAAATTGTATCTTCAACCGTATGTGTGTATCCACTCTCCTTTCTTCATACTTCTGAGTACAGTTCCAAATTCATGAGCATCAATTCGTTTGTGTATAAACTCTGATCAGACCACCGTTTTGGATTCGGCAAAAAAAAACAACAGCCTGACTTTATATTTCACTGATGCATATTTGTAACCGGGGTCAGGCAGAGTATCCTGGAATGGTAAAACGAGGAATGAATGGTAAAGTGAGAGAGAGAGAGAGAGAGAGAGAGAGAGAGAGAGAGGAGAGAGAGGAGAGAGAGAGAGAGAGAGAGAGAGAGAGAGAGAGAGAGAGAGAGAGAGAATGAATGAATGAATGAATGATTTATTCAATAAGGCCAAGGCCCCATCTGAAGGGGGTCAAATCTATGAGAAGTTAACAACAGTAAGAACATCAAAATCAAAATAATCAGTTCACTGAAACAATGTAAAATGTACACACATGTTCACTCTACTCGCCCTTATTGAGAAAAGGCTCTGATACGTTGAAATGACTTATATAGATAAATTGCAAAATTTCTTATTGTATTTTCATTTTTTGTTGACAATAGCAATACTAAACGGAAACTAGATGGTCTACAATGAAATTTTGATGGAATAAATTTACTTCTTAGGTCATTTAATACTGGACAGCTAAACACAAAATGAATTTCATCTTCAATTGCTGAACGACATAAGCGACAAATTGCAGTTTCCATTTCCGCCATATCTATATCTCTGGGAGTGCACGGCAATGTCAGATACGCCAAACCTAAACTTGGTTAACGCTGCCCTTACAAAACTACACAATGACAATGAAACGTATGGTTCAATCAAGTGATTGACTTTAAACAATCTGTACAATGAAAATCTGTCACTCGTCCGAATATGGGACTCCCAATCCTGCCACCTACAATCTATAATACGTTGCTTGAAACAAGTCAAAAAACTATTTGGACACCCGACACCCTGATTCATCCATACGTAATAAAAACCATAATTACATAAGCAACTACGCACGCTACTTGCCCACGTTTGCTTACCTCTTTGATCAAGTATATACATATTCTTATAAGCCAGAGCAGGTAGTCTGTTATCATTCATTTGAACTACCTTTAACCAGTACCTAATACTTTTCGTGTACGCGTTTAAGTAAATAGGATATCTTCCAAGTTCTCCGTATATAAAATCATTGGGAGTCTTTTGATCAACATGCAAAAACTTTTTCATAGCAAATAAATGTACCTTTTCAATTTCTTGATTATTATTCAAGCCCCATATCTCAGCTCCATATAGAGCCACTGGTTGAACTTGTGTATCGAATAGTTTAAAAAATATACTTGGGGAGTAGTTTTTAAACTTATACATTAAGGACAAAATGCAAACAACAGATTTTTTCGCTCGACTGACCAAATCTTGGCAAGTAAACCTAAAACTAAGCTTAGTTGAAAAATATAATCCCAAATATTTACATGCTTTCACCACAGACATCTGACTACTTCCATATAACCATGTTTCACGTGCCGCTAGATACCCACCTTTACGAAAAACTATGATGTTAGATTTTTCCATGTTCACTTTTAGCTCCAGTCTCTCTGCTGCCGCATATAACTGATTTAACTGATTTTGCAGACCATCGGAGTTTCAGACAATAACACAACATCATCTGCAAAAAGCATAATAAATATTTCTACTAAATCAAATGTTACTCCATGTTTACCATTTTCATTAATTTGTTGAGCCAAATCATTAATAAACAATGAAAACAAACGGGACTACACACATCGCCCTGTTTTACTCCTCTTGTACGTTTTATTAGATCACTAACTCTAGCACCACATTTGATTCTAGCTTTGACATCCTGATACATACTTTCTATACAACGGTAAAGTTTTCCTTTTATTCCGCAATTTGTAAGTATTGGCCATAAAAGTTTTCTCGAAATTGAATCAAAAGCTTTTTCAAAATCTATAAAAGCTACGTACAATTTTCGATTATTTGCGAACTGCTTTTGTACAGCTGCCAAAAGAGTAAACATATGATCAGTCGTTGAATAATCTTTTTTAAACCCAGCTTGATGTTCACCAGTGATGTTATTCATTTCAGCCCAATTTGAAAGTCTTCTGTTTATAACTGAACTATAAAGTTTACTTGATATATTACATAAGGAAATTCCCCTATAATTGTTAGTATTGTTGACTTCACCTTTTTTATATAAAGGCATAATCACAAACTCTGACCAGCCCTCTGGATACATACCTTTGTCAAACAGCGCATTGAACAATTTCACTAAAAAGTCAACAGCACATCCCCCCAAATTCTTAAAGAATTCCACTATCAAGCCATCGGGCCCAGGAGCTTTTCGATTTTTCAACTTCCTGATTGCTAATAAAATTTCTTCCTTTGTGATAGGCTGGTCCATGTAATTAATGTACACGTCATCTGTAACATTCTGAACTGCTTGAGGCGGGTCATCTTTCTCTAACACTAATTTGAAATGACGGTGCCATTCCTCAATAGTTATATTATTTCGAGGCTGTGATCTCTTTTTGTATACTGAGCGCAGTGATTTCCAAAACTCTTCTTGATTATTCACAGAATTAAGTATTTTCATAAACTGAAAATCATTATACAACTTCTGCTTTCTAAGCAATAAATTGTTATATTCTCTCCTCGCTTTACAAAAAGCTGCCCCATCTTCTTTATCAGACGTTTTCCTAAATATTCTTAAAAGTCTGCACGTCTTTAATTTCTCTGCCTTGCATTCTGTATCGTACCAGACATTCAGTCTGCAACATCTTTTACAATATCATTGAACATGTGCAACGCATTATTTACATTAACATCAATAGACATTGTTGCTGATGAAAACTTTTCACGAATGTGTTCGGAATTCATCATATCACAAAACTGTTCAGCATGATCATTATTCCACACAAATTTTTCTACATATTCCCTTTCATCAAAACTTCCATCTACAACTAATCCAAAATCGGACTTGTTCATACAGAATTCCAAAGGCATATGGTCGGATTCAATTTTATCTGTGACAAACATGCTACAATGCTTAGTTATATAGTCAAACAAATCATACGAAGATACAAAGTAATCATTTACGCTATGACCTGAATCAGAAATGTATGTGAAACGACGGTCTGGTCGCCAATACATACACCATTTAACATAAATAATCCCA
>CM031615.1:40446435-40448935 GCA_018398815.1 Conus ventricosus | reverse complement strand
ATCCTTCTCCACACCTAAGACATCGGTCTTTAGGTTAGTCTTTGTCTCCATTAGTCTTTACTTTTCTCTCCACCACCACCGTCCCCGCCCCACTTTAAACAAAAAGCCGGACGGGTTAATGGTTTCGCTGTGTCTCTGTGTCGTCTTTCCCCAGTGTCTGCTGACTGACATCTGACATGTCATGAACTCCTGCGGCCACCTCACACCGACACATCAGTATTTTGTTGCTGAAAGAGGGAAAGAGCGGAGCAAGGGAGAAGGTGGAGGTATGCACCAGATGGATAGGAGGGCAGGGAGGATGGGCGCACGCGCGCGCACCCGTGTGTGTGTGTGTGTGTGTGTGTGTGTGTGTGTGTGTGTGTGTGTGTGTGTGTGTGTGTGTGTGTGTGTGTTGTGCGCGCGCGTGTGTGTGTGTGTGTCTCTATCTATGTGTTTGAGTGTGTGCACGCATCATCCTGTTCTTCACTGTTGTTGCGAAATATCGAGTTTTGAACATTTTCAAACTGTTTTGAACACTTGTTTGAACTGTACAGAGCCAACGCAACTGTCATGTCATGTCATGTCATGGCGCTATCTTTTTCCCCGTTCCTGCACTGCTTAATGGCAGAATGTTGGTCTATTCCGGTCCGAAAGGATTCCAGGTCGTCTTTGGCATAATGCTTATTGTCTTTTGTTCACATTTATTCAGTAATCAGTACATTTACAGGTTATGTTTAAAACTTTTTTTTCTGTTTTTGACGCATGTGAAAGCTACATCTCTTCTCTACAGAAAGTCTGCCCTCTATAAGATTAAATGCTAGCTCTTCAGGATGCCTGTTGTTATGGCTGCCTGACGTAGTCCGAACAAAGCGCGCAGTCTATTTTTGAATCTGGAGATATATCAAGGAACATTGGGGAGAAAAACAGCACAATATATTGTTACTAGGTATGAGACTTTCCCCATTACTTCCTTTCGATATGGTTGCGAGAAATGTCAAATTGAGTTTAGAAAAACAAAAAGGAACACCTCATGCATCAGTAAAATGTTGTGGCATGGACCCTTTCTTAAAATAACGCCATTTTCTTTTCAATGCTCCCACACCCTGATCTTAGAAAGATGTTCATAACCGAGAAATTGATATCACCCAAATCAGCGAAAAATCTGCCCTGCTTCTTGTGAGCTGATGCAAGTCGTCGGCTGAAATGACTGAAACATTTTCATTTCACACGTAACTACTTTCACACAATTTGAATTTCTGAAGGAGACTAACATTATTCATCTGATCTGATATTTTACAGTAGAAAGATTTTTAGCACATTTTCGGGTGTGGTTTTAGAAGGTGTATTTCAAGGGTTGTGTGAATGAATGACTTGTGGGTTGACGGCAACGCAATGACAGCCCTGATATGTCCCTTTGCGGTCGGCTGGGTTATAAGCAACATTACTTTACCTTACCTTACTTACAGCTGTTACGTTGTTTGTTTGTTTCTTGTTGTTTTTCAGACAAAAGTGTGATCTTCATTGTTTTCTGTCATGTGATATGTTTGTTTGGCTCTATCACTCTGCTATCCTCCATGTCCCTAAAGAGGTCACCAAAAGATCTGTTCAATTGGAAACTCGTGTGTGGTCAACTTTCATTTGATTTTGGAGAAAGCTTGATTGTGTGCACCAGTGTTTGTTGTGCAGCAGTTCAGGGCACATTTCATGTTGATGTGGTGTGTGTGTGTGTGTGTGTGTGTGTGTGTGTGTGTGGTGTGTGTGTGTGTGTGTGTGTGTGTGTGTGTGTGTGTGTGTGTGTGTGTATGTGTGTGTGTGTGTGTGTGTGGTGTGTGTGTGTGTGTGTGTGTGTGTGTGTGTGTGTGTGTGTGTGTGTGTGTGTGTGTGTGTTGTTTTTTCCCAGACTGACATGAGATGTTTATCGTTTCTCCTTGTACTTGTGCCATTGTTTACTACACTTGACAGACACTTGACATCTCATTCAATCTTCGGATAAATTTCAACCCTGGAGCCCATTCAGCGTGTATTTTGGTAGGGGGAGAGTGGTGGGTACGAAATATAGATATAGGTGAATCGGTGGACAGGTCAATGTGTGTTTGTGTGTGTGTGTGTGTGTGTGTGTGTGTGTGTGTGTGTGTGTGTGTGTGTGTGTGTGTGTGTGTGTGTGTGTGCGCGCGTGCGTGCGTGCGTGCGTGCGTGCGTGCGTGCGTGCGTGTGTGCGTGCGTGCGTGTGTATGTGTGTGTGTGTGTTTGTGTGTGTGTGGTGTGTGTGTGTGTGTGTGTGTGTGTGTGTGTGTATGTGTGTGTGTGTTTGTGTGTGTGTGTGTGTGTGTGTGTGTGTGTGTGTGTGTGTGTGTGTGTGTGTGTGTGTGTGTGTGTGTGTTTTGGGGAGAGAGTGAGGGGGTGTGTGATCAGAGAGAGAGAGACATAAAGACAAGTAGCCTGATCATAACACGACTGATAAACGGATAGTAAGTAACGTTAGCCATCACAGCCAATCGAGGCGCACCTGTTGGCATTTAAA
>CM031615.1:40441435-40443935 GCA_018398815.1 Conus ventricosus | reverse complement strand
GATCATAACACGACTGATAAACGGATAGTAAGTAACGTTAGCCATCACAGCCAATCGAGGCGCACCTGTTGGCATTTAAAGCATGTTCTCACCTCGAGGATTTAAGAACAGGTGTGAGCTGTTTAAAGTTTCTGAGGTAAGTGGTTCCAGATCCATTCCAGACTTGGCAGACCACTGGCATCTCTTCTGTTTCTGTACACACCCTTCTCTCAGTCTGCAGCCTTCAGTCTCTTCTAGGTAGATTCCCATCTTGTTGTGTGTGGAGGGAAAGTTGTGACGCAAACTTGGGGGAGGGTGGGTCGGGTGGAGAAGGTGTGTGTGTTTGTCTGTGCTTCTCTCTCTCTCGCGTTCTCGCTCTCTCTCTCTCTCTCTCTCTCTCTCTCTCTCTCTCTCTCTCTCTCTCTCTCTCTCTCTCTCTCTCTCTCTCTCTCTCTCTCTCTCTCTTGTTCGGTTGTGTGTGCGTGCGTGCGTGCGTGCGTGCGTGCGTGCGTGCGTGCGTGCGTGCGTGCGTGCGTGTGTGTGTGTGTGTGTGTGTGTGTGTGTGTGTGTGTGTGTGTGTGTGTGTGTGTGTGTGTGTGTGTGTGTGTGTGTGTGTGTGTGTGTGTGTGTGTGTGTGCGCGCGCGTGTGTGTGTGTGTGTCTCTATCTATGTGTTTGAGTGTGTGCACGCATCATCCTGTTCTTCACTGTTGTTGCGAAATATCGAGTTTTGAACATTTTCAACTGTTTTGAACACTTGTTTGAACTGTACAGAGCCAACGCAACTGTCATGTCATGTCATGTCATGGCGCTATCTTTTTCCCGTTCCTGCACTGCTTAATGGCAGAATGTTGGTCTATTCCGGTCCGAAAGGATTCCAGGTCGTCTTTGGCATAATGCTTATTGTCTTTTGTTCACATTTATTCAGTAATCAGTACATTTACAGGTTATGTTTAAAACTTTTTTTTCTGTTTTTGACTGCATGTGAAAGCTACATCTCTTCTCTACAGAAAGTCTGCCCTCTATAAGATTAAATGCTAGCTCTTCAGGATGCCTGTTGTTATGGCTGCCTGACGTAGTCAGAACAAAGCGCGCAGTCTATTTTTGAATCTGGAGATATATCAAGGAACATTGGGGAGAAAAAACAGCACAATATATTGTTACTAGGTATGAGACTTTCCCCCATTACTTCCTTTCGATATGGTTGCGAGAAATGTCAAATTGAGTTTAGAAAAACAAAAAGGAACACCTCATGCATCAGTAAAATGTTGTGGCATGGACCCTTTCTTAAAATAACGCCATTTTCTTTTCAATGCTCCCACACCCTGATCTTAGAAAGATGTTCATAACCGAGAAATTGATATCACCCAAATCAGCGAAAAATCTGCCCTGCTTCTTGTGAGCTGATGCAAGTCGTCGGCTGAAATGACTGAAACATTTTCATTTCACACGTAACTACTTTCACACAATTTGAATTTCTGAAGGAGACTAACATTATTCATCTGATCTGATATTTTACAGTAGAAAGATTTTTAGCACATTTTCGGGTGTGGTTTTAGAAGGTGTATTTTCAAGGGTTGTGTGAATGAATGACTTGTGGGTTGACGGCAACGCAATGACAGCCCTGATATGTCCCTTTGCGGTCGGCTGGGTTATAAGCAACATTACTTTACCTTACCTTACTTACAGCTGTTACGTTGTTTGTTTGTTTCTTGTTGTTTTTCAGACAAAAGTGTGATCTTCATTGTTTTCTGTCATGTGATATGTTTGTTTGGCTCTATCACTCTGCTATCCTCCATGTCCCTAAAGAGGTCACCAAAAGATCTGTTCAATTGGAAACTCGTGTGTGGTCAACTTTCATTTGATTTTGGAGAAAGCTTGATTGTGTGCACCAGTGTTTGTTGTGCAGCAGTTCAGGGCACATTTCAATGTTGATGTGGTGTGTGTGTGTGTGTGTGTGTGTGTGTGTGTGTGTGTGTGTGTGTGTGTGTGTGTGTGTGTGTGTGTGTGTGTGTGTGTATGTGTGTGTGTGTGTGTGTGTGTGTGTGTGTGTGTGTGTGTGTGTGTGTGTGTGTGTGTGTTGTGTGTATGTGTGTGTGTGTGTGTGTGTGTGTGTGTGTGTGTGTGTGTGTGTGTGTGTGTGTGTGTGTGTGTGTTGTTTTTTCCCAGACTGACATGAGATGTTTATCGTTTCTCCTTGTACTTGTGCCATTGTTTACTACACTTGACAGACACTTGACATCTCATTCAATCTTCGGATAAATTTCAACCCTGGAGCCCATTCAGCGTGTATTTTGGTAGGGGGGAGAGTGGTGGGTACGAAATATAGATATAGGTGAATCGGTGGACAGGTCAATGTGTGTTTGTGTGTGTGTGTGTGTGTGTGTGTGTGTGTGTGTGTGTGTGTGTGTGTGTGTGCGCGCGTGCGTGCGTGCGTGCGTGCGTGCGTGCGTGCGTGTGTGCGTGCGTGCGTGTGTATGTGTGTGTGTGTGTGTGTGTGTGTGTGTGTGTGTGTGTGTGTG
>CM031615.1:40416376-40423876 GCA_018398815.1 Conus ventricosus | reverse complement strand
TTGTTTACCTCTGGGTGGATAAAGACGGCTTTCCAGCGATACTTGTTTACCTCTCGGTGGATACAGACGGCTTTCCAACCATACTTCTTTAACCCTGAATGGATAAAGACAGCTTTTCAGCCATACTTGTTTACCTCTGGGTGGATAAAGACGGCTTTCCAGCCATACTTGTTTACCTCTGGGTGGATAAAGAGGGCTTTCCAGCCATACTTGTTCCCTCTGGGTGGATAAAGACGGCTTCCAGCCATACGTGTTTACCTCTGGGTAGATGAAGACGGTTTTCCAGCCACAAACCCCCGACCCCACAAGTGGTTCAAACGCAAGACGGTCAGCTCTGCAGGCAAACGATCTGTCCACGTGCTCCACGTGGAGTAAACAAAGGCAAAAGATGTTAACAGAAGAGAGACGTCTGATTTAAAAAAAGAAGTCTTCTTCGCACGTTCACTGCACTTCTTCTTTTCATGTCGTTGTTGTTGTTGTTCTTCTTCTCCTTCTTATTTCTTCTTCTTCTTCCTCCTCTTCTTCTCTTACTCCTCCTTATCCTCCTCCTCCTCCTCCTCCTCTTCCTTCTCCTCCTTCTTCTTCTGCTTCTTCTTCTTCTTTCTCTATATTCAGGGAGGTATAAAATGTTCAATTTGTTTCTAGATCCTACTATGAGCCAGGGATTTCATCCCTCCCACGGACCATTCTTCTTTCTCAACGATTCTGGACTGTCTGCAAAGAGGAGTCGCATGGGAAAAAAACAAACTAAATGCACATGCACGCGCGTGCGCGCGCGCCCACACACACACACACACACACACACACACGCGCGCGCGCGCGCGCGCGGCGCGCGCATTCACGCACGCGCACACACACACACACACACACACACACACACACACACACACACACACACGCACGCACACACACACACACACACACACACACACCACACACACACACACACACACACACACACGCACGCACGCACGCACGCACGCACACGAAAATCGTAAAATAATGACATTCTGCTCTCTTTTCTCCCCTCCCAGAATTGCTGTGGAGTACGTTCACTCACACGTGAAACATTCTGGTTAAAAAGCTCTTGCCAGCCCGTATGTGTCCGTAAAGCACACCCCCCCCCCCCCCCCCCTTACCTTCCCGCTCCCACCCCTTCCCTTTCCCACCCGTACCCTGATCCCCCATCTCCCGCGGGAAACCTTATGTCGTCAGGTTGCTGCACTCTCCCCATGCGGTCTGCCAGATCAAAAGCCATCTCGTCTGCAGTTTCCGGACTCTGGAATCTTTTGTGTGATCCTGGTCTGTCCCACATTCATTTGAATTGGAAGTTTGTTGGATTGGAACATATGCTCTGCTCCTCTGCGATGAGGTTTCTGTCCATTTGTTGTGTTTGTTCAAGTCCCCTGTTCTACTGAAATGTACATCATGGATACCTGCAGGTGGTTTGTCTGGGGATCATCAGTGTTTGCTTTTTTTTTTTCCATCCAGCAGGTGGGGTGATGATCGTCGCACCTGCTGTTTGACAGCCAGTTCAAAGACAGGACAGCTGAGCGTGCACAGGTGTGGAACTGTCTACAGAACGGGCACCTAACAGAGAGGGTTGCTGGTTCTGGTTCCCATGGCTTGCAGGAGCAGCGAAAGGCTTGGAGAAATGGGGAGTGGACGGGGGCAGGGGATGGTAACAGAAAGAGGGGAAAGAGAACCGGGGGGAGGAGAGGAAGTATGAATGGGATGTCTTTGTCAATCTACAGAAAGAGAGAAGAAGAAGAAGGGGGAAACCACACGCACACACGCACACACGCACACACACGCACCCCACAACGCGCGCGCGCACGCATACACATATACTGTAGCGGAATGATTACATAGAACCACTTTGTTGCACACGTAGTGAAAGAGTACAAGTCAAAAGCGGTCTTCTTTTTTTCTCTTGAAGGGGGGTGGGGGTGGAAGGGTATGGGGGAAGGAGGAGACAAAGGCATCATCAGACAATGGGATGAATTGATTTTCATTTTTTCCTTGCCAAGACAATTGCAGAGCGTCGTATAAGGACATGGAAAAAAACCATTAAGGGGTTTGAGAGGAAACGTAAAAGAAAGGTGAAGGGGCATTAAGAAAAAAAGAAATACGGTAAAACGATTTTCCACGAACATGAACGGGAAGATTGGACAAGCTAAACAATCCACAAGACATCTTTAGTCATAGCGATCTCAGGTCGATCACGGATAATCCCGGGGTGCAAGAGCCCGCTTTGTTTATTTGTTCCGTTATTCCGTTTTCTCGCTGAATCTTATTTTCGGTCTGTGTATCTGTTAAGGCTGTCCGTTGTATGAATGCGGTGCAAGCGATGCCAGACATACCGTACCGGATCCGACAGCTGGCCTGGGATGGTTGAGCTGTTCTGGATCAGTATGCTCCTGCCGCTCTCTGCCCCAGTGATAGCGTACAGACTGGCTGTGAAAGGAGGGAAGGGGACTACAAACTACAGCACGTGAAACACGTACGTTGTCAGTGAGGAAATCAATATGTGTGCCGGGGAGAGTTTCATTCTAGGTCAATGCGGTCTTGGACTTAAACTGTCCTCACGTTCTAAGATAAGTATTGCAGGAGCGGAAATGCATGTACTCGCTCATGATGTGTGGTTGCACACAACACAACATAGCACACACACACACACACACACACACACACACACACACACACACACACACACATGAACAAGAAATGTATCTCCCATTCAACCACTCATACTCACATTCATATTCACGCGCGCGCGCGCGCGCGCGTGCGTGAGTGTGTGTGTGTGTGTGTGTGTGTGTGTTGTGTGTGTGTGTGTGTGTGTGTTTTGCGTGTGCGTGTGTATACTTGGATGCAAACCCAAGTACACACACGCACACACACACACACACACACACACACACACACACACACACACACACACACACAGAGAGAGAGAGAGAGAGAGAGAGAGAGAGAGAGAGAGAGAGAGAGAGAGAGAGAGAGAGAGAGAGAGAGAGTTCGTTACCCCCTGTCTCAGGTAAACAACCAAACGACTTCAGGAAAGGGTTGTAGCTGTCGATCAATTGATGTACTGCCAGAGTAAACACACGGCCAAAGCAATGAATCTAAGTTAAAACCAAAAGTAGAGCAGAAAGAGAATGGGAGAAAGGAAATCGGTTAAAATGATTTTTGCACACCTTGGGTGTCGAGCACTGGGCAAGATAGGGAACCCCACGGGCAGTCGTCACTCCCTCGGGGGCCCTGGAGATGGCTGATAATTCTCCCTGTAACATCCACCTGCTTCATTTCTGTCTTTGGTTTTGGTTTTGCTTTTTTAACTCATCTGCAACTGGTAGGTACGGTGTCTCAGTTTAATAAACATAGAGTTCAACAACAGTTAAGGACCGAAGAGTGACATTTGGCACGTTTATCGGGTTTCCGACTGTGTTTCTTCTTGTGATGTCTGCACAGCTGGCAGAGCTGTCGTCACGTGACCTGCTACCCCACTCTCCAATGTTAAA
Source organism: Conus ventricosus (assembly GCA_018398815.1). Taxonomy (NCBI): domain Eukaryota; kingdom Metazoa; phylum Mollusca; class Gastropoda; order Neogastropoda; family Conidae; genus Conus; species Conus ventricosus. Next base: position 40,420,352 of record CM031615.1, on the reverse strand, counting down.
GGTATAATACACATAGAAATAGAAACGTTCAAGATTTTTTTTCTCACAGAGTTTGGAAGTTATTTTCTCACGAGTTCTTCACTTTTGATGAACTCTGCATTGTTGTCTTAAACTTCTATTTATTATGTCATAAACTCCTATATCTCATACCTCAGCTGAAATACTCCAGTTTCCCACTGTTGTTTGAAAGCGATGTTTGGGTCTGTTTTCAGTTACTTATTTCTGCATGTAATGTTTTGACTAGTTTTTTCGCTCTTTGATCACTGTGTCTTGCCATGTACCATTATGCAGAGGGAAAAAAAGTTTGTAGTTTTTAACTATACTGACTTCCATAAAAAACGCGAAAAATTGAAAGGCTATTTTTCGGTGAAAAGGGGTGAATATACAATATTGAACCATTGTGGCAAGTTGTTTGGGTCCAAGACTCACGTGCAGTGAAAAAATTGTGTGAGCAACACATCAGTCCCGGCATTGGAGGGTCAACAAAAATGGCAAACTGGTTAAGTGAGGCACGTGCACACTATGCAGAGCAAAGTTAACCAGCTACAAGTACACAGGCATGCAGCCCTTATAAAGCCGCGCTACAAGGTTCAGGTAACGACTTGCCGTCTGAGCGCTACAGAGATGCCAAGACTACGAGCAGAGGAACGCAATCGTGCCCTAGGCCAGTGGAGGGTGGTGGGGGATGCCAGGCAGGTCGCCAACATCTTTAACGTCCACATCTCAACCATCTATCGTCTGCAGCACTGCATGCGAGTCACTGGTACTACTGATGATCGTCCCCGGCCAGGCCGTCCTCGGGTCACCACACCAAGAGAGGGTCGCCATCTTGTTCAAACCCATCTGCGGGACAGGCGGCAAACAGCCGCTAACACTGCTCGACAGGTGCCTGAGAATCTCCAGCAACGAATCAGCCTCAACACTGGGGCGGCGGCGTCTTCAGGAGAACGGGCTGGCATGTAGGCGTCCTCGCAGAGGTCCGGTACTGACACCAAGACACCGGCAGGACAGGCTGCAGTGGGCACAAGCCCGAATCAACTGGCGCAGGCAGCAGTGGGGACGCATACTGTCCCCCAGATGAGAGCCGTTTTTTGTATTGACATGGCTGACGGTCGGCCAGAATATGGCGTCGACCTGGTGAACGCTATGCTGACTCCCATTTGGTAGAGCGGAACCCCTGGGGAGGCCCGAACGTTTATGATATGGGGTGCAATTGGCATTAACCACGCCATAGGACCAGTCATCTTTCAGAACATTGGCCCTGGTCACGGACAGGGTGTCAGTGCACAGCGCTACATCAACCAGGTGCTCAGACCCCATGTCGTTCCTTTTTTGCGCAAACACCCAAACTGGACATTCCAACAGACAATGCAAGAACACCCACCGCCAGGCCACCCAGCAATTTCTTCAGCATAACAACGTCAATGTCCTGCCCTGGCCAGCCCTCAGTCCCGATTTAAACCCAATAGAACATTTTTGGGATGAACTTGGCAGACGGTTGGACCTCCTGCGTCCACGACCAGCAACAGCGGCTCAACTTCACCAGCCCATCGTCCATGTGTGGGCTGGTGTGCCTAGGGACGCATCAACCACCTGGTCCACTCAATGAGCCGCAGGTGTCAAGCAGTTGTCAACGCAAATGGTGGCCACACACGGTATTAAGACTTCAAGCTGGTTTGTCACGTGACCTTGGATTTTTCCACACAAAAGACAAATTGCTGATGACATTTTCACACATTACCGGTGTAATGAATCAAATCACGTTGAATTCTCGCTTCAACTCTGTACAATTGTGACCAATAAAATTCACCCCCAACCTTCAGCTTGTTTTGTTTCGCGTTTTTTATGGAAGTCAGTATATAATCTCCTATGGACGTAAAAGTGTTGAAACTTCAACCTTCTGTCGTTTTCTCGCTGTGATTTATTCTCGGGCTGACTTTGTGTCGGATTTTCTTTCTGACGAATTTGGCACAGTCGGTGTCAGAAATATCGTGTTCGGTGCAGGCTGTGTATGGCAGAACGGCGGTGCATGAGTCTGCGTCTTTCTGTCTGTAAGTCATGTCACTGAACAGAGGACAGATGGACAAGATGAAGGCAGCACGTGATACACGGATTGTAACGGTTACTCCCTGACAGTAGTATTATGGGAGGGAACTCTGTGGGGAGGAACTCTGTCTGCCTGGAGGACGTTTAGTTCTAGGTCTGTTCAGTCTGTTAGTGGAGGTCTTTTCCCATTCACACACACGTGCACACACACACACACACACACAGAGAGAGAGAGAGAGAGAGAGAGAGAGAGAGATCGTTACCCCCTGTCTCAGTAAACAACCAAACGACTTCAGGAAAGGGTTGTAGCTATCGATCAATTGACGTACTGCCAGAGTAAACACACGGCCAAAGCAATGAATCTAAGTTAAACAACCAAAAGTAGAGCAGAAAGAGAATGGGAGAAAGGAAATCGGGTTAAAATGATTTAGCACACCTTGGGTGTTGAGCACTGGGCAAGATAGGCAACCCACGGGCAGTCGTCACTCCTCCGGGTCCCTGGAGATGGCTGATAATGCTACCTGTAACATCCATCTTATTTACTTCTTGTTTTTAACTCCATCTGTAGCTTGTATACATAGTGTCTCAGTTCTGTAAACACAGAGTTCAACGACAGTTAAGGACCTAAGAGTGACATTTGACACGTTTGTCTGATTTCCGACATTTTTGTCCTTGTGATGTCTGTGCGGCTGGCAGAGTTGTCGTCATGCAAGTCATTATCCACTCACCTATGTTTATGGTATAATACACACAGAAGCAGAAATGTTCAAGATTTTTTTTTCCACGGAGTTTGGAAATTATTTTCTCATGAGTTCTCCACTTTTGATGAAGTCCATGGGTGTGTCCCCTAACCCTGTCGACCCATATATATATATATATATATATATATATATAATATGGACATTAAATAGTGGGAGAAAACAAGGGAAGGGTATCAATTCTTCGGTCGTTATAGTAATGACTTGGCAAAGATTTGAACTTTCAGCATAAAGAAAAGTGGATGGGCGTTTGAAGATGAAGACAATTGGGTTATTTATTATATATATATATGAGAAACCCTTCACTATGTAGCTACCTGAGAGAACCATCGTAATCCCCTTTCGTAGACACACCTATTTCTATTGCCCGCTGTTAGGCTTTTCGTTCGCTGGGTCGGACTCATCAGGATATACGGCTGACTGTGTCTCTGCTCTTGGTGTCAGATAGAGACACACCACAGTCCATAATCTTATGGTGTTCTCATCACCAAGGATTCAAAAAAGAATCCAACAGCACCCTCAAAGCAGCCAGCGAAGGGTAGTAAATGGAACAAAACGAAAGTGTGGAAAGGAAAAAAGTTGCTGAAAAACTAAAAGCATTATTCAAACAGTATAAAATGTAGGGGACAATCTTTGAGTCTATGCTTGAGGATCCATTGAAGGATGCAAGGGAGATCAAAAGATATGGAACAGTCTGAGTGGTCAGCTCTGCTGTTCAATAACCCAAGCATTGTGAGTGGCTAAGAATTGTACAAAACAACCTTTACTTGGATCTTCTAAGAGATGCAATCTCCCACCGATTGACCAAACAATATAATGCTGAACAAATAAATAGTGGGGAAAGCAAGTGCAGACTAACAATTCTTCAGTCGTTATAGTAATGACTTGGCAAAGATTTGAACTTTTAGCACACAATTTTTTTTAATTATATATAATATATATAATATAATATATATATATATATATATATATATATATGTGTGTGTGTGTGTGTGTGTGGTGTGTGTGTGTGTGTGTGTGTGTGTGTGTGTGTCTATGCGCTTAACGTGTAAAACATTGCAATGCACTTTCTCTCTCTCTCTCTCTCTCTCTCTCTCTCTCTCTCTCTCTCTCTCTCCTCTCTCTCTCTCTCTCTCTTACTTAATTTGCCATGTAAATCTCTCTCTCTCTCT
>CM031615.1:40396376-40403876 GCA_018398815.1 Conus ventricosus | reverse complement strand
AACACACACACACACACACACACACACACACACACACACACCACACACACACACACACACACACACACACACACCACGCACACACACACACACACACACACACACACACACACACACACACACGCACACACCCACACACCAGCGAAGGAGCAGAAAAATTATGTTTTGAAGAGAGTAGTTTGAGGGAGGACTTGAAAGAAGAAAGACTGTTTGAGTTTCGGAGTGCATAAGGGAGATTGTTCCAGCAGGAAGGAGCCTGAAAAGAAAAAGAACTTCCCAAAGTGTTCTGGCCCAAAAAAGGGGATTTGCAGTGCGAGTGTCGAGGAAAGCAAAGCTGTCTAAAGGAGTATAGGTCGACAAAATTTTAAAGGAGGTAAGAGGGAGCGGGGGGCCCGTCCAATGCCTTTAACAGGAAAAGAAAGTTTGTACTTGATGCGTTTTCAAAAGGAACCAGTGCAAAATTTAAGAAAGGGGAAAAAACTGAGGGGTTTTTTCGGAGATTTCGGACAAGGCGGCGCATTTTTTTGAACTTTCTGCATTTTGCAAGAAGTTCTGTAAAAAGAAAAAAGAGAATTCCGTAGTCAAGTCTTGAAATAATGAAAAACGAAACCCGAGTCTTGGTGGTTTTCGCAAAAGGTGGCGCACAGAATGATTCGCCCAAAACTCCGGTAGCAAGCACGGCAGATGAAGAAAACTGATTTTTAAAAGGGTGTCTGATCAAATACAAAGCCTAGATTTCGCACAGTGGGAAAAGGCTGAAAAGAGAGGACCAAAATTGGGGCAAAAGGAAAAGAGATTGTAGAAAGAGCCCTTTTGGAGAAATGAAGATCAGTTCGTTTTGTCATTGTTTAACTGAAAATTTTTTGCAAATCATCCATGCCTTTAGTCGAGATGCAGGCTGGGCGATCGATGATGGAGGAGAGGAGAGAAATGTCCCAAAATGTAATTTGATTTCATCAGAGAAGCGTGGGGTGAAATGTTAGATTGGGGGTACGATGTCAGGATGGGTTGGGGATATAGAACAAAAAATGGGACCAAAGGGCGAGCCCCGGGGCACCAAATTCAAGTCGCAGGCTTGAAAAAAAAACCTTAAAAGAGCATTTGGGTTCGCCAGAAAGGTAAGATAAAAAAAAATGCCAAAGGTGAGAAAAATGCCAAAAGTATTTAAATTGGTGAGGAGAGTGGAGTGTCAATGGTGTCAAGGCAGGGCAGTCGGAGAGAGACAGTGAAACCTGACCCTTCCAAGCGAGAGAAAATCGTTTTTATTTTTCGAAGCTGTTTTTTGTCTGTGTCCAGTGCGAGGCGGGCTGCAAAGAATAGAGCAAGTTTTTTTGGTCAGGTGGTTATGGAGTTGGAGAAGTGCATCTTTCAATTATCTTTGAAAAAAAGAAAAGTTGGAGACAGGTCGATAATTTTTTGGGTTTTTCGGGGTCAAGGGGGGGTTTTTTAAAAAAGAGGTGGAAAACAGCAGCTTTCAGTGCAGGGGGAAACAACAGAAGGGAAGACATTTACCACACTATGATATATGGCAAAAAAAAACATCCAGATGCAGATAGAAAAAGTAGATGGAAGGACCGTGCACAATTTTTGAAAACTCTTGTCGATGACTTCTTTGACAACACAACTGTCAAGGTTAAAGCGTCAATGAAACCCGGAAAAAGAGTGTATGGAAATCATTTTCAATATGAGAGCGTCCAAATTTTTCACGGAAAAATTCTAATTTTGCTAGTAAAAAAGCCCAAAAAATTTCTGGGGAAATGTCAGAGGGACAGACAGATAAGGGGGGGGAGAATTTTGTTCTCCCCCGATGCAGTGACCTTAAAAAAATTGCTTGGTTGTTGTGAGCTAATATTTTAAAATTTTAGAAAGGTGATTTGCTTTTTTGATTCACTTTTTAGAGTGCATCATGTGCACGATTTTACATAACCCGGACCGTTATACCCTTCCGTTCTCCCTCTGCGTCGCCCCTCCCCCCCCCCCCCCCCCCTCCCCCTCATTTTGCATGTAGGGCTTTGCTTTCATGTATCATGACCGTATCATCTTCCTCAAATCCACAGCTCCAAAAACTGATCTTCAGAAATCATGCTAGCTGCAACTTTATGTACAAGAGATTTTTGGGAGGGATGTGTGTGTGGGGAAGGGGGTGGGGCGTTGGAGATGTGTGATATGTTTTACAACTTTTCTTTTCTCTTTTAGCCTGATGTGAGATGTTTGTTCTGGCCCACACAGAGCGACAGAAAGCACGAACCAGCTTATCTCGGACACTGGAAAGCTGCCATTGCCAATGCATTCTGCGCTATCTAGCCATGGCTTTTCACCGTCCGCGCCAAGCGTTTATTATGGTCTCTCCTGACATTTCAGGTTAGATTGCACGGATACGATTGATTTGGCTTTTCCCCCAAAGCCTTATCATTTCTGAGCTTTCCTGTACATCTGCCCCTTCTTTTTCTTCTTGTCCTTCTTCATCTTCTTCTCCATCGTCGTTTACATGATGGTCAGTTTCGTTTGACTGACCATGCCTGTGTGTGGTGGCCCAGAGATGCGGCAAACTGTAAGGTCCCCTAACAGTCTGGTCTTTGACCATCTCTATGTGATGGGTGGCGTTGATGCCTGTATTTTCTATCTTCCTGTATGCCTGTGAAATATGGACTGTCACGCCGACTATGAAAGAAGTGCAACCCATGAAAATGAGGTGTGCCTGCAAAACATTACACAACAGATGTACTGAACTCCCACTGAACAAGTATGCCAAAGCAAGAGCACACATACGTAATCACCCCTGAACAGGTATGTCAAACTAACAAGCACACATACTGAATCACCACTGAACAGGTATGTCAAACTAACAAGCACACATACTGAATCACCACTGAACAGGTATGTCAAACTAACAAGCACACATACTGAATCACCACTGAACAGGTATGTCAAACCAACAAGCACACACTGGATCTATTGAAGATCTGCTGACGTCAGCTAAGAAACGGGACAACGCTGGTAAGGCTACGCAACAAGAGAACATGGTTTTAGTGAAACAATAGGGCCGTGTGGCAAGAGAAATCGGTCTTGCTGAAACAGTAAGGCTCTGTGACCAGATTAAAACGGCCTTGTTAAAACAATAGGCCACGTAAGACAAAATGAGCTTCCTGCAACAATAAGGCCGCGTAACAAGACAAACTTACCTTGCGGAAACAACAGGGCCATGTAACAAGACAAAATTACCTTGCTGAAACAATAGGGCCATGTAACAAGACAAAATTACCTTGCTGAAACAATAGGGCCATGTAACAAGACAAAATTACCTTGCTGAAACAATAGGGCCATGTAACAAGACAACATTACCTTGCTGAAACAATAAAGCCGCATAACAAGACAAAATGGCCCTGCTGAAACAGTAAAGCCACATAACAAGAAAAATGAACTGTTCAAACCCAAAAAGACAAGTAACGAGAGGAAATGGCCTGGATGAAACAATAAGGCCACGTAACAACAAACATTGCCTTGCTGAAACAATGAGGCCATGTAACAAGATAAAACATTGCCTTGCTGAAACAATCAGGCAACGTAACAACAAACAATGACCTTGCTGAACCAATAAGGCCACGTAACAACAAAAAATGACCTTGCTGAACCAATAAGGCCACGTAACAACAAACAATGACCTTGCTGAAACAATAAGGCCATGTAACAACAAAAAATGACTTTGCTGAACCAATAAGGCCACGTAACAACAAAGAAAAGACTTTGTTGAACCACTTAGGCCACGTAACAACACACAATGACCTTGCTGAACCACTAAGGCCACGTAACACAAAAGAATAACTTTGCTGAACCACTTAGGCCACGTAACAACAAAAGAATAACTTTGCTGAACCAATAAGGCCACGTAACAACAAAAAATGGTTTTGCTGACACAATCCTCCTAGAGACTGTTGAAAGAGGGAGACAGGGGAAAAGATTAAAAGGATGGACTGAAGGCATTGCGGAATAGACAGGGAACCCATTGACAGAGACCTGGGCCATAAACGAATGGCCAGCATTGTGTCCATGACAATAATTATGATTGTCACACCCTTGTTGACAAGAAGTGGAAACTAGCTCATCGACTCTAACCGTTCACTGATGACGAGATGAATAAAGACTAGTCCATCCATCTTTTACCTAATGATGAAATTTCGCTGTGTGCGGCAGCCGGCAGCCATTACGAGATTTGGTGGTAATGCTTGAGTTTAGGGACTCCGTATTTAAAGCCCCCATTTACATCCCTTCACAGGGTAGCTTCGCTTCGTCAGATAAATCGTTGTCAAGCTACGCCATTCTGTGTGCTTATGTCATGTTTAGAGACGTGTCCCAATTCAATGTCATTTGAAATTTGATGGAAAGAAGATATGGCGGAAGGCAGACATGTCTGAAGATCAGCCGTGTGAGAGTCAATAGCAGGGACTCTCCAACCCGCCAGGACAATCAACTATTCCTTTACTGGATGTGCGCTCGCTTTACAGCACAGTCCTTTCCTCCTAAGAAAACAAAGAATGCCTGCCAGTAAAACTACTTATTAGACGAAGGCGGACTAGCGAGTCGTTGAGCGTCTGGTGTAAGATTTTGGAGAGAGAGAGAGAGAGAGAGAGAGAGAGAGAGATGAGAGAGAGAGAGAGAGAGATATGAGAAGAGAGAGAGAGATGTGCAGAAGGTCTCATCAGTAGATCATGTTCTGTCAGTTTCAAGGTCTGGAACCTTGAATCTAGAGCCACCAATGACGGCTACCTACGCTGTCTATAGTTTTGCTTCACAAGACGCGTGATGTCGACACACAGACAAACTGGATGATCAGCACTTCAGATTCCAGTTGCAGCCGAGCTGATCTCTTGGCACTGATAGGAAGTGGCTGCTACTGCTCGTCAGTCCACACGCTGCAGTAAACCCTACTCCTGCCATGATGTGTGGCATCGACAGTCGATCCGTCCTTAAAGACACAGGCTGGAATATAGGCACGGTATTTGGCCGCTTCTATCAGTCTGTCATCTTTGAGTCAACCTGAAACGAGTGCACAGTAGTAGCCTCTTATGCAGGCGTAGTTTGTCTCGCTGCTTCAGAGCTTTGACATAGTCTACATTCTGTGTCTGTCTCTGTGTGTGTGTGTGTGTGTGTGTGTGTGGTGTGTGTGTGTGTGTGTGTGTGTGCGTGCGTGCGTGCGTGCGTGCGTGCGTGCGTGCGTGCGTGCGTGCGTGCGTGCGTGCGTGCGTGCGTGCGTGGTGTGTGTGTGTGTGTGTGTGTGTGTGTGTGTGTGTGTGTGTGTGTGTGTGTGTGTGTGTGTGTGTGTTGTGTGTGTGCGTGCGTTCTTATTACTTTTCTAAGCTTTTATCCCGCTTTTTTATATCTTGCTCCATTCCATTTCTGTTTTTTTCTTCTGCTTCTTTGTTTTAATTTATATACTTCTTTTCTCCAAATGCCGGAGAAGATAACATCAACCGCAAACGTGCCATCACAACCAAGTATCGCCAATAACATAACCTGGCACCAATGCACGAAGAAAGACAACAGCATGAATCCATCAACACATGTCAGAGAGAGAGAGAGAGAGAGAGAAGAGAGAGAGGTGGGTGATGGTGGTGTGGTATTTTGAGTATGTATGTGGGGGGGGGGGGGGGGGGGGGGGAGGGTTGGGAGTGGAGGGGCCAAAGAAAAATAGTGTGTTCGGTCACAGAGTACAAGGTGAGAAGACACAAATAGACGGCAATGATGTTCACTGAAGGGGTATTGCCTAATTGTGTTGCATATTGTGCAGTTGAGTGTCTGTTTTAAAACTTGATGGAACGAGGTAATATACTCACTTTGCTGACAATTTCAGCACGGTCCTTTTAAAATGTTCTTATGATATGCTTCTCTTTCCTACATGAGTTTAAAATTTCCCCTAGGAGTGATAAATGGCCGTGAACACACACACACACACACACACACACACACACACACCATTCAGTTATAAACAAAGCTTGCTCTTATGTCTTAGATTGAAGAAATAGGGGAGATAAGCATTCATATCTGCAGTGGCAGATTATTATTCTGCCTAACTAACAGTATGTGCTTGTGTGGGTGAATGGGGAAAAATAAAATAAATGCTTCTCAAAATAAGCCTTCAGAAAGCTTTGCAAACCATAAACAGTCTTTCAAAAATGAAAAATACAAAAACCAAACAGAACTAAGTAAATATATTTGGAAGCTTAAAAATAAGAAAATAGATTACAACATATCATGGAAATTATAAAAAGAGCAACACCATACAACAACATTTCTAAAAAATGCAACTTATGTACTACGGAAAAGTGGCTGATATTATGTAAACCCCACCTAGCATCTCTGAACTCTAAAGTAGAAATGATAAACAATTGCAGGCATAAAGGAAATCCTTGTCAATGCACCATTCCTTAACACGTCCCCCTGAACGAGCCCCAACAAAAAAAACAAACAAAAAAAAAAACCCTGCAGGGCACGTGCCACACGCGCAGAGCTCACACGCCCACACACCACAATATATAACACGGTGGCGTGCCCAAATTGTATACCCTGAGGAGAGCATTTTAGCTTGAAACAAGCTTGTAGGTTTTTAATTTTTCCATTTTAAAATCCTATTTTAAACTGGTATGTCGCTCCCTACTTGATTGAGCACTTTTAACGTTCTGAGTGGCATTTTAACTCTGATTTTATTGATTATATATATATATATATATATATATATATATATATATATATATATATATATATATTGCTGAACAATTTAGTAGTGAGAGAAAGCAAATGCAGGCTAACAGTTTTTCCATCGTGATATGATGCCTTGACAAAGATGTTAAAAATGAGAGAGAAAAACGTGGGGGGGGGGGGGGGGGGGGGGGGTGAGGAAGGGGTGGAAGGGAGTATATATATATATATATATATATATATTATGTAGTTAAAATACCCAAAATGATTTTGATAGTGCTCGACCCTTGGGAAAATGGTTAATACTATGCAAACCACACTTAGCAACTTTAAACACCAAAACAGAAATAGTAAACAACTGCAGGGATAATTGGAAATCGTTGTTAGTGACACACCCAAAACAAAAACCTGAGAGCCCCCAAAAAACACGTGCAGCCAACCCGCACGTGCAAACAACCGCAAACGGGAGCCCACACGCTATAGAACATCGGCGGTGGGCAAACCAAAAACCATCCTGATGACAGCGCAACGCGCTCGAAACAAATTTGTAGATTCTGTTTTAAAAAACCTATTTTAACAAATATATTATAATATATATATATATTATATATATATATATATATATATATATATATATTATATATATTATTTGTTAAAAAGTAAGGTTTAAAACTATCTTTTTAAACCTTACTTTTTAACAAATGTTGCTCCAGTTCGGTTGAGCATTTTTTTAAAATCTCTGCTGGTACTCACTACATTGTCTATATATTTATATATATATAATATATATATATATTTATATATTAT
>CM031615.1:40383876-40391376 GCA_018398815.1 Conus ventricosus | reverse complement strand
CCTTCCTCTCTGCCCCCTCCTCCTGCCCCGCCCACCGCCTTCCTCCCCCATCCCATTTCTGCGGTACCTCATCTTTTCTTCTTCTCCTTCCGTCTATTTGCATTTCTGGTTTTTCTTCATCCGGCTCATCCCTCAACCTCTTTCCATTCTCTTTCTCCTCCTTCTTCTGCTCCGTATCTTCTTCATCTTCTTTTTTTCTGCTCTTCGTGCTGTTGATCCATCTTTGCACCCTCCCCTCCCCTCCCCGATGCCCCTCCATCCTCTTCCCCTTCCCTCTACCTCACCTTCAGCTTTTCATGTTCTCCCTCTTTCTCATTATCCCCTTCCTTCTTCTACTCCCCTTCGTATTCCTCGTCCTTACGTCTTCTCCTTTGCGAACACAGTTCCACCTTCTCCTCCTGTGATAAAGCGGCGGCGGATCAGTTTATTCAATAGCCGGGCTTTAGTCTGGCTTTAAACGTCTACAGCGCTCCCAATATCAATGGTTTTCAAAACGCCTCTTCCAGAAAATTATCTAGATATTTTCTAAATTTGCAGAACAGGCTCGGGGTAGTTGGGGGTGGGGGTGGGGGGGGGGGAGGGGTTCAGAGTTCTGGAATCTTTTCCCCCTATCCTCCCCTCACTCCTAATTATCCACGCTGTTTGCAGATACCACCCAACCGGAAAATATGACAAGAACTCCCCGACCTCTGTACCGGGTCGTGGCGGGGGGGGGGGGGGGGGGGGGGGGGGGGGGGGGGGGGGACAAAGAAAATAGTTCACTGTTGTGTAAAGCGGCCTGCCAGACAGGACTGGATAATGAACTACGTCTGCAGACAAATACTGGAATAACTCGACCGATGACGTCACCTGTCAGATTCTACCGGAGGATAGCAGTGCCTCTTCCTCCACCTGTTGACATGGACCGGAAGGAGGAGACTGTGATGGCGCAGATAGTGTAGACGTTCCTGGCTCATCACTCCTGTCTTTCTGAAAGATGGACAGATGCTCTGTGTGTACAGATTGGTTTGCAGCTTGTTGTGTTGTACTGCGCTGTGCTGTATTGTATTGTGTTATGTTTCTTGCATTGTGTTGTATTGTATTGTATTCCATTTACTGTCTCTGTCTGTCTGTCTGTCTGTCTGTCTGTCTGTCTCTCTCTCTCTCTCTCTCTCTCTCTCTCTCTCTCTCTCTCACACACACACACACACACACACATACACCACACACACACACACACACACACACACACACACACACGACCTTCACACACACACACACACACACACACACACACACACACACACACACACACGACCTTCACACACACGACCTTCACACACACGCACACACACACAAACACACACGACCTTTACACACACGCACATGCACACAGACAGACACAGACACAGACAGACAGACACACACACGCACAACACACACACACACACACACACACACACACACAACACACACACACAAACAAACAAACACACTTTGTCTAATTTGTTTGTCTAATATCACCTTTGGGTGAACAGACGTTAAATCAAAGATGATGATGACACACACACCATCAGCAATGTAGTACATTCAACACTCAGTCTATGAACAAACCTGTCAAGGCTTGAGACAGATCAACTTCATCAGTTCTGAGGGCACTGGCCATTCCCATTATTTATTCGCTCATCAACTCCTGATTTTTAAAAAAGATGTGCAAGCTAAATCATCGAGATGTATACGTGTAGAACAAAAATGATAGAAGAAGCAGTGCAGAACTGGGAGTTGGCCTCAATTACTGCTCCAAAGTTACAGGTCCACCGATTAGCCGTCAAAACAGAGCGGTGAGTTAAGAACCTATAGGATCGACCATCGAGATTTGTTGAACACAATACATTTAGGATTAACACATAGAAGCTTGATGGAGAAAAGGCATATAGGACTAATCTTGACATGTATGACTGACAACGGAGACTTTTGATGGAAACTATACATCTGTGCCTGACCATGAAGATTTAATGGAATCTATACATCTATGACTGACCATGGAGATTTGATGGAAACTATACATCTATGACTGACCATGGAGATTTGATGGAAACTATACATCTATGACTGACCATGGAGATTTGATGGAAACTATACCGTTGAGTAGACCTGGAAGCCAGACATACAAACGACGTCTAAAACCAAAGAGGAGAAAAGTAAACCAAAGAGGGACATATAAGGGGACATGACTAATTCAGAAGTTTCGGGAGGGGAGACAACTGAAAGGAGTCCTAGCATTCATTTCCCTGCACGACTCGAATTGTGATGCATGGATGGGGTCGTACTATGGTCATTTTTTTAACTACCTCAACTTCTGTGTCACTCCAATGTCATATCCTCGAGCCCCTCATTCCCTCTCACCGTCCACAGCCACACCCTGGCCTGTCCCGTCACAGCCTCTGCTTAGACAACCCACAGCGTGGGTCAGTGTCGTTTTGAGTAACCCCACCAGAGGAGGCTCTGCTATACTGCCGGGGCCCTTCGGAGGTGTTCAGTGGTGCCTGATCTGATTCAAATTACATTGGACACCACATGGTGAATCCCTTACTGACGACAGTAATTGCTTAGGTGAGGAGCCGGCGTGAATGAGCGTCGCTCTCTGGACGCCACCTCGTCGTCTTGGCAGTCCAGTGGACTCGTCGATATTGGCGACCGCGACTTGAACTCACCACGGGCACAAAGTTGGAGAAGGAACTGGAACAGAGGTCACTATAACAGCAGGGCATGAAGGGCCACTGAATTTGAGAGTTGTTGTTGTTGTTGTTGTTGTTGTTGCTGTTGTTGTTGTTGTTGCTGTTGTTGTTGTTGTTATTGTTGTTTTCTTGACTGATCTACAAGGATGAGGATAATGAGGACGATTCTTCGGACTACTTGACGGGGCTGTACTGCACGCTTACTTTTATAATGCAACCCGGCGTCGACCAGGCTTGAGAGAAACAAACACCTGCAGTGTTGGTTAGGACACTTGAGCAACGCTCTTAGAGATGCATCCATTGAACGGATGAAACTGAAATGTGTCATTAAGTGGATGAAACTGAAATGTGTCATTAAATGGATGAAACTGAAATGTGTCATTAAATGGATCGAACTGAAATGTGTCATTAAATGGATGAAAGTCAAATGTGTCATTAAATGGATGAAACTGAAATGTGTCATTAAATGGATCGAACTGAAATGTGTCATTGAATGGATGAAAGTCAAATGTGTCATTAAATGGATGAAACTGAAATGTGTCATTAAATGGATCGAACTGAAATGTGTCATTAAATGGATGAAACTGAAATGTGTCATTAAATGGATGAAACTGAAATGTGTCATTAAATGGATGAAAGTCAAATGTGTCATTAAATGGATGAAACTGAAATGTGTCATTAAATGGATGAAACTGAAATGTGTCATTAAATGGATGAAAGTCAAATGTGTCATTAAATGGATGAAACTGAAATGTGTCATTGAATGGATGAAACTGAAATGTGTCATTGAATGGATGAAAGTCAAATGTGTCATTAAATGGATGAAACTGAAATGTGTGGTCCCAGTCTTGTCACCGGAATCCAGTGCAATCTCAGGTCTGTGAAAGGAGCCCGTCACGGGCCAGAAAATCCCACCAGTATGAATGGCTCAGCTGGGAATCGAACCCACGACCCCCAGCAAAGACTCCGAGACGCAAACCACTGAAACACTGGAGTTCGTGAACTTTTGTATCTTCTAACATCCGTCAAACAATTACTTTATTGTACAATTTTTTTTTAAAGCTCATTGAAGTGGTAGAATCCGTGTTCCCTGAGCATCATGATCACAAAATATAATACAACAAGATTAAATTTAATAATGATCATAATCTAACACTGCTATTTTTGTGAATGCGTGCAAATTTTGTTTCTTCGTGATCATATCGTTCAGTATCTCATTCGTCGGTCAATAATTCTATGTATTTGAGTGAACATATCTTCGCGGGATACAGTCTTCACACTCATAAAGCATCTTTCCATCCCCTAAGGATAATTATCGTTTTGCCTTGTATTATAAAAATTATACACACATACGAAGAACTAGACAGAAAGACCTAAATACACTTTCCCTCTCAACTTCTCCGTGCAGATCTTCCCTGCGGACTCCGAAGGAAAACGTTCTACCTGTGCGCTTACTTTCACAATACAACACGGCGTCAACCAGGCCCGAGAGATACAGACACCTGTAGTGTTGATTAAGAATATTAAGCAACACTCTCAGAGATGCATCCATTATGAAGGAAAACATTCAATCTGCTATTCGTCTTTGAAAACCTTGTTTGTCTCATGGATTCGTGCCAAGGGTTAGTGATCGGGAAAGTGCAAATGGGCGTTGTCCTGAGCGACTCTAACACGTGTTCCTGTGTGAGTGACTGGCATGGCACAGGCGCTTGGTGGCTTATAGATATGTGCCGGGTGCACACGCTAGTTGGTCGCCTAACTACGCATCTGTCCCTACATTTAACGATTGGAAACCTTGCAATGACTGGCGGGAAAAAAAGAAACATTATTTCCATTTTCTCAGAGTTCAAATGTGTGCGCGCTTGCCAGTAGTCTCCCTTCATCGTCTCGCATAGGAAAGGCAAAACACTTCTCTTCAGATTCTCATCATTGATTGTCTAAGCTTGGCTGGCTATAGAAACGTGAGAATTACATACAGACTGTAATTTCCTCACCAAAGCGTTAAACGTGCATTCAATTGTTAAAAGTTCGTATGGAGGTAAATGGCCGTGTAAATAATAACCCAACGAGTTATGTGCGAATTACAATTTCAAAATGCAGAAACAAAAAGCTGAGAGAGAGAGAGAGAGAGAGAGAGAGAGAGAGAGAGAGAGAGAGAGAGACATAGGGGAGAGAGAGAGAGAGAGAGAGAGAGAGAGAGAGAGGACAGACAGACAGACAGACAGACAGAGGGGAAGAGCCAGAGAGATAAGAAGAAGAAGGAGGAGAAGGGCGGGAAAAGAAGTATGAGAAGGTCATGAACGTGAAACAGAAGATCGCAAGGAAGAAGAAAAAAGGTAGAACTTAACTTGTGTCTGGGTAGTGGAGACAGAAGCCGACATGTTGACGGATTTATGACTCAACGGATGGTACATAACTGCAGTGAGTGATCGAATGAGTGAAAATGAGTGAAAGTGTGTGTGTGTGTGTGTGTGTGTGTGTGTGTGTGTGTGTGTGTGTGTGTGTGTGTGTGTGTGTGGAGAGAGAGAGAGAGAGAGAGAGAGAGAGAGAGAGAGAGGGAGAGAGAGAGAGAGAGAGGAGAGAGAGAGAGGAGAACGCGCGCATGTGCGTGATTTCCCCGTCCGTTTTCTTTGTTGCACACAGTTTCGAACTAACATACTAAATACTGAAATAACCAGTCTTTTTTCCGTAGGTATACAGCGACTGAGAACGAAGTCATCAATATTTTCTCCATAAGTATTCAGCGACTGATAACGTCATTGCAAAAACAACTGCGTACGCCTGTGATCTTGATTTACGCACCATCAAGTGCAAACAGCAGCAGTTACGTCCCTTTGTCAACACAGCCTTCCTGTCTTTTCATCACATGAGTTACTTCCCGTGGCATTGGACGGGCAAAAGGGGGGGTGGGGGGGGGTGGGGGGGGGGGGGGGGGGGGGGAGAGAGAGAGAAAAAAAAAACAACCTCCGTGTGAGCTCATAATGGTTTGTCGACACAATCGATATAATGTCTGAGCAGCACAGCGTCCGTTTTGAGTGCCTGGGTTTGACATCAGGTCTAGTCCGACCATACACTACCTTATGTCGGTACGTTGAAAAATAATTAAGAAAACGACCAAGAAGCTAACTTATTGACCAATTACGTCATACCGATTGTTTATATGCCATGCAATATCACTAATTATGGTGAAAACACATTAAACAGAAGATTCAATCTTTTTGATTGTGATGAACTGATGGTTTGCCGGATAAAAGTGCAAAAATGAGACAAATCAACACATATAATGAAGAGGATCGAGCGACTTACGGGACAATACACGAGATCAGAAGATGAGAAACCTGATTATCTCATCAGAAGAATTATTACTAACCACATCATTCAGGAACACTACCAAGCAAAAATCCAAACAGAGAGAGAGAGAGAGAGAGAGAGAGAGAGAGAGAGAGAGAGAGAGAGATTGTATGAGTGTGTGTGACGAACACGCGCCATTATATGCGCCCGCGCTCCTAACGTGCATACGGTTAAGTGCGCCTGCGTGAACAGACAGGCAGTGATGGTGATATGAGTTTAGCTCCCCATTATGAAGTGTTTCATACAACACTGAGTAGTTCCCCATTATGAAGTGTTTCATACAACACTGAGTAGTTCCCCATTAGGCAGTGTTTCATACAACACTGAGCAGTTCCCATAAGGCAGTGTTTCATACAACACTGAGCAGTTCCCCATTAGGCAGTGTTTCATACAACACTGAGCAGTTCCCCATTAGGCAGTGTTTCATACAACACTGAGCTGTTCCCCATTAGGCAGTGTTTCATACAACACTGAGCTGTTCCCCATTAGGCAGTGTTTCATACAACACTGAGCAATTCCCCATTAGGCAGTGTTTCATACAACACTGAGCTGTTCCCCATTAGGCAGTGTTTCATACAACACTGAGCTGTTCCCCATTAGGCAGTGTTTCATACAACACTGAGCAGTTCCCATTAGGCAGTGTTTCATACAACACTGAGTAGTTCCCCATTAGGCAGTGTTTCATACAACACTGAGCTGTTCCCCATTAGGCAGTGTTTCATACAACACTGAGCAGTTCCCCATTAGGCAGTGTTTCATACAACACTGAGTAGTTCCCCATTAGGCAGTGTTTCATACAACTCGGAGGTGTTCCCATTAGGCAGTGTTTCATACAACACTGAGCATTTCCCCAGTAGGCAGTGTTTCATACAACACTGAGCAATTCCCCAGTAGGCAGTGTTTCATACAACTCTGAGGTGTTCCCCATTAGGCAGTGTTTCTGGCTATTGACTGAGGAAAGGCTAATCTTAAATAAATGTTAGCGAACCGCCCAGAGAACGTGGACAAACGAGTCACAAGACAAAACACAACGCGTTTCGACCTCTTAGGTCTTACTCAGGTGAGACATAAACGAATAAAACAACGAAAATTCACTTAGCTTTGATCGCTTCAGATCGCTTAGGTTCAGCGCAAGGAAGAAGGCGTTGGACCCAAAGCGATCTGAAGCGATCAAAGCTAAGTGAATGTTCGTTGTTTTATTCGTTTATGTCTCACCCGAGGAAGACCTAAGAGGTCGAAACGCGTTGTGCTTTGTCTTGTGACTCGTTTGTCCACGTCTCTCTGGGCGGTTCGCTAACATTTATTTAAGATTTGTTTAGATTTCCGCCTGCAGTCGTCTCGCTTTGCAACTAGATCTGAGGAAAGGCTGTCAAAGCCCTTCCTAAGGTTTCACTGGCGCCGAGAGATCTCCGTCCAACACAGGTTTCCAGAC
>CM031615.1:40363876-40378876 GCA_018398815.1 Conus ventricosus | reverse complement strand
CCGGGCATAAAAGCGTGATGGGGGATAAGAAAAAAGAAAGAGCCCCAACGTGAGGTGACGGTGTTTCACGTGGAAGTGCTATCGATCATATCTGAATTTACACAGCAAAGAGGAGAGAGAACAGTAAAAAACACGGGGTCATGCTACCCGCCCTCAACCAAGTTTTCGGGCGGCCGACCTTGACCCGTCTTTTACGTTCTCTCCTAGTTAAACCCTACAAAAAAAACTTATCTGTGTAGGATTTTTCCGTTTTCAAATACTAATTTACAAAACTTTTCAGATTTTCGTTTTTGATTAATTCTGTGTTTTTCCTGATCATTTTCAATAACATCATTTTCGCGCAAACAATTCATCCAAAATGAGTCTCTGTCTTTCATGATGAATTAAAACTACAGTCTTAATTGGGTTTCTCTAAGTCTTTTAAACTGAGTTTATATTTTGACATAAATTCCACACACTTATTCCCAGCATGTCTTCCATGAAAGCCGTTTGGGACAGTGTTTCTTTTTTAACTATGTCTCTTTCTGCCGAACAGTCATGCTATAATAAATAGTGTCTGCCGTTCCTTCAACAGTTTATAAAGTGTTTCTAACACACTCACTCCAGTTTAATGTAGATCACTAAATATATTTCATCATCTGTCACATATAAACCTTCATCATGCATATGCTTTGTTCCATTTAAGTGTTGGGCAGAAATCACCTATATATCAAAATTTAGCAATAAACTGTTTGTAATAGGTCGAGGACATATTGTTTTCCACAAACCAGTCGAGTTGTCCACAATCAGTGAACAATGAGGGGTTTTTATCATAAAGTTTAAATGCTCCCATACTTTTATAACGAATTTAATCTAATCAGTTATTGTTTTTATCATACTCTCTGTCAAAACTTGTTCAGTATAATAAAATCCTATAAGATCTAAACTGTGTAAGAGTAATTTCCAAGTCGTTCTCTGCGCAAGGACCCGGGGGGGGGGGGGGATTGCTTTATTTTGATAACATTTATTTTGTCATGGTTGTAATAACCTTAATATCCCCACCGTTGTTTTGTTAAGAACGAGACAGTAACTTTAAGTTTTTCAAGCCTAAGTTTTGCCAAGCTAATTAGAATTCTTTTAAATGGACGTCACTAAACGCCCACAATCCCCATCCCTCTCCTTGCATCTTTTAAGACAGAAATTTTCATTTATCATTGTGAACGCGTCTCCTAATTTCATTTGTGGAATGAACTGTAATTTTGTAGGAAGCATTTTCAAAACTGATTCTCTTCTGTGTAGGATTACTGTTAATTCCCATATAAAACCTGGGGGGCTTTACTTTCATCTCTTTCCGACTATTGTCCTTTGGCATAAGACTTACATGTAAAAGGGCAGAGTTGAATCTTTTTCTGAAACTTTTTTGACGGCCTAAAAAACTGTAAATGGGCTTATAAATTCAAATTTTATTCCCATTCCTAAATATGGTTCTAAGTACCTGTTGCTGTCAGTTTTCGCAACTATTTTATATTCATACTGGCCAGCATTATTTGCTTCTAACATTACGCAGTTGTTCTAGTTTAGGAAAACTTTTGTTGTCGCCAACCACTTTGAGTTTATAATCACCATCTTTAGTGTATAAAACCCTACAAAAGCGCTATCTCACCATTTGTTCAAAGTCCTCAAGTCTGCAAGTCTTTTAATCTAAAGGTTATACACTCACAGGCGCTAATGTACTCGGATTCTTCAGGCCCAGGCGACTGTTTTAGTACAACTTTTTATTTTATTTCAAAACATTGTGCAGGTTATTCAAATTTCACGGCTTCCCGGTTGTGTCTGCAATTTTATTATTAAAAATGATACTGACCCATCCCAAGCTAATCGTTTAAACTGTATATTTGTGGAATTGTATAATTTTAATAATCGCAATATGCAGCTTTCCTGACGGATGAGCTCCTAAACAGTGGAGGGCCCTTCCATCATATAGTTTTCATCAGTGCCTCAGCCTCATCATAATTGAACATAGTGTAATGAATGTAATGCAAGATCGAGCGGTCTTGCCCTCTCAAAAGTAGTTTCGTCTGGGAACACCCCCCCCTCCCCCACTATGAGTGGGTTGATTGACAGTGGTAAAGCCTAACATTTTAGCTAGCTCTTATCAAAAATAGTAAGCGATTCTTCAGGCTTGAATGTTAACAGTGTTTCAGTATTCGCATTGTTAAGTTGAGAGTTATGTGAGGTTGCTCATTGCTTCTTTTAGTGAGCAAAACCGTAATAACATCAGGTTTGTTTACTGGCTAAATTTTGGTCCTGATTTGTTCAATTTTAGAATCTTTTTATTTTTCTTGGATTCACTTATATTAAACCATACGACTTTGTAAAAAAATTTCATGGAGTGCAACCCTTTGGGTTCCGCATTCGTTATCAATAGCATGTTCTAAAAACGAAGGACGGTCTTGAGTTGTTATTGTTACAAACATTTTTTAAACGAAATAAAAATGAGCGCATTTAAATATGCTGATAAAAATATTTGTTGGGCCGCACTACAATCTTAAAAATATAACAACTGATACTCTTGACATTTTTGTGACCAGTCTGACGCCTTTCAAGTAAAGGTTAGTATCCATTGCAGAGCTATCTTAACCCTCCTATTAAAAACGACCGCATCCCAAAAGTGTGGTTTAGTCATCCGATGCAGTTTTACCAGAACCAGTTAAAACTTTGCTGTGTTTTGTGCATCAACTGGGTGTGGAGGTGTCGTATGTCGATCATTTAAATCACCCTAATCCTTTGGTGAGGTCAGTGTATAGATTTCATTTCTATTACACCTTCAGGCGTATTTTGACTGAACTGCAAGCACTATTGCCAAATTACAAACCGTTTAATCCATTCAGCAACGAATAGACATGAAGGCTTTTGAAAGGATCTGTAACGAATTCAATATTAAGGTTAAGACAGACTTTAGACAAAAGTTGGATTTAATCATGGTTTAGGCACCCCTTATTTTTGGGTGTTGCACAGAAAGTATAACTTTGACTGGAATCTCCTTACACATCTTTTATTCGGCACAGCTGTTCACCTCGGGTATAGAGCAAGAGCATTAAAAACAGCATGGAGAACATTTATCTTAGAACTTTCTAAGGGCCTAACTAAAGCAGGAATAGAACGAATAACGATTGTTCGTAATTACGTTTGGTGTTTGCTAGGTTGCAAGCACAAAACGCGACGAACATAACAGATCCTTCTCCGGGTTTTGACGCGCAAAACAAACCAAATATTTTTAAATTTTAGCAATTTAGAGGACGCCATTTAATTCTACAGTTGATTTGCTTCAAGTATTAAAAGGGTACCAAAATGTTTTTTACAATACGCAGATCGCGAAAGTAGACTTTGCTGTTGGTATGGTTTATACATGCTGCTTTGACCCTCAGACGCCAGATAGCAACAATAATTAATCTACAATAATGAAATCCTTGTGGCAGGCAATGACCAGAAGGTTGGAAAAAAAACGAAATAATTTCTGGAGCCAGTAATATTGCAAGCAGTACACAAACAAGGGGACCCCCAAGGAATAAGTATCAAGCTTGTGGCCAAGCCGAAGGCCGTTGAAGAAGTAACACAAAATAATGACCATGAATATGTAAAAGAGCCACTTGTTTTTGGATTAACTGGCCTAGGATTATTGATCTTTCTTTTTACTACACATTAACCCGATATTAGAGAAACTAATGTCATAAGTGCTGGCATAAAGCCAACTACTTTGCTTGCAGTAGACAAAAGCCAGGCTAACGACACCCCATATTTATCCGGTTAAAGCGTCCACGGGCTTCACTGGTAATTTTTTTTAATTAACCGCCAAGTTGATCAAGCTGTTGTTTTTACCATGATTTGCAGGGCGGTGATGGTGGCGATGGTGGTGGAGGGTACTGGGCTTTGACCACGCCGCCTGTAATAGCCAATTACCAGTGTACTTATTGCAAATCCTAAGGCGTTCTAACGCTTGCTAATGTGACTCCTTGCTCTCTAAATCCGTGTTCGTATTTTTCGTTCTGTAGCGTCTTTGTGTCTTCATATAAACTTTTTTGGATGTTTCTCTTATTCTGCTCCCTTGAGTTGTGCTTGTTCTCGGTTAGTAGGACAACACTTTCTAGTCTTGCTGATCTTTCTTGTTCAAGATCTATTAGTCTTTGGGTTATTCTTTCTTTAATATCTACCTAGTTGGCGTCATCAGCCTTAAGAGTTTTTCTTTTTCTTTTTTTATATGCTCATTAGTTCACCCAGTTTTGCTAAATTGTTTGGTTACTTCGTATAATGTTCTCAAAGCATGATCCAAGGGCGCTATTTCTCGCATAGGCAATGGGGAATCATTAAGTTTTTAATGCTGTTTCTTCGAAAAACTGGGTTCTGTTCTATTACATTTATTATTCACTGCTGATTGATTTTTAATTCTTTAGTTCCCTTGTTTTGTATTTGGTTAGGCAGTGGGAGTTCCTGTAGTGTGTTTTGATGTTAGCAACAGCATCCCTATTTAAATTTTGGTTTAGTAAATACCGAGGCGCTTTCGGTCTTCGCCCCAAGTTTTGCCTAATTGTTTATTCATTGCTACAAACTTTGTGGGTTTCGTTTAGTGTAAGCCGGAACAAGTTTTTCTCGGTCGGGGCCGCTTTCCGCTTTCACAAACAAATGACCATCTTTTACTTCACAACTTCAGGGTCTATAAATTGGGGAAGGGTTCTGGCTAATTTGTAAAATGCTTCCGCCGTACTTCTGTTAATTCAACGCCCGCAACCTTGAGAGCGGCTAGAGCGTGCTGTGTCAAAGGAGTCTTTTCACTATGTGTCTCAGGATCAAAAACATCATAATCTTCTTCACCTTCAATGCCTGCCATGTTTCTTTAATAATAACTTTTTTATTTAGTATTTCTAAAAAAATGTCACAAGCATTATGGCTCAATTCTTGACCTGGTAGAAGCCTGAAGGAGCCTTGGAGTGAAAGGGAAACTAACGGAACTATTACTGTTCCAACATAATCCATTATATTGCGCAGATCCAATTCTTTTGTCAAATTCCAGACTTGGCGCGGATGAAGTGATTGTGCCAGGCTTGCGCAACTTACTTTCAAAATAGACCTCGAATCAGAAACAGACCAAACAGGGACAGTGTCCAGAATCTGGGATGGCATCGTTAAGAAAATTCTATAAAAAATTGAGGGGCAGAAATAGTTCTTTACACAATGCTGACAATTTTTAAATCTATTCTGCTTTATGGTAGAGCATGAAGGGCTGATCTTGCGTTTGATGGAATTAGAAAATACTGACAAGCACTAAACACAGACTAGGGCCGCAGGTGCTGATGCGGCAAAAAAGTATGTAGCTGTAAGTTTATGCGTTGGGAATCGCTTTTTATTCTTAGATTTTGAGTTGTTTAACAGCGCCTGGCCATACTTTCAAGGAGCATTAAAAGACAGATTGTCAAATGAATAATTTAATGATTACAAAAGTTGTTATCAGATCATCAGTACACGGAGCAACGACCGCATTTCTGACATTCGTCGTTTAGAGTTTGGACGTTGTTAGCACCCTAATTTTAGCAAGGTGATTGAGCAACATATCAGTCAACATTAGCAATATATTACGAAAGAGTGATTCATTTACAAATATCCCAGAAGCCAGAATGGACATATATGGAATTTTTAGTTTTAGCGGACAGCAAGATCCGCTTAAAGGTATTTTATTGCTGTGTGAAGATGACGAACCGTTCAAAAGAGGAAGTGAAAAGTTTTTTAGTAATCCTAACAATAACGAGAAGTACAATGGTTCGGATTGAGGGGTAGCCTAACAAATCTACGATAGACGGACTTAGACCTTATCAGCATTTTGACGAAATAAGAAAATTGTTTGGGGATTGGGAGGTGTAGAAGTCCAAACAGTCGGACCTTGTTCTAAAGGATCTCCACCTTCCGTGTTAGGCTTGATGATTATTTAACAACAAAATACGGTTTTATGGATTGACCTAAGATTCAACAGGGTTAATCCGTTGGCATGGAAGTGAGGAGAACTGTTAAAGAAGGAATAAACTATTCAAATTTGATAAAGAAAAAGATGGCGAATAAAACCAGTTAATGTACATATGTTTTTAAATATATGTCTGCGCAGCTGAACAATATTTTAATTCAAGATAACGATTAAAAGATATACATTACTAAATTATTTTTATTTTTTAAACAGCATGTCTGATAAGCATTATCCAAAATTACCTACGGCGCCGGAGTCACCTAAAAGAAGGGATAGTAGAAACCCTGACATAAAACCCTTCAGATTCAAAACATTACACAAGCAACAAAAACTAGAGCAATAGGACTTTCAAAATACAGCAAAACACAACGAAGGTATTTCTGCTGCCTTTTAATGCTGTAACATATGTTAATACTGGGATCGATGTTAGTTGCTGTATTAGCAGGAACAAGTGTAGGTTCTCTTAGCAACAGGCCGTAGGTTGCACCGGGCTTTACCTCTAGAGGTTTGGCTTTAGCTCTTGGCTGTGTTCCTTACGTTGTAAGTGTGCTAGCAAAAAATTATAAAACTAAACTCAAAAGACCACGCTATGGTTCAACTATTAACAGCTAAATTAGTTGTTTTAAATGTCAATAAATAAAGCTGCTAGTTGACTCAAACATCAGGATGAAGAATTTTAGTCGTTTACAGGCGATTTGATGACTTTAAAAGACAAAAGTTTGATTTCAAAAAAAGGCAGGGCAAGTTTTTCTCAACAGCCCGACACGAGCAGATAAAAAAGGATGTTTAAAAAAAGTCAAACGTGTTTTAAAATCTGTTCTAAACAGTACATTAAAACATCAAAGGGCGTTTCTACTTTAGTTTATGAGTCCAAGCACAAACAGGACGTTGATAGTGTTTCTGATTTAAGACAACTTTGGAGACGACTGGAGTCGATGTGTGTATTTTTTTTAATTTAAATAAATAGAGGTAGAAAAGAAACGCAATCATGGCTAAGAAATATGAAGGACAGTCGAATTGTTGGAATGAATGCTGGCCGGAAGAGCGTTTGTCAAAATCTTTAAATGTTATATTAATCTAGAAGTCATTGATCAAACAAACGTATACAGGCAAGTGTTGTCATGCACTTCTCAAGTTCCAGGTAAACTAACAATAGACCCGCGTTCAGTTAAAAGTATGTTAGCAGTTTTTAATCGACTATATAATAAATAAATGAGAAAATTAGAAGTCTGGGTCTCAACTAAACAACAGGACTATTCTTTCTCATAATGGATTAACACTGGTTGGGCAGACCAATGTTACACAGTTTGATTTTGGCCGCAGACTGAAGAAGCCAAAATGAGAGGCTCTGGTTGGTAGGGGGCAAAAGTCCTAGAGAGAAGATTAAAAAGGCTAAGTATGCCACGATTGTAGGCAAGTCTTGCTTCCGCTACCTCCAGCATTGGTAGCGAAAGAGCGTTCTAAACATAAAGAATTCGGGACACCAAATGTTTTATGTGGTGTGTTCTTGGCAAGGCTGCCATACGCCCGTAAAAAGCAGAGAGAGTATTAACTATGCACCTTACATCAAGATCTAATTTATTAGTGGAATACCCTTTCCCGTTAGCGTGGACAAACTTGATCTGTTTGAAAGAACAAAACAAACCAATACCTGTTTAATATCTACACATGGGATGAGGAACCAAATCTACTGCCTATTAGATTGTCTATAAACAGCCCAAACAATAAGGTGATTCAGACAAAAATCATGTTGACTTACTACTGCTGTTATCACTGCAGGGCTACCCCATTTACACATTGATACGAGAACAATGAGTTAGATTATTGGCGCATATTCAAAGCAAAAAAATAAACAAGAATTTCTGTAGAATTGTTTACCAAGACTTCCTCTGTTCCAAGCCGCGGTGGAACATATTTAAAACATTGTAATCAGCCCAGTTGATTGTAATACAGAACTAATTACGCGAAAGAAGGCAGTAAAGTTAGTTTTAATAATGGAAAAACCTACAAAATGTCCATCGTAGTTTACGCAGGACTTCGAGTCGCTTATTGTTCCTTAAGTGGGACAGCACCACAAAAAAACTACGAAACAGTCTTACTGAGTAATCATTCTGATTTGTTCCTGTTTTATGCATTGTTAGGTCGGATGGCGCCCTTCAGAACCAGAAACTATAGAGGGACCAGATGCTGGCAGGAATACTCTAAAACAATGCAGCAAGTGCGTAAGCTTGTTCGAATCAATCTAACTTATCTGAAATCATAAGACGCCGAAGCCGAGAACAGTATAATCAGCCACACAGTGTTGGATTGCGTTTAGGCCTCTTATCAGACGCAGCGAATCCAAACCGTTAGAGTCCATGATCACATTAGCGGAAACTGAAAGTTCAGAGGAAGCAGTGCACACAACTGCATCTTCACATTAAAGTTTTGAACCAAAGACGTGGAAGAAGTTGCCCATTTCTTTCATAACTTGCGAGGGTTACGACTCTCACCTTATAATGAAAGCGTGACGACGCCTTCAAGATAACTGTATTGCACAGTCTCAGAAAAGTACATCGTGTTTTCACTTTAAATAACAGGTCTTTTTATGACTCTATGCTAAGCACTGATGGGAATCATTAGAGTCATGGCAATGTCTTAAGTCCTGCCAATACAGAAGAATATTGACCCACTTCGTTAGAAAAGGGCGTTTACCTTATGAGTACATGAAAGTTGGGAAGGTTGATGAAGATACACTTCCGCCTTAAAAGAGTGTTTCTATTGAGTTTCTTAGAGGAAAGGGCATTAGTGCTTCTGATTACCAGCATGTCAAGAAGCGTGGCAGAAGTTAGAGTGTAAAACTATGGGGGACTATCATGATTTACTTATGGCTGACGTTTGTTGTTGGCGGACATTTTTGAAAAAATACAGAATAGGACCTTGCATGAAAATTTAGCCTGGATCTGGCGCATTACTTTTCTGCGCCCGGGATGAGTTGGGATGCTTTCTTAAGTTTACTGGAGTACAGATTGATTATTGTAGATTTACCAATGATTCAGTGATTGAAAACGGATTGCGTGGAGGGTATTAGTATGGCGTCGCATCATTACTGTAAAGCAAACAACAAATACCTAGATGATTATGACCCAAGTAAAAAGGTCTACTCTCTCATGTCTTTAGATGCAACATTGTCTGGGTTGGGCTCTGGCGCAATCGGCTTCCATTACGTACCTTTAAAATGTCACAGACGGCGGTACGACTAATATTAAAAGGCACATTAAAAGTGGTTTGAGCAGTTTGACGCCAGATCAACAGTGGTGGATAACAATCTAGATGTTGATTAGACTATCCTCAGGAACTCCATGACTGCATAATGACTATCCATTAGCAGCGGAAAGTCTAATGATGGCAAAAACAGGAGCCGCCTAAACTTGTGCCTAATCGTCGAGGCACAAAAAAAAATTATTGTCTGTCATTACAGACTTTACAATTTTATTTAAGTCATGGTTTAAAGTTGAGAGCTGTTCAGCGTATTATTGCTTTGATCAAGAACGTTCATGAAACCATCCATAATGCAGAACACTGATTCAGAATCTAAATCACAGATGCTTCAGAAAAAGGACTTTTTCAAGCTGATGATACAACAAGCTGTTTCGGACGATATGGAAAATCGCACAAGCGTAAGATGTTAGATTGGTCCCAGAGAGAGCGATGCAATAAGTGACTTCTAAACCTAATTATCAGGATTTTTAGAAGATTTCATGATTCATGCTTTTTGCATAATGTGAGAAAAAGAAAGGTCAAATTGGACACATCTGTATTTATTGGGGTCTTACCGTTTTAGAAATTATCAAAGCTTTGATGTGAGAATTTCTTTATGGATACTTTAAAGCCTTGTAGCAGAGTCCAGTGTACTTAACACAGATAACAGAAGTTTTGTTATAGATATCCCTACTGAAGACAGCTATAAAGACATGGAATTAGAAGTAGCTAATGGGCATGCGGGATGGTACGACACCATCTGATTATCCTAAAGATTCGCTTTACATTCAGCCGTTAATAAGACTGTTTTAGGAACGATGCAGGATGAAATTTCTGGAGGTGTGTGATCAAGGAGTTGTTGGTTTAAGGTCGAAAATGTACAGTATTCGACCAAGCGAGAAAACCATTAAGAAAGCAAAGGAATATCTCGCAGAGTTGTGCAGTCAAAATATCGCATGACAACTACAAAGAAGATTGTTCAATAAAACATACTCCTTTCATCATGACAACGTTAAAAACTACGATCTATCTAGATGAGTTCAACACAACAGTTGTAACAAAAAAGTCATTTTTAGATAGACAACACCTAAAAACGAGTATTTGTTAAACCAGAGTTTTCATATGCAAATGGGCACTGGAGAACGTTCATAACTACATACCTTTCATATTTTTCCTCAAGTTTTGTTATAAGCTCATTCATATCATCAATCCAATTCAGTAAAATCTTTTTTCATGTTTGTTGATGTGCTCGAATTTTTTTTATTATTTCAAGCTTTTCTTTTCCCCATATCTGATGATCAAAATTTTGGGATTTGGGTTGTAGGTGATCTGGATGCATTGCTCATGTACGAAAATCCTCGTAAATGTGTCCTTAATAATAGAACACGTATCATATGATTCCGTATCAATTCAAGTTTTTTACTTTATCATTCTTCGTTTTCCTTTGAGCTTCATTTTTGTAAATTAAAAATTAATTAAGCACACTGGAACTGTATCTGGTGGATTTTTTTTTTTATCTGCAGTTCTTCTTCACAAAAAGCCTTTGAGGAGCGGTTGTTTTGTTGTGTAGTTTCTCGTAAATAATACACTGGGCGGATTTCATTTTACATTGCTTTTAATTTCATTGGGTCAACACTCAAATGGATCTGTTGCCTGATGCGAGTGTCCCCTTTCTTTCCGGTAAATAAGGTGCCTTACTTTTAAACCAATCGGTAATAGTTTGCTGGTTGTACTGGCGGTCTTCAGCAACATTCTTTGTTTGGGTTTTTTGTTGCTTGTACTGGCTTTCGCCCTTTAAATTCGTCAATATTTCATTGGCGCAAAAACAGGGGCAGTCTTCTAACCATTCTGTGTTGCGAGAATTGTCAATAAGCTCTCTGTGATACTGGTAGAAAAAAGTCTTTCAGATACTGTTGTTAAGTTTTCAAACTAAGCCTGGTGATTGTGAACTCCTGGAATGCCTCTTTTAATGGTAACTCTATGTTTTAACAGTAATTGGATTCACTTTGGGCCTTTAAATTCTTTTCCATCATAACTGAATATGCGAAGGGATAAGTTAATGGGCCTCGTGGTATATCAGTTGTATGGCAACAAGCAACAGCAGAAGCCTTTTTTTGTGTTATGGTTCTGCATTTTGTATCTTGAAAGCTATGTCCAATGACTGTGAGTGCGTACTTAAATCTTTTTCGTCTAATGTATCATGAGGGTAAATATAGAAGTCATTGATGGTGTCGTTCGGTATTGTATTCACAAAGTCGTGGTCTCTGTATTCGTCTAGGCGCCCCAGGTAAATAAATGCCTTAAATCGCTTGTTTTGATAACATTCTTTGCTGTTTGTTCACTGACTCCCGCTGCTTGGCTTAGTTTTTTATTGCCGTGATTTGATTCCCTTCAATATCCTTTTGGCGAATAGTAGATTTTGTTCATTTTTATTCAGCCAATATTATGTGCAACAAAATTACACAACGGTCTGCCCAAAAGGACGCTAAACGGATTTCTTGCATCTTTTGATTTTTCTGATGGTTGATAAAAGTCGATGAATTTGGTGGTGGCATGTCTCGATTGGTTTGCCTGTTACAAGATAATATTCTGTTAGTGCATGATCAACATCTTTAATGTGTAGCTGCAGGTCATGTTTTTTTCAGGTTGTCGTTAATAAAATTAACTGCTCAATTCTCTGCTTTTCCTGGTAATCTTGTGTGCGGCTCGTTGCTCATAGCTTTGTTATGTCTTTTTCTCTCGCCGTCATCCCGCAGTTTACTAAACGCATAATTACTTCTGCTAAAAGCGAGTGCATTAACACAGCGCCGCTAGCCATCATTAGGGAATGAAGCATTTTTATAAATGTTATTATTTTTAAAGTTGTTACCATATTGATACTGTTCAGGACTTATTCCTTGCTTAACTAGAATTCTTGTAGAATGAAGCTGTTTATAACGCAATCGTTTGCTGAATCCTCAAAGCCTAGTTTGCCAAGATCTGCTGGTTTAATTTTTAACAGGTTTTAAAGCATTGTGTATCCTCACTTAGGCCTCCAATAAAGAAATGGTATACAAGGTTAGTAACAGTTTTTTTCGAGTGCTCATTTTCAAAAAATAAAATAATAATTATTATTTCGTATAAAACATGACGGCGGACGAAGGCTAACTTTCCTGATCTTATGATTAACAAATGATCAAGTGATGACCAAGCTGTTATGCCAAAAAAAGAACGACTGTATTCTTCTGGCGATGTGGGCAACAAACCAGTTCTCGGGAAATGAATTCAGCATTTGAAAGATTCAACGATGTCGCCACAAGACATTGTAAAGTTATTTCATAACAGGTATGAAGCGCAACTAGGATTCAAGAATGGTAAAAAGTGTGGGCAACGGTTCTTAGTTTGTACACTAAACTACGTAAGTGATTTGCACCTATTGATTGAACAAGATACTTTATGTTTGATTTAACGCAGATCCCAGTGTAACAAGTTTCTTAGAGTCTTAGGATGTGATTATATTACAGATTTGGACATTATGTCGCCGTAATCGTGGGGAGTAGATACTTTTAATCATGTAGATTTTGTTTCCTTAAAAATGACCTGAGCCCAGATAATCAGCAGGAATCAGAAAACATGAATCAGTGGAGACAAAGTGACCGGTAAAAAGCTGGGCGCGTGTTTGCGCAGGAAAAAAAAAAAATTAGGCAGAGTGGAACAAACAAAGAAAAATTTACAGTTACAATCACAGATTATAGCCCATAATGAAAAGTGCTAGAGGCCGCAGTCAGTTGTTTCAAGCCCACGCTATAACAACAAGAACAGATGATTCAAGACCTACGCCGCCAAGTCTTATGGAACATTGTCTTAAAGCCATTGTCATTTTTGGGGCATTGTGCTGGGGGTGGATATTTACGGTTATAAAATCTAGAAACAAGCCAGCAAAACCGAAGCAGTCCAAACAATCTTTTGCACTAAAATACAGAAGGCGAACACAAAGCATGCAAAACCGCCAACAACAAACGATCATTTGGAATCCATTTCAGATGCTATAAAAATAATACCTTTAAGAACCTTAATAAATAATTTAAGTTGACTTGAATAAGAACTTGGTTGTACTTAGGGCTGACTTAGTTATGATCTTGGATGGACTTGAGTAAGACTTAGAAGTTATTGGGGAGGACTTGAGTAAGATCTTAGAAGTGACTTGAGGATAACTTGAGGATGCCTTGAGTAAGAACTTGAGGTTGACTTGAGGACGACTTGAGGGCGACTTGAGTAAGAACTTAGAGGTGACTTGGGGTAACTTAAGTTAAGAACGTTAGAAATGACTTGAGTGTGTGCATGCGTGGGGTGGGCGGGGTGGGTGTGTGCGCGCACCTTTGATTATTTATAAGAAACGGATGTCCAGAATATGATATAGTTATTATTAGTAAAACAACAAAACAACAACAATGACAGCAGCAACAACAACAACGATAACAGCATATATACAAACACGATTGCACGCTATAATTTTAAAAAACAACTACAAATTATAATAATAAACTTACCTTAAATGTCTTGTGAATCCTCTGCTACATCCCATTGAGTATTTAATTCATCAAGGGCAGCTTTCAATTTTGTTTCTTTATCAGTCAATGATTTTAATTTTTGTCCTTCTAGTTTTACTCTTTCTTCTTGTTTCACTCTTTGTTTCTTTATCTTTCTCAACTCTTTTCTCTTTTTTCGCTATTTGCTCTTCCAAATGTTCTTTTTTAAATGGAATACTGGCCAAAACACTTTCAACAGTTCTTGGTGTTCCCGATGTTGTTGCCTGATCAGTCATTTTGAAACTAACTACATGTCTCCAAGAACACGTAACTATAAACAGTGCAATACCTTTTTATATGTCAACAGCAAAATATAATGTCACCGGTCAAACCAAAAGTAAGTAGGTCGCACAGGTAGAAATAAGTCACAGAACTTGCTTTGACATATATTTCGTTACTGCTGCCGGCAAAAAAATGATTAGCTTTGCTCTTTCACGCGAGCCCGCGTGTCTGTGCGAAGGTTGCAGTCAGCTAATTACAGGTACCACAGGAGCCACACGGACCACTGTACCCGTTGCTGGCCTGATACACCCTGGCCACAATTCACGAACCCTGTAATTAGGTCTGCGAGCAGTTGGGGGGGGGGGGGGGGGGGGGGGGGGGGGGGGGGGGGGGGGGCGTTGGGTCTAGATCGTCATGTCCGGTCACGTAGTATTGCAACTTGCTAAGTCATAAGACCCAACACCACAAATTAAGTCATCAGGTGCCAGCCTAATGACGGGTCTCTGTATTTCCATGACTGTGCAGTATTCTGGCGGTGTGGTAAATTTCCTTCCTTAAGCAGGCCAATAGTGTTTGTCTGTCTGTCTGTCTATCTACTTCGTTTTATAAGATTTATCATGCTAGAATAAGTGTGTGGATTTTAAAAGACTTTAGAGAACAATTAAAGACAGAGACGCATTTGATGAATGTTTGCGTGAAAATGATGTTATTGAAAATGATCAGGAAAACGTAGGATTAAGCAAAAATTAAAATCTAAAAAGTTTAGTAAATTAGTATTGAAAACGGATAATCCTACACAGTATGCATGTTTGTAGGGTTTACTAGGAGAGAACAGTAAAACACGGGGTCAAGGTCGGTCGCCCGAAACTTGGTTGAGGGTGGGTGAGCTTGACCCCGTGTTTTACTGTTCTCTAGGAACATTGTGTTGATAGACGGCTCTGGTCTATAACAGGTGAGTCTGCGGCTAATGGACAGCAACAC
>CM031615.1:40350171-40353776 GCA_018398815.1 Conus ventricosus | reverse complement strand
TATGCTGCAGCACATTACGATAGACATGAGGTGGCTGCACTGGCCAGCCAATCCCGATGTCAACCTCATGATTTCAGGCCTGTGTGTGTGTGTGTGTGTGTGTGTGTGTGTGTGTGTGTGTGTGAGAATGTCGGTTGGACACTGAATCGCATTGCTGTGTATGGTGATGTCAGTTGCAATGACTTTTTCTCGGTGTTGTTTCATAAACTGTTTTTCCTATTAGACTGGATGTTGCTTCATGAATATTTCTGGATTTTTTTTTTTTTTTTGATGCACTGGATGTTACTTTATAAAATCTTCTGATTTTTTTGTTTTGTTTTTCTATTGCACTGAATGTTGCTTCAAAAATTCTTCTGTTTTGTTCTATTGCACTGATTGTTGCTTCATGAATTCTTCTGTTTTGTTCTATTGCACTGAATGTTGCTTCATAAATTCTTCTTAAAAATAAAAAAATTCTATTGCACTGAATGTTGCTTCATAAATTCTTCTGTTTTGTTCTTGTTGTTGTTGTTCTATTGCACTGAATGCTGCTTCATGAATTCTTCTGTTTCATTTTGTTCTATTGCACTGAATGTTGCTTCATAAATTCTCCTGTTTTTCTTGATGCACTGGATGTTAAATTCTTCTGTATTTCCTGTTGCACCGGTTGTTATTTCATGAATTTTTCTTTTTTTTTTTCTATTGCACTGAATGTTGCTTCATAAATTCTTCTGTTTTTTTTTTTCTTGATGCACTGGATGTTACTTTATAAGTTCTTCTGTTTTTCGTGTTCCACTGGATGTTGCTCCATAAATCATTTTGTTTTCCTGTTGCACTGAATGTTGTTTCATACATTCTTCTGTTTTTCCTGTTGCACTGAATGTTGTTTCATACATTCTTCTGTTTTTCCTGTTGCACTGAATGTTGTTTCATACATTCTTCTGTTTTTTCTGTTGCACTGAATGTTGCTTCATACTTTCTTCTGTATTTCCTGCTGCACTGAATATTGTTTCATGAATCATTGTTTTCCATCTCCGACTGTTGGGATTTCTTCCTCATCTTTTTCGTTGGCTAAACTCTTTGCCTCAAAATCCTCACTGTGTGTGTGTGTGTGTGTGTGTGTGTGTGTGTGTGTGTGTGTGTGTGGTTGGTGTGCGTTGCGTGTGTGCGTGCGTGCGTGGTGGTGTGTGTGTGTGTGTGTGTGTGAGATAGAGTAGAGAGATAGATTGAGAGAGAGAGAGAGAGAGAGAGAGAGAGAGAGAGAGAGAGAGAGAGAGAGAACTGGTTTGGGGAGGCGCATGAGGAGAGGAGGAAAGGGGTTGGGAGACGCAAAATCAGCTGTTTGAACCTCTCTCTCTCTCTCTCTCTCTCTCTCTCTCTCGCACGCGCGCGCTCGCTCGCTCGCTCGCTTATGTTCCCAGCTAGCATCGCTGCGTGGCTCACGTGATCTATCATCGTGGCCAGAAATAGGTGTTGGGACCGGCCCTCTTTCCTGTTCCCGCCCTGAAATAGAAACTCATTGAGCAAACGGCCAAAACGGAAGGCGAGCGCCACTTGTGAATCGCCGTGTTCTGCCTCCGCTCCGCGCGTCGCTTTGCTGCACTGCACGCGGAATGACAGGTTTGGCAAAGCCTCTGAACAAAAAGTAAACTAAAAAAAAAAAAAAAAAGTAATGGGAGGGCGGAAGAGGGAGGAGGGGGGGGGGGGTTGAAAAAAAAAAGAAAGAAAAAAAAAAAGAAAGAAAAAAACAAAACAAACCAAACATCTCTCACTGCGGCACACCGGTGATCATAAGTAAAGTAGCAGCCCCTTTACATTGAAACCACGGATGGTTTTGAAAAGTCTTTGAAAGTAGGTTCTTTTATTTAGAAATAAAAGAAAAAAAAGAAAAAGAAAACAACAACAACAAGAACATAAAATCTTCCCGTTTACACAACTAATGAACACAGCAAAACGTAACATCCGAAGAACGTTGCAAAAAAAAAAAAAAAAAAAAAAAAAAAGAACTAGACGTGAATAGACTTTAGCATGTATGTCTATTGATAAACTCCGGCGTCAAAATATCCACGGCTGGACAGGATGAATCAATGTGGGGGCAGTGATATTGTAAAACTAAACGGAGAGTGGAATAGACTTGGTGTATTATTACACACGTGGAACATGTCCGTCTGAAGCGGTGAATGGCTGAGCGCAACAACAGGCAAACGGAGCTATTGCATGGTTTCCATCTGACTGAGGAAGAAGCTCAGAATATTCAGCGAAACAGAAACCCTGACATATCTAAGATTACATGAGTGTATGAATGAGACAGGAAATAAAACATGCAAGCAAACAAACAAAAACACCAAAACAATCCTTCTTTTCCCGAGCCCATGCTCCAAAATTCATAGTGTCTTGTTAAGGTCACATGACGTCGTTCATCTATCATTGACATAACCTAGCCATCCCTGACCTTCTTTCCCTTTGGGAGCAAACGAATCCTTGATTCCAGCGAGGCAGATGTTGCCCTCACTCGTCTAGAGTTTAGAAAGGAATTGTATTCATATGGGCAGGCATCATAGTACTGGGTTTTTGCTTTATGTATTTTGTCTGTACTGACTTTTTATGTCTTTGGTCTGTTTGCTTTACAGCCACCATTGATGGCAAGGTCATGAAGCTGGTGTTCTGTCTGTACCTTTTTACCATCAGACTTGCCGTTGGAACCGTTGTTCTGCAGTGCAGCAGTGCTGTGCTGTGCACACAGCCACCATTGATGCAAGGTCATGAAGCTGGTGTTCTGTCTGTACCTTTTTACCATCAGACTTGCCGTTGGAACCGTTGTTCTGCAGTGCAGGCGGTGCTGTGCTGTGCACACAGCCACCATTGATGACAAGGTCATGAAGCTGGTGTTCTGTCTGTACCTTTTTACCATCAGACTTGCCGTTGGAACCGTTGTTCTGCAGTGCAGGTGGTGCTGTGCTGTGCGTGTGCATCATGATCAGGTTTGCCTTACTTTCTGGACATCTGTGCAACTTTGTTATTATACAGAATGGACTGACCCGACCGAGTTGAAAGAGTGAGAGAGAGAGGAGAGAGAGAGGAGAGAGAGGAGAGAGAGAGAGAGGTGGTTTAGGCATTCCAGGTCCATTCGCAAAAGGATTGGTAATGAACGGATGAGAGAGAGAGAGAGAGAGGAGAGAGAGAGAGAGAAGAGAGAGAGAGAGAGAGAGAGAGAGAGAGAGAGAGAGAGAGGAGAGCACATTTCGGAATGTCATCCTAGAATGTAGCAGTGACTACATGCCGAACACTACAACAAATAGCCTTAAATTTTGTGGGGAATCTAACACATACCTGATCAACTTAGCTGTTTGTTCCCCTTGATTTCGGTGATACGCAAGCTTCAATGCAGTCATCTGGGTTTGTCAGTGTACGAACGATCTGGGTGTGGCTGCATACTGGGGAGCCACAATAAACCGCTTGGGAGTATTTCCATTATAGGGCACAGGGATTAACCTAAAAAAAAGGTAGCAATATCAGATACTAGACAGGGGTGGGGTCGAGGGTGGGGGTGGAAGCGATGGGATTATGGAAATGCATTTTACTCTTGTCAGGGCAAGGGAGAGATTGCCATATATTTGTCCAAAGCT
>CM031615.1:40340171-40345171 GCA_018398815.1 Conus ventricosus | reverse complement strand
TTTCCATTATATTGGATACATTGAATGCATGTGAAGATTTCATTCCTTTCTTTTTCCTTTCTCTTTCCATTATATTGGATACATTGAATGCATGTGAAATTTCTATTCTTTTCTTTTTCCTTTCTCTTTTCATTGCATTGGATACATTGAATGCATGTGAAGTTTCCACTCCTTTCTTTTTCCTTTCTTTTTCCATTGCATTGGATACATTGAATGCATGTGAAGATTTCATTCCTTCTTTGTCTTCAGTTAGTATATAATGAACGGAAGTGGAGTTTTCACTCATTGTTTCTTTCTTTCTTTCTGTCTGTTTGTCTGTCTGTCTGTCTGTTTAAACATAATGAAGAAAAGTAGATTGTTTTCATTATTTTTCTTTCTTTCTGTGTGTCTGTCTGTCTGTCTGTTTAAACATAATGAATACAAACAGATTGTTCTCATTTATTTGTTCTTTCTCCTATGTGTACACAGTGATGTCGTATCTCGTGGATTCCTTAATTTGGACACTTGAAGTGCAAGTTTATTTTTCTTTCACTCTCTCTTTCTTTTTCCCCTTTTAATTAAGGTGGACAGCAGTTAGTGAGTTCAGGTTTTTGTACATTCTTTTTTCTTTTCTTTTCCTTTTCTAATTTTGACAAATGAATGAATGCACTATATATATATATATATATATATATATATATATATATATATATATATATAATATATATATATATATATATATAATTTCCTTTCATCTTTCCTTTTCTGGTTTTCTGTTTCTTTTCTTTCTTTTTTTATATAAGAGCTTGGCTGCAGTGAGTGCAAATGGGTTTCTCTTTAGCCTTTCTTTCTTTCTTTAGATTAAACTCAATGAGCGCGAATGATTTTTTTTCTATTCTTTCTTTCCATTATCTTTAAAGTGACAACACTAATTGCAAGCGGGTTTATTTTTCCTTTCTCTTTCTTCTTTTTCATTTTCCCTTTCTTTATTTTGGACACACAAAGAAAAAATGAGCTCAGTCGGATGGTTAGTCCTAATCAGTGAACTTGCATTTTCTTTCTTTTGTTTTCTTAGTTTGAACACGGTGAAAGAAAGTGGGCTTTTTTATACACTCGTGTGCCTTTTTTTCCTTTCTTTTCCCTTTTTTTTCTTTTTTGTTTATTCTTACGCAATGAGCTGGAGTGGATTAAAAAACAACAACATTCCTTCTGTTTTCTACAGCTTGGAAGCTACAAGCGAATGCCATTATTTGGCTGATTGTTTCTTTTTTTTCTAGTCTTCAGTTCGGACACACTGACCACAAGTAGATTTTTTGTTTATATCTTATTTCCTTTTCTTCAGTTAAACACAACGATCTCACGTAGGACTTTCTTCCTTTTTTCCGTCTGCACTCAGTGAGGGCTGTACAATGGATATTACACAGAAAGACTACAAAGACACCAGTCACGTTGACAAAGAGCTCTTCTCTTTTCTTTCCTACGTCGGATCCAGATCCCTAGATCCTGACGTCCAAACAGTCGGTACCGTCCGCACGCCTTTAGCAAACACCGCTGCTACTGGCTTGGAGACGACGGTTGTGTCTTCGCCTGCTATACATACAAAAGGGACGGTTACAATCGCCTGTCTACAGTGTCCCCAAGTGGCAAGCGTGTCCAACAGAATGCCAGAGGCTTTCCTTACCAATCTCAGCGACGTTTACAAAATTCGGCGAATCTCGGAGCTCCACATGTGTACATGAAAGACAGAGACGAAGAAGTATTCGTAAAGATTTTTTTTCTTGTCTGTTTTGTATGTCTGCAGTTGACAACACAGGATTCTGAAGCATACCTGGTGAAATCAACACATGGCGAAACTGTCGTCTCCATTTCTGCTGGAGAATATAGGACGTTGTATAGGAAGAGGGTTGGGTGGGGAAGGAGCATTGCTTTTTTGAAGCAGGCCGTGTCTCCGAACAAAAACTGAATTCTAAATCAATGACCATATGCAGTAAACACACACACACACACACACACACACACACACACACACACACACCACGCACGCACGCACGCACGCACGCACGCACGCACGCACGCTCGCTCGCACGCACGCACGCACGCACGCACGCACGCACGCACGCACGCACGCCACGCACGCACGCACGCACGCACACACACACACCACACACACACACACACACACACACACACACACACACACACTGATTTGCTGTCAGTGCCACAGACATGAATTTCTACTTTACGTTCTCCACATTGCCTGCTCACGTTTTGAGGAGTGGAATCATGAAGCGGAATGGCCGACGTGCTCACCACAGTCTTGTCTTAAGCTCGTTATTGGTACCAACGGCTGAACTATGTTTCTTTGTGTGTTTTTTTTCAACGGTTGTATGCTTATGTTCAATGTGTGTGTGTGTTTTGTGTGTGTGTTGTCGTGTGTGTGTGTGTGTGTGTGTGTGTGTGTGTGTGTGTGTGTGTGTGTGTGTGTGCGTGTGCGTGTGCGTGCCTGCGTGCGTGCCTGAGTGCTTACGTGCGTGTGTAAAAGAACTGATCATTTTGTACAGGTGAGCAGTCTTGAAAAAGGCATGCGTCCTTTGTAACACCCAATTCTTTATTGTTTTCTGTGTTTTCTTTCTCAATCCTAATCCGCCCTCCGTTCGCCCTTCACCCCCAATCGTTTGACTCGCTAAGGCAACCGTAGGCCTATCCAGGATATAAACACTGGCTGTCAGATCAGCAGTACATTTGTGACACGAGGCCTTTTGATTGTTTCTTTCTTTGTTTGTTTGTTTTCAAACCACTCCTATGTTTATCAGCATTATTTTCATTTTGAGTTCATTTTTGTAATCAGGGGATGGGGGAAACGTGAAGCATAATGGCTCGTGGCCTCCGCACGGCTTTAATCATCATAATGGCTCGTGGCCTCCGCACGGCTTTAATCATCATAATGGCTCTTGGCCTCCGCACGGCTTTAATCATCATAATGGCTCGTGGCCTCCGCACGGCTTTAATCATCATAATGGCTCGTGACCTCCGCACGGCTTTAATCATCATAATGGCTCGTGACCTCCGCACGGCTTTAATCATCATAATGGCTCGTGGCCTCCGCACGGCTTTAATCATCATAATGGCTCGTGGCCTCCGCACGGCTTTAATCATCATAATGGCTCGTGGCCTCCGCACGGCTTTAATCATCATAATGGCTCGTGGCCTCCGCACGGCTTTAATCATCATAATGGCTCGTGACCTCCGCACGGCTTTAATCATCATAATGGCTCGTGCCTCCGCACGGCTTTAATCATCATAATGGCTCGTGACCTCCGCACGGCTTTAATCATCATAATGGCTCGTGGCCTCCGCACGGCTTTAATCATCATAATGGCTCGTGGCCTCCGCACGGCTTTTATCATCATAATGGCTCGTGGCCTCCGCACGGCTTTAATCATCATAATGGCTCGTGGCCTCCGCACGGCTTTAATCATCATAATGGCTCGTGGCCTCCGCATGGCTTTAATCATCTAATGTCAGTAATTGTCAGGTTAGGAACAGCTGTTGGTAAATGGCTGGGCTAGATTGTCAGTAGTTAGGAACAGCTGTTGGTAAATGGCTGGGTGAATTGTCAGTAGTTGTCACGTTAGGAACAGCTGTTGGTAAATGGCTGGGGTGAATTGTCAGTAGTTGTCACGTTAGGAACAGCTGTTGGTAAATGGCTGGGGTGAATTGTCAGTAGTTGTCACGTTAGGAACAGCTGTTGGTAAATGGCTGGGGTGGATTGTCAGTAGTTGTCACGTTAGGAACAGCTGTTGGTAAATGGCTGGGGTGGATTGTCAGTAGTTGTCACGTTAGGAACAGCTGTTGGTAAATGGCTGGGGTGGATTGTCAGTATTGTCACGTTAGGAACAGCTGTTGGTAAATTGATTTGGCACGTCCACTTTTGTCTGTGACAGAATTGTGTTCTCTCTGTGGCCACAGACCTGAAATGGTCCCGTGCGGTCGGCTTGGCGTCAATAACCACTAAAGACGGAAACAGAACTGTGAGCGAACAGCCCCGTTGTGATCGTTAGTGTTAAAGGGAATTTTGAAACAAAACAGAGAACAGTTAACAGTAAATAACCAACAGGTAGGGTAACTCTTGCTCCCATGATGAACTGAATACACGGCCGTAACTCCAAACGAATGCTTGTAACATCCTTTTGGGGATGCCTCCTTGTTTGTTCTGTGTGTTTTGTGTTGTCATATCTGCTACGCGATTCGGTATCGTAATCAGCGTTCGTTTAGAGTTATGGACGTGTATTTATTTCATTGCGGGAGTAAGACTTACCGTGCTTGTTGGTGATCTTTCATGATGATAACGACTGAGCGAGACGTCGTGTATTTATTTCATTGCGGGAGTAAGACTTACCGTGCTGGTTGGTGATCTTTCATGATGATAACGACTGAGCGAGACCAACTAAACCCCAAATTAATACTTTGTGACCTGAAAAAAAAGTGTGTTGTTTGAAACACTAATTTCCTGACGTTTTTTTTTGTTCCTTGTTTGATGTGTTTTCTCAAAAAACATTCCGTAGCAAAATCAACAGCTAAATGGAAACGTGTTCAAACCAGTGTCTTAGAGGAAATAGATATAAAACGTGCAGAAAAAAAGAAAACGATTAAAAAAAAAACCTAGATCTGTTGCCACCAGTAGTTCTTGAAACGAACAGTTTGAAAACACGTGTGCACACATACAAATACACATGTGATGAAAAAAAAAAAGAAAAAAAAGAAAAGAAAAAGAAAACTCCAAAGATCACAAGAAAATTGTTATTAAGATCTGGTTTCAAGAATAATGGTACAAAAACACTTACACCTATAGCGTATACAAGGAAAAAACGCTCCGCTATAGAATGATTGCCATCTGTAAAGATCTTAGGAGGTTACGCTCCGCTATAGAATGATTGCCATCTGTAAAGATCTTAGGAGGTTACGCTCCGCTATAGAATGATTGCCATCTGTAAAGAAGTCAGGAGGTTGTGCCCTGCGGT
>CM031615.1:40331151-40335071 GCA_018398815.1 Conus ventricosus | reverse complement strand
CAAGAGATAAAGTTGCTTATAGCCCCGCCAACCGCAAAAGGCCGTATCAGGCTGTTGCCGCGTTGTAGTCAACTCACAGGTGTTTAAAAAAAAAAAAAAAATGAAAAAGAATACCTCATCTATGCAAACCTTTAAAACACACGCTTTAAAACGCACCGGACATTTCGTTAAAAAAAAAAAAAAAAAAAAAGTCCTTTTGCTGTAAAATCTTAGATCGCATGAAAAATGTTGATCTTTATGGGACATCTCTGACCAAGGTTGTCATGGAGTCTGCTGTGAAATGTTTAAGTCTCGCATCATGCAAATCCCAACACTCTAAAAGAACATGTTTCACTGTGAGTGGCACATGGACATGGAATGCACCACGGAGCTTCTTCTCTTTTTAAAAGATAAGAATGGG
This sequence comes from Conus ventricosus, assembly GCA_018398815.1. Lineage (NCBI taxonomy): Eukaryota > Metazoa > Mollusca > Gastropoda > Neogastropoda > Conidae > Conus > Conus ventricosus. Next base: position 40,334,671 of record CM031615.1, on the reverse strand, counting down.
TGTAAAAGGAGTGGCCTGTATGCAAACGGCACAAAACAGTTTCTTTGAGCTTGGTCTCTAGCGAGGATAGGCGCTATACAGGCATTCTCAATTATAATAATAATATCAAGAGTGATAACAGTAGTAGTAGTAGTAGTAGTAGTAGTAGTAGTAGTAACAACCATAATACTAAAATAATAATATAATGATAATATTGATGATGATAACGATACTACTACTACTAATAATAATAACAATGAAAATAATGATAACAACAACAACAACAACAACAACAACAACAACAACAACAATAATAATAATAATAATAATAATAATAATAAACATTGAGATATGTGCAACGCCATGCAGAAGCATGTAACCACAGACTCCATGAAGATCATGTTTTGGAAATTCCCACCAATGTGATTTTCTTTTTCTTAAATCAGTCCTCCTTATCGGATGTATTGCTACTGGGGTCTGGACAGTGAAAAACACACACACTGTTATAGGCTGGTCTTTTATGTTCAGTGATTGGTTTGGTTTTGGATTTGAAATCAACTTTCTGATTCGTCCACAGTTTTGCTTTAACTTACTTTTAGTTGCTGACATGGTCACCGTGGCTACAAACAATGTGACTTGCCTTGAGCTACCTACCTACCTATCCACCTACATACCTGCATGTATACTTATCTATATACGCCTATCTATTGATCGATTGGTGATTTTTAAAAAAAAGCGTTGTTTAAACAAGAAAGTAAGGCAGAAATTCGGCGAAGGTTAACAAGGATTTAAAAACCACTTATTGGGCTGGCAGTGAGATCTTCTTAAGCTTTCTCAAAGCACGCATGATCTCTCTAACAACAGAAACAAAACGAGGAGAAAATCCTCCAGTAGAAAGGAAATGCAGACAGACGGCAAACGACGCTATCTGGTCGGGTCGTAGGCTTCAAGCTGAACACCACACACACACACACACACACACACATACGCGCGCACGCACGCACCCACGCACGCACGCACGACCACGCACGCACGCACACACAACACACACACACACACACACACAACACACACACACACACAACACATACACACACCACAACACACACACACACACACACACACACACACACACACAACACACACACACACACACACACACACACACACTGTATCTGTGGAGAATCGGAGAGAGGTAACTGAGCTAAAGTGTTGGATTAAGGACTAAAGGCTGGGAATCCTCCTGTCTGCCACAGGCTTAGGATGTGTGTCTTCTTCATCTCGGGCGGAGATGGTAAGTTGATCCCTGCTGGTTGTGAGAGAAGACTATTTACTCTGCTCCTTTGTACCTACGGGCACAAATATTCGAACATACTACCAAAAGCCCCCCCCCCCCCCCCCCTCCCCCAACCGCCCTCTCCAATACCCCCTCTCTCTGTCTCTCTCTCTCTCTCTCTCTCCCTGTGTGTGTGTGTGTGTGTGTGTTGTGTGTGTGTGTGTGTGTGTGTGTCTCTCTGTCTCTCTCTCTCTGTGTCTCTCTCTGTCTGTCTCTCTCTTCTCTCTCTCTCTCTCTCTCTCTCCTCTCTCTCGTCTCTCTCTCCGTCTCTCTCTCTCTCTCTCTCTTTCTCTCTCTCTCTCTCTCTCTCTCTCTCTCGGGCGCGCGCGCGCGCGCGTGAAGTGTGTGTGTGTGTGTGTGTGTGTGTGTGTGTGTGTGTGTGTGTTGTGTGTGTGTGTGTGTGTGTGTGGTGTGTGCGCGTGCGCGCGCGAGCGGGCGCGTGCTTGTGTGCATGTGTGTCATTGCTTGAAATTAAAAACAGTTTCGTTATCTGAAAAAAAAAAAACAATGATTGATTGAACATAGTAATCAGCATCAAAACCTAAGCATAATAATGATATTACAACTAGAAACTGATAAGAACTGATCTGGATGTTCTTGTTTTTTAACAGAATATTGCCCGTACGAATCAAACAACACTTGACCAAAACACAGCATTTATCTCAAAACTCAAACACGGTCAGAGGATTGTGATTTCAGAACGAGTCTGTTCGACAATCCATGTTTGAAATATCTTTGTGATAAAAAACATAAGGTTTGGTGAACGCCCACTTTGTTCCCCATCAGACTTTTCAATTCACAGTCTTGATAATTGCTCGTGACTCCTCATCTCTCCCACGCCCTATGACGGAAACTGTACTTTATTCAAGTTGTGTGGCTGCTCACATCAGTGGCGCTAACGAACATGCCACTTCAAAGACAATACGGTGAATATAAGTAGTCCGCTCTGGTGTTTGTTGTTGCTGTGTTCGTTTTGGTGGGTGAAGTAGATGGATTCTTTGCTCCATCTAAGGCAGCTCTAAATTCAATGCATTCATTTTCGTGAAGGGCCACTTCCGCCAGCCAACCTTCTGATGATTATTTTCAGCGGAAGAATCACATACAACCTCTAAAGTGCACCCTCACCCCCCCCCCCCCTCCCAACTCACCCCATCCCCTCCCCTCCATGTCTCCTCCCCTTTCCCGCGGTCTGCTGGGACCATGATACAGAAGTAGGATCTAAACTCGTGGCTGTCAGTTCTCTCAAACAGAATGCAGACCATTCAGAACAATGAGTGGTCATTTCTCCTCAGGACCGAATGCTCCTAAATGCACAATGTCTGCTTCACTCCCTTTGTCCGCTTAACTCCCTTTGTGCTTCAAGAACGACAAACTCCGGCACGGCTCTTGTCCTTCCGGCCACCGTGACGATCCAGACGTCCTTGACCTTCAGATGACGTATGGGAAGCTGTCCCAGAGAGGGAGAGAAAAGAGAAGGCTGGCTCCTGGCTGTCTGCTCACCTTTCGTCTGCCTCCCGCGTGAGTGGGTCAGAGAGAGATGGGGAAAGGAGGAATGAGGGGTTGTGGGGGGAGGGAGGTGTTAGGAAACCTGCTTTTTAACTCAGTCATGGCTGCAGTCTGAAGCGGTGTGAGTGTGGCATTTTTCAGAAGGACAAATCAGGCATGGTAGTGTTTTAGTACCTGTGACAGCAAGACGCTGGCGGGGTGGGGGGGGTGGGGTCAGGCATGGTAGTGTTTAGTAGCTGGGATAGCAAAGACGCTGGGGGGGGGGGGGGTGGGGGAGGGGGGATCAGGCATGGTAGTGTTCTGTACTTGTGACAGCAAAGACAGCGGTGGGGGGGGGGGGGGGGGGGGGGGGGGGGGGATCAGGCATGGTGGTTCTGTATTGTGACAGCAAAGGACGCTGGCGGGGGGGCGGTGGGGTGGGGGCGTGGGGGGGGGGGGGAGGTCAGCATGGTAGTGTTTAGTAGCTGCCATAGCAAAGACGCTGGGGAGGGGGGGAGGGGGGATCAGACATGGTAGTGTTTTGTACCTGTGACAGCAAAGACGCTGGGGTGGGGTGGGGGTGGGGGGAACAGGCATGGTAGTGTTTAGTAGCTGTGACAGCAAAGACGCTGGGGGGGGGGGGGGGGATCAGCATCGTAGTGTTTAGTAGCTGTGACAGCAAAGACGCTGTGGGACGGGGGAGGGGGGGTGAGGGGGGGG
>CM031615.1:40319574-40323551 GCA_018398815.1 Conus ventricosus | reverse complement strand
TTCGGTTCAAACAACATGGCAACAGGCCTCAAGCTTAAAATGGATGGGAGCAAACATTTATGTTGGTTCATGTCAGAAACTGGAGATGCTGTTTTTTTTACATGATCAGTGATGCACTTCAACTCCCGCTCACATTTTTCCTTGAAGCTTCTTTTCCCCCTTTCCCTAAAAGACAGTTCTGACATTTTTTTTTTGCACGTCCATCTAATTCCTAATAATCCATGTTTCTGCTGAACTGTGTGTTTAGATTTATTTCTTTGAACTTCTCTGTTGTTGTCTTTTTAGAAGCACCTTTGTTCAGGCCGTTACACAAAATCTCTAGACATAACTGAATTAGATTCTTAAAGAAATCCTTCATGCAAAAACAATGATAACCAGGAACCAAACATTCTGGTTGTGCAGAAAACACATCATTCGCAGAGAGAGAGAGAGTAGAGAGAGGAGAGGAGGAGAGGAGAGAGAGAGAGAGAGAGATTTAGCACATTCATTTGTGCTGTTGTCGACAACAAAAAGTAAGGCGCACTGTTTCCCGTAAGGGCAGTCAGCCAAGGAAGGCATTATCTCCCTTACTCTGGCAAATGTCGCTCCGTCTGTTTCCCCCTCAGCCAACGATATGACTAGTTAACCAGATCCCAGCATGCAATTATCACGTCATACGTCTTCTTCCGCCAGCAGGTGTTACACGCCAGAATCACTCTAGATAGGAAACATAACCGCTCCTTGTCCACAGACATGATTTATCTCCCTTGTGTTGTCATTTAAATCAAGGAGGATTTGAAATCAATAAATAGATGAATAAGACATTGCCTTTTAGAGGGAGGTTTATTGTATTGAGTTTTGAATGGTACCTACTATTAAAAATCCTCACGGATAACTTCACTGGATACTATTTTGGGCACGGTAGAGTTCATAGCGTACTAACGAAACACAATACAGCGTGGGAGCGTGCTCTTGCGTGTATTCACATACACACTTAAATATTCACTTTATACGTACTCGCACGGACGCACACACACGTGTGTATGCACGCTCACACACCACACACACACACACACACACACACACACACACACCACACACACACACACACACACACAATCATAAGTATAGCCGTGGTACAGACCATATTACATTGGCAAGCAAGTCTCAGTCGCCGAGTGAATGCATATTACAGAATATCGGGGTACAGCGCAGGTCCAGCTTCTGTAAACTGCTGTCATCTCCTCACAACTCTTCACGTATATTTCTATCCATCTGTGATCTGTTATCGTGGTCTCAGGGTTCAGTCTATACAACATGACCCATACCGAAAGGCCGTATGCAGCAACAAGACCAAAAGTTTATCAGGAAACGAAAACATGAATGGTACATGAAAAGCAGATGACGAAACTGAAAGTGAAAGCAGCGGAGCTCTTTTTCAGCCAGTGGCAAAGCTTGATAACGAGTGTTGGTGTGACATGCCGTGATCATTCCCCTGCTCCCGAAATCATTCACTGGCAGGGGGAAGGGGGGGGGGGGCGCCACGTGCTCAAACTTCCAAACCTATTGCCCAGCCTCTACCCAAACCATCTCCTGGTGTGTGATTTGGGCCATGGTCCTGAAATACCACAGGAGTGGAGATAACCACGTGCTCCTTAGCATTTCCCTATAGCACGGGGTAGGTAAGTGAGGGGGCACCTGCCTTTGTTTCCACTCTGGGAAATTCAATGGACCATGCCCCAGCTCACTCACTGGGGAGAAGAATTGGGTGGCTTTGGAACTAGGTGGGCAGTGGTTCTCTCTCAGGTCTACAATCACTTCCAGGTGGGCAGTGGTTCTCTCTCAGGTCTACAATCACTTCCAGGTGGGCAGTGGTTCTCTCTCAGGCCTACAATCACTTCCAGGTGGGCAGTGGTTCTCTCTCAGGTCTACAATCGCATTCAGGTGGGCAGTGGTTCTCTCTCAGGTCTACAATCACATTCAGGTGGGCAGTGGTTCTCTCTCAGGTCTACAATCGCATTCAGGTGGGCAGTGGTTCTCTCTCAGGTCTACAATCACATTCAGGTGGGCAGTGGTTCTCTCGCAAGTCTGGAATCACTTCACTTTCAAATTCTGGTGCGATGTATATTGCTTACTTTGTAGTTTGGGACACTGACAATTTGGAGCCGGGAGGGGGGGGGGGGGGGGGGGGGCACGGGAAGAGGTCGGTGAGGATTTCCTTCATGGGGTGGTGTGTGAGGATGGAGAACTTTGGGGCACTTTCCTTTTTCTCATCCGCCGGGGAGTGACTTCTAGAGTGAGGTCATTAGGGCACGCTACACCGGTGTACGGTGCACTCTGGTAACCTTCCCCCATGACAGGCCTACACCGGGGAAAAACAGAGATGGCATGGGAAGCTGGACCCGATTCTCCCTGGAACTGGGAAATGTTCAGACAATCCGGCACACCAGTGTGGCGACTAAGAAAGACGGAGAGAATTTCGGGTACACCGGTGGGGGAAGGAGAGGGCGGTGGTGAAGCGTAGAAAGGGACTGGCAGGAGGAGAGGGAGAGGGAAGGGGAAGGGGAGAGGGAGGGAGGGAACGGGGAGATTTCTTACACACAATCGCTCCGTTTTAATCCCACTGTTGTCGACAAGGACCACACCATCCACACCTGTTTTCACTTGCTGTGTCAGACAATGGACACATTATCTGCTTTAACCCTGACAAATGGCACGCCATATTGTTCTTGTCGAGCACCGACAAGATGAACTAGCAGATCCCACCAGGGGGATCTGACGCCATCCATTTCCTGCCACGGAGACACAATATGGCAATCTTTGCCCAACCGGTAAAAAGCTTAGCTTTTAAGTCCCAACATGCAACACGCTCGCGTAATCCCCCACCGCCACAAGATGAAAACTGATCTCCACTTGGGCGAAGGGCGACTGGAGGTAGTCTGGATACAACAACTTGGACAAGGGACCACATCTCATTGGCTTAGACACCACGACCGGGACAGACCATATGTAGGATAAGTGACGACAACGAACAGGTTTTACAGACCACACCTAAGACAGCCAACGGGTTTTACAGACCATAGCTAGAACAGCTAACAGATTTACCACAACTAAGACAGCTAAAAGATTTTACAAAACAGAACTAGGGCAAGCTAACAGGTTTTACAGACCACAACAAGGACAACTGACAGGTTTTACAGACCACAACAAGGACAACTGACAGGTTTTACAGACCACAACTAGGACAACAGACAGGTTTTACAGACCACAACAAGGACAACTGACAGGTTTTACAGACCGCAACTAAGACAACAGACAGGTTTTACAGACCACAACAAGGACAACAGACAGGTTTTACAGACCACAACTAGGACAGCAGACGGGTTTTACAGACAACAACTAGGACAACAGACAGGTTTTACAGACCATAAACAGGACAGCTGACAGGTTTTACAGACCACAACTAGGACAACAGACAGACAGGTTTTACAGACCATAAACAGGACAGCTGACAGGTTTCACAGACCACAACTAGGACAGCTGACATATTTTACAGACCACAACTAGGACAACAGACAGGTTTTACAGACCATAAACAGGACAGCTGACAGGTTTTACAGACCAGACCTAGCACAGCTAACGGGTTTCACAGACCACAACTAACACAGCTAACAAGTTTTACAGACCACATCTAACACAGCAATAATATTTTAAATACCAGAATTTGGACAGCTAACAGGTTTTACAGACCATAACAAGCACAGCTAACAGGTATTACAAATCACGACTAACACAGCTAACAGATTTTACAGACCACAACTAGGACAACTAACAGGTTTTACAGACCACAACTAGGACAACTAACAGATTTTACAGACCACAACTAGGACAACTAACAGGTTTTACAGACCACAACTAGGACAGCTAAAGATTTTACAGACCAGAACTAGGACAACTATCAGGTTTTACAAACCACAACTAGGACAACTAACAGGTTT
>CM031615.1:40307074-40309574 GCA_018398815.1 Conus ventricosus | reverse complement strand
TAGACGCCCACAACTTCAAACGAAAGGCTGCTTACGACACCGAATCGCCCAGCAGAAAGGACAAGACGGAGCACACAGAACAAGCAAGGAGACAGTGCTGTTCGCATCAGGTGCACGGCAGACTGTACAGGCGAATCAGAGTCTGACAGAAGAGTGGGAAGGGCAGCATCAGGGAGTGGTCAGACCTGTCTCCAAGCTATCTTCTAGTGGTCAGCAGAGAATGGCGACACATGGAGGGTTGCGGTCTGTGGGTTTCAACAACAGTTTCCTCGGGTCAAGAGATACGCCAAGGAAAACAAGTCAAACATGGAAAAGATGTGTCCGCTACCACTTCCTCTGTGAGTGCCTGGCCCACCGGCCAGGTTCTCCTTAATATGTTTTTGTAAAATCCTTTTATTTCATTTCACTTAGTGTGATTTATCATATTTCATTTACTTTCTTTTATTTCACTTTGATATACTTCAATTTATTTCATTTTTTGTTTGACGGTTTCTTTTCCTGACAAACCAGTCGCGACTTTAACATTTTTAGCACTTTCTCTTCCAGTGCTTTCTGTCGTCCCTGCATGACCACAGTCCACAAGTAGAGAAATGGGCTGAGAGCAGAGCTGAGTGGTAACCCAAATACAACTAAAGCGTCATGGGCGTTGTTTAATGCTGGAATGCCGTTTGTAGCCATGACCGTAACGAAGCCCAGAACAAGCCAACTTGCACAGTTTGTGGTCGCCATTTTGCGCATCATGTGTACTGCAAAATACACAGACCTCAACGAGGAATCAAGCATGGTTCTGAATTTAGGTGTTCGCCTGTAGATCATGAACTGGCAAACCGTAACTGTGGAGCAGATCATGAAGTTAACAGTAACAAAGAAATAATACCATTGAAACCCTTGCTTAGTTTGATATTGATTGAGTAATGCCACACGACACAGACCTGACTGACCCTGAAGTCTCCACTGTGACAATCCAGGAAGAAATGGCATTAAGGATACAAAGATTCCAGCACACCATGGTGCCATTAAAGCTGCTGTCAGCAAAACTCTTTTCAATGGACGTGTGTTCTGACGAAAGCAAACAACAATGACGTGATCCATAGTGATGAATCCAATGATCAAAACGGACACCTCACTGGACAGATAGAACAGAAACTCTGCCATCCTACAAGGCAGACTGTGGATCCATATCTTTTGAGAGTGGATGTAACGATCATTAAATGCCTCGTTAGCTGCTACAACAACACTGACGTGGTATCCCGTACACGACTGAGCAAACAGCAAATTAGCGATCATGAACACATTGCTTCCATAATCTCCCTTGACTGCAAGTAAACTGATGGAGCTCATCAAGTTTCCTACTGTGGCGCACACACTGACCACCCAGAAGAACATTCTGTACAGTTCAGTAGACATGAGCTTGGTACATGACGGAAAGACAATGTTGGGAGCTGAGCATGTTGTTTTACCCAGCCGCTTTGGAAGTAAGTTTTTGCAGCAAAACCTGTAATCTGAAGCAAAGATATGTTCTAAATGATCAGACCCTGATAACAAATCCAAAGGGAAATCTTCAATTGCGTTAAATCTGATGTCCACTTCACGAAGACTTGGCATGTTTTTAAAACCTACGGATCCAATGATTTTAATGGCAGAAGAGGAGACATTGAAATGGCTCACCTTAGGCAAAAAAAGAGACAATTCATCGTTCAGTGCATTTAAATTGGTTTTGGATAAATCTATCCTTACTAGTGAGTAATGAATACGCTGTGTCAAATTGTTTACCGTGTTTGATGTGATGGGGTTTCCTGCCAAGCGTACAATCTTCAAATTCTGTAGGTCAAGAAAATTAGACATATCAACCGATTTTAAAACGTTGCCTTCCAGATCAATGTACTGCAAGTTGGGAAGTTCTATGTCTGATACATTAGAGATATAGCAACGAGACACAGTTAGATGGATCAGATAGGTGTTTATGTTGAAATCATTCAGTGACATTCTTGATCCTGCGGCGTCCATGTATCGAAGCTGTGGGAAGAGATCAACAGGAAACATGTTTTTGCAAAGGAACGAGTGACCTAGACACTGACAACCTTCAGGACAAGTCATATCGCACATCAGTTCATCATCTCGTTGTGGGCACTGGCTCCAGCCATCACACAGATGATCTCCATGGAGACAAACTGTGGACGCTCTACACTGGAACGATCCAGCACACCGAATCTTGTTACAGTCTTCCTCATCCTCTCCATGAACACAGTCATTGAACCCATTGCATCGGGTGTAGACAGGAAGGCAGTAGAGCCACTCCGATGTACAGCGATAATGAGTATCAGGACAAGGTTCTTCAGTGTCCATCACCTGTTGTGTGAAGTAGCCAGTACCGTCGAGATTAATGTGAAATCGCATTGTCATCTTCACGTCTGTAAACTGAATGCAGTATGTACACGAACCCCACCAACCAGCCTCATCAGAATCATCCACACAATCAGAGTGCTCATTACAGCGTTGA
>CM031615.1:40294574-40302074 GCA_018398815.1 Conus ventricosus | reverse complement strand
GAACACAGCACCGCATCTGGCAGCAGTTCCAAACAGAGCGATTGGTCAGAAGCCAGCATTGCGTGCAGTGTACTATGACGCGGATGGCCCTCCACGGCATGGACGGGCAGGGAAGGTTAAGGAGGCGTCGGAGAGGGAAAGACGGAGTTAGAAAGAGCAGAAAAGGAGTAGGGAAAGAGGAGAGAAAGAAACAGACAGCGAGAAGAAAAAGAAGAAGAAAGAGAAGAAGAAGAGAGAAAACAACAACACAACACAAAACACACGACGACGACGGCAAGTCAAAGCCAAAAACAAGAAGAACAAGACAAGAAGGAGTCAAAGACAAGAGGAAGAAGAAGAAGAAGAAGAAGAAGAAGAAGAAGAAGAAGAAGAAGAAGAAGAAGAACAACAACAACAACAACAACAACAACAACAACAACAACAACAACGACGACGGCAAGTCAAAGACCAAAAACAAGAAGAACAAGAACAAGAAGTCAAAGACAAGAGAAGAAAAGAAAAGAAGAAGAAGAAGAGAAGTAGATTTAAAAACAAGAACAAGAACAAGAATGCACCCGTGAACGTTATCTTAAAGAACTCAGACAAAGGAGATTTCGTAGTTTGTTTGGACCCCAAGGATGCCTGGAGAGAGTTTCCACTTCAATAATGGCGAGACGTTGTGGATTGTCCCCAACAGACACTATGCTTGTCTGCGTCCTCCACTATCCCGTATTGAGATCAGGGCTTAAGCCTTGGGGCTGACTGGCTTTGATGACTCTTCCCGTGCTTCGAGAGATCATTTTGTAGCTTGTTCTTTGCTTGTATCATTGGCCGTTTGTGGGCATGTGACTTGTGTTCATGTTTCATTTGGCTGGACCCAAGCTCGTGATAATTGATTCATTGTGGCGACATCTGGCAAGATCAGGGACAGTGGAAGGCTTAGACAGTCAGTCGGGAGTGGGAAGCCTGGCTAAGAGGTTGGAAGCCTTGCTAAGAGGTTGTAAGCCTGGCTAAGAGGATGTAAGCCTAGCTAAGAGGTTGCAAGCCCTGGCTAAGAGGTTGGAAGCCTAGCTAAGAAGTTGGAATTTTGTCTGGTGATGATTTCTCGAAGACCTAGAACAATGAAAGACACTTCTTTTGTGCAGGCGAGGCGTTTTTACGTGCGTTTCCTGGCGTTGTGGTGGATGACATCTATTCCAATATCACAGTGCAGCATCACATCTTCAAATCTCCAGTCAGGACACAGAATGGTCTTCCCACTCTATTAGTACTGTCAAGCTGCTCAGGTATGTTTTGTTGAACAGGAAGCTGATGGGGACGATGATTTTAATTTCAGTTTGTCAAATGTGTTCTGAGAGGTAAGGGCTTATCTTGTTTGTTTGTTTGTTTTTTCAACTAGCTTCGGTTCTGACGTCCACTTGCCGCCCACTGTCACTCAAACATGAACTTTTTGTGATTTTAGTGCAATAGAAGCTGGCTGAAATATTAATGACTTTTTTTCTTTGAAGGGGGGGGGGGGGGGGGGGGGCAGACAGAGTAAATGACTATTTACTGTATTTTAGAGTTTGTCTCTTCTTTCCTAGCTAGATTGTCTTTCCTTTGTCAGTTTTCGTCTCTCAAAATCTTCCAAAATTTTGAGCTATTGAAAAATCCTTTCGAACTGTTTTTTGTCACCATCATTCATTAACTGAGCATGATTTTCACCTGTTACTGCTTGCGTCCCTGTTGACCACATGAAAAGTTGAATTTGTCAGAGTATCCAGCAGCACTCAATCGTTTGTGACACCATAGTGCCAGAGTCAGTTGGAGTGCACACCTTGTTCAGGTGCCTGTTGTATTTATGGTTGTTGTTTTTTAAGGAGGGGACTTGAGTCAGGTGCATGTTGTATTTATGGTTGTTGTTTCTTAAGGAGGGGACTTGAGTCAGGTGCATGTTGTATTTATGGTTGTTGTTTCTTAAGGAGGGGACTTGAGTCAGGTGCCTGTTGTATTTATGGTTGTTGTTTCTTAAGGAGGGGACTTGAGTCAGGTGCATGTTGTATTTATGGTTGTTGTTTCTTAAGGAGGGGACTTGAGTCAGGCTTCAAATTTCCTGTGAAATTTCCCCACTGTTTCTATTTCATGAGTCCGACCGTTATAAGTATATTGTTTGTTTCCTCGGGTTTATTTCAGTTCCACTCTGTGCAATGGGTCCTTGTGATGAGTACTCACAAAACACACACCTGTATTGCGATATAGCTGGCTTTGTCACATTAGTTGTCAGCTACCTGAGGGTCAAATCCCATCATCTAACCATTGGACATGCCCAGCAAATTATCAGGTACAGCTGAGCTGCGGTCAGCAGGACTCGGGAGCAAGCTTCTTGCCTCCTCTCCAGTGGACCCTCGCTGTGGGTAAGGTTCTTTGGCTATTATTTCAATCTACCTGCTCTCGGTTGAAGTTAGATGAGGCTGCGTCCACTGAGTGTCGACCTTCACATCAATCTATCCAGGCCAGTCTACACATATTAGTACAGAGTCTAGAGGGTTGTCGCAGGACAAAATGTCACTTTGTATTGATGTTGTCACTCAGTCACATTGTCTTCTGACCTCGCGCACGAAATGGCCACATGGTACAAAATATCACGGAAGATGACATTCTGTACTGGTAGTTCACATATATTATTCATATCTACGGTGGAATGAATTGTCGCCATTTGAGAATATATGATTTCTGGTCAGGCATGATTCGTCAAAAGTATTATGTGATCTCAGTGTAGGCGGTGGATTAAAAAAGATTAGAATACCCAAATGGTGATTAATGATCGATAAGATTAGAATGCCCAAATGATGATTAATGATCGATTTAGATTCGGCTTCACTTACGGATAAATGTCGAAATTAAGTACAAAGGTTTACGGCCAGAGGTCAAGCAAAGTTGACACTGGCTTATTCAGATGGGTCCCACAGACCACTCGTCCAGTAAATGGTAGGAATCACCTGGATTGTGTTGTGGGTTTAGAGCTGCCTCACAATGGCTCCTGGAGCAGGGAATCGCACCATAGCTGATGGCCCTGGTGGCTGGAAATGATCGACAATGCTAAGATTTGTTGTCATAATTGGTGACAGCACCAGATGACTGGGCAAGAAATGTGTATGTGGTGAACGAAAATAGCAAGGACATGGGCCTACCAACACAGACCTAAAGCAATGCCATACAGTGTCATCATCAACACCATCATCAGTATCATCATCGTCATGTTGTCGTCGTCCTCATCGTCCTCGTCGTTGTCAACTGAGGAAGTCGACATTCTCTCACTATATTACAGCTGCTACTAGACGACAATGAAGAAGACTGATACTGTTATTGTTACTACTACTGCTGTTATAATGCTACTGTTGTCGGTGCTTCTGCTACTTCACCTACAACTGCTGCTGCTTCAGTCCTTCCTCCTCCTTCTCCTCACCCTCTTCCTCCGTCTCTCTTCATCCTCCTCATCTCCACCTCCCCCCCCCTCTACCACTAATGCTATAGCTGCTGCAGCTGCTGTTACAGTTACTACAACTGCAAATACTACCACCACTCTGACTATTATGATTGGACATATCGTTTCGAGGACACAGCGCCTTAAAATAATATCATACTTTGGTTTCTACATTGGTTCATCCTTTATACTATTTCTACCCATAAATACTCTATATATGATTGTGTTAGCCTTTTATATAGCATTTTGAATGAAAGAGACTCGTTTTTAGGCATGTCTGGAATTTACTAAAAGTATCTGAACACCTGGGAGACAGAACAACTTTGTTCCATGTAGCTGGTGCTTGGATACTGGTACTACAGTCAGGCATGTCTGAGACTAGACTGACTTTCTTAGATCACCACTGCCGCCATTATCATCACTACCATCAGGAGGCATCGTTGCCGTCGTCCAAACCAGCAGGGGCAGGCGTTCCTTGTACACCGATATTACGACACAGTGACCGGCTGCACCCAAGCCTGGCGAAAACCTTCATCTCTCCCAGTAAAACTGTACATTCACCCTGATAAAACTGTACATTCACCCTGACAAAACTGTACATTCACCGGATAAAACTGTACATTCACATGATAAAACTGTACATTCACCCTGACAAAACTGTACGTTCACCCTGATAAAACTGTACGTTCACCCTAAAACTGTACATTCACCCTGATAAAACTGTACGTTCACCCTGATAAAACTGTACATTCACCCTGATAAAACTGTGCATTCACCCTGATAAAACTGTGCATTCACCCTGATGAAACTGTACATTCACCCTGATAAAACTGTACATTCACTCTGATAAAACTGTGCATTCACCCTAATAAAACTATACATTCACCCTGATAAAACTGTACATTCACCCTGATAAAACTGTACATTCACCCTGACAAAACATTCACACGGGTAAAGCTATACATTCACCCTGACAAAACTAAACAATCACCTGGGTAATGCTATACATTTACATTGATAAAACTATACATTGACCCTGGCAAAACCACACACTCACATATGTGACCATTTGGTGACAGTGATTATGAATATGTGATCTGCCGGATCAACATGTGACTCAGATGACCAAGATGGCATTTTAAACTACAACACTGGTATCCCAAGTGACCTGTGGTACCAGTGTGACATATTGTGCCACATGTGTTTTATTCTCTCTCTCTCTCTCTCTCTCTCTCTCTCTCTCTCTCTCTCTCTCTCTCTCTCTCTCTCTCTCTCTCTCTCTCTCTCTCTCTCTCTCCCTCTCTCTCTCTCTTCCCTTCCCGTGTGTGTGTGTGTGTGTGTGTGTGTGTGTGTGTGTGTGTGTGCGTGTGCGTGTGTGTGTGCGTGTGTTTGTCTGTGTGTTTGTATGTCTGTGTTGTGTCTGTCTCTCTGTCTCTGTCTCTCTGCTGTCTCTCTGTGTGTCTCTGTCTCTGTTTCTCTCTCTCTCTCTCTCCCTCTCTCTTTTTTTTTTTTTTTTTTTACAGTACACCACCTATTGAATTCCGTACTGACAATAGTGACCAATTAGTCGCAGACCCAGTGCAATGAGGGTCCACCTCGGTGTGCATTTCATAAGACAAAGAATTTTGGATCCCAGTGTAAATGAGGGTCCACCTCGGTGTGCATTTCATCAGACAATGGATTTTGGTGTGCATTTCATCAGACAAAGGATTTGGGTGCGCATTTCATCAGACAAAGGATTTTGGTGTGCATTTCATCAGACAAAGGATTTTAGATCCACCTCCACCATTGGCAAGTGGTGTTAGGCGTCGCGGAACTTCGCGGCTTGAGCGGTTTAGGTTGCTTCCATTAGAATGTTCCTGTGCGTGCCGCACCCATTAGTGTATCACAGCACGGCACCGAGGGGTGAGTGCGGGGTGCCCAGTGTTAGTGGGATAGAGAGAATAGCTTCTTGGGTCAACCCTGCACTTAGGAGAGAGATTTGGCTAGTTGCTTGCGGACCAGAGAAAAGGCCCAGTGACAGTGAGGAAAGAGAGAAAGGCCCAGTGACAGTGAGGAAAGAGAGAAAGGCCCAGTGACAGTGAGGAAAGAAAGGCCCAGTGACAGTGAGGAAAGAGAGAAAGGCCAAGTGACAGTGAGGAAAGAGAGAAAGGCCCAGTGACAGTGAGGAAAGAGAGAAAGGCCCAGTGACAGTGAGGAAAGAGAGAAAGGCCCAGTGACAGTGAGGAAAGAGAGAAAGGCCCAGTGACAGTGAGGAAAGAGAGAAAGGCCCAGTGACAGTGAGGAAAGAGAGAAAGGCCCAGTGACAGTGAGGAAAGAGAGAAAGGCCCAGGGACAGTGAGGAAAGAGAGAAAGGCCCAGGACAGTGAGGAAAGAGAGAAAGGCCCAGTGACAGTGAGGAAAGAGAGAAAGGCCCAGTGACAGTGAGGAAAGAGAGAAAGGCCCAGTGACAGTGAGGAAAGAGAGAAAGGCCAGTGACAGTGAGGACACACCCACTGATCAGAGGGGAAGTCCTGTTGACAACAGGGAAGACTGTAACCCGGGAGAGCGCATAAAACCTCACGGCAAAAGCTGGGCCGTCTTCACCTGTCAGTAGAGCAGCAACAAGTCAGTCTGGGGGATGCACACGGCAGTTGCTTGACGGTGGCGTTTTTTGCCGGTGGGCTCAGCAGTCATAAAATGTGGGCTGGTACACCCATGGGAACGCTCTCGTGGAGCTCCTGTCACGTCACATCTAGTGGCCATTACACAACGGCATCTGCCAGGGAGCAGTTATGTCCCTTGACGTCTTTATGGAATGCCCTGTGCATGCCTGCACACTATGTGACCACAGTGCAGGTTTCTAAGGGTGGTGCTCCTAGTTAGTTTGTTCAGCAGCTGAGGACAGGACTTCTCTGGGTCCCACACGTATCTTCGGGTGTATCTTTTTCTTTTCTTTCTTTGTTGAATTTTTTCTGTTTCAACCAGCTCCTACCCAGGGCTGAATTTGCCATTGGCTCGGCTTTGAAGACTGGTACCACACAGGGAGTCCCATAAATTCAAGGGATGCGTCTCTAAGAGTGTTAACTCCAATTTCCTGACCAACACTGCAGGTGTGTGCAATTCTCGGGTCCGGTTGAGATATTATAAAAGTAAGCATAGGCCACAGTCGTATCATGCAGTCTTTGACCAGAATGGAAATCTGTTGCATCGTCTTTTGCCATCCTCATCCTCATCGATCAGCATGAAAAACAAAATCTCCAATTCTTTGACTCTTCATGCCGTGCTGTCATGGCGACCTCGATTTCCGTTTCCTGTCCATGCCTAGGTGGTGTTCTGCTTAGGCTGTCTTGGAACACGTGCCGGTGAATTCCACCAAAGTGACTCAAAAGCAAGGCAGTGTCTCCTCTGAGGGGTTGCCTCGTGACGATTTGACATCGACTGCTCCCAGAGGATTGCTGGTGCAGGGCTGCGGCAGGACAAGCCGGGCTGTAAGTGTGGACGGGGAGAGCTGGGCAAGACGCTGTGAGGTATGACAGCACTGAGGTGGCACAGAAGATGTGATAAAAAAAAATTCCAGACCCATTCAATAGATTACAACAAATGTAGTCACAAGTACTGAAGAAGTTGTAATCACATTTTGTGGAAAGATAAAGAAAATTCCGGATCCATTCAAAAGATGACAACAAATCTAGTCACAACTGCTGAAGAAATTGTAATCGCATTTAGTGGAAAGAGAAAACGTAGCCACTGGACCCACCAAGCCACACACACACACACACACACTCTGTGCTGCGAGTGTTGGTCAGACGGCAGATCTGGCTCTTCCAGACAGACTGTCATTCATCAGGAAACATTCACTGACCATGAATTTTGTGAAACCATTCTTCATACTGCTACCAGCATGTGCGAAATGATACACTTTAAAGAAATGCTAAAACTGTCTAGTAATATACAGATGAGCATATTTTCTATGTCCTGTCGTACACACACACATGCGCGCGTTCTCTCTCTCTCTCTCTCTCTCTCTCTCTCTCTCTCTCTCTCTCTCTCTCTCTTCCCCCCCACACACACACACA
>CM031615.1:40282074-40292074 GCA_018398815.1 Conus ventricosus | reverse complement strand
ACCAATCCCTTAACTCTAGGTCGTTGGGGCACCTACTGCCTAACGTTCTTGAAACAAAGGGAACAATAGCCACAACAAAACATTCGTTGCGCTATTGTTATCGTTGTATATGTGTGTGGTGAGTGTACGCGTGCGTCTTATATGCGTGCGCATGATGTGTGGGCGCGAGCCATGTACATGTGCGTGTGCCAGTATATGTGATGCGCATGTGCATCTGCGTGCGTGTAAGGTGGGTATGTATGCACGTGTGTATGCGTATGCATGTACGTGTGTGCGCGCACATGCGTGTGTACGTGTGTGCATGTGTGTTGTGTGTGTGTGTGTGTGTGTGTGTGTGTGTGTGTGTGTGTGTGTGTGCATGTATGTATGTATTGTGTGTGTGTGTGTGTGTGTGTGTGTGTGTGTGTGTGTGTGTGTGTGTGTGCAGATGTACATGTGTAGGCATGTGTGTGATCTGTGGGCTCGGGTGAGCACGCTCCTGCACGCACGCATCTGCAGATGTATATGTAAATACATGTGTGTATTTGTGTGTGCCTCTGTGTATGGGCGCATACTCATGTGGGTACTGATTGATGTCATCAGACAAGTGACACTGTGACCACATGAAGTTACGAGAAAGCAGAGGCACAGAGGAAGAAACATGATTGTACATCCACAGGCGATGTCGATGCTCAGCTTTGTTCCGCACTGACGTAGGCTCAGATGATGACAGATGGAGAAACATGCCATTGAAAATGACGGTCAGTCGTCAAGGCAGCTAGCTTCAACAAAGAAGGACTGGACGAACTGCAGAAAAAAAAAAAACGACCGCTCTCTTGACAAATGTCGACACTGCAAGGTTCACACACAGACAGACAGACAGGCACACACACAGACACACACACAGACACACACACACACACACACACACACACACACACACACACACACACACACAAAGGGCACGCTACACACACAACACACACACACACACACACACACACACACACACACACACTCACTCACTCACACACCATGACAAAATTTACTTTGAAGAAAGAGGTGTTTTAGAATATTCATAAAAGTAAACTACAACCAAGAAAAAAAAAAAAACAGTTACATCTGATGAAGATTTCGGTAACATTATAAAAATACCTAACTCACGTATCGTCGCTTGTTGATTCAAACCTATCTGTTTGGGTTCTTTCTTTAAACGTGTCTGACTTTGCATGACGTTCATTTATCAGATGACGTGTATATACACGCATTACTTCCGAAGATTCGTAAGAGTCCCGAGAATCGTTCCTAAATCGCTAGAATCTTTCAGAAGGTTACAGAAATCGTTTCTAGTATGTTCCATGCATTTCGATTCCTTATTGAACATTGTTGTTGACAGGGCTGGATCACAGAGTTTTAAGGTGGGGTGCTGGTAAATGTTTTTTTAAGGTGGGGTATTGGTAAATGTTTTTAAGGTGGGGTGCTGGTAAATGTCTTGGGGCAAAGCCCCGGTGGGGGGGGGGGGGGGGGGGGGGGGGGGGGGGGGGGGGCAAAGCCCCCGGCCGAAAATTGGTTTTTGACATTTTAAAAGCTTTTTCGTGGCATCTCCTGTGAGCTGGAGAGAAATAATAAATAGCGTTTTATCAATTTTACACTGTGTTACAGTGGAAAGAGGGACTGCGGGTGCTTACTTTCTTTCTTTCTTTCTTTCTTTTTTTTTTGAGCCGAGGGTTGTTGTTTTGGGGTTTTTTAGTCGAGGGGGGTGCTGTAGGACCGAAGCACCCCTCCCCCCTCCCCTGGATCCGGCCCTGTGTTGAGGAATGTTCCGGACACTGATGGGAAAAGTGATGGCTCCCGAGTTGTGTAGAACGCTCCATGCACCTGTTTAAAAGCCATCCTTCCTCATGATTATTGACTTTCTTAGTGTTCTTTCATTGTTGATCAGCTGTTCCATGTCATGCGTCTGGAACTTTCGTTTAAAGTGTGTTAAGTGTGCTTTCCTCATCTCTTCAATTAAAGTACTTTAGAAATTGGACAGGTCTCTTGCGATAACAGAAAAGCATTGTCAAACAATATGGTGCATCTTTATCTCACAGTACCGACATGCAGGGTGTGTGCTGTGAACAGGCAACTTCGCTCGTAAAGTATGGGAGCACAGACACCACAGTTGGCCAGTATACTCAATGCCAGTGAACCTTGACGGAGAGTTTATCACTACACTGACCGTGCCTGAACTTGAAGGGTGAGATTTACGTTCTATTGGTCGGAGGCCCTTAAGGACGGGATGTACTCGCAGACTGAAGTCAGCATGCTCTGTGGAAACTATTGTCGCTGGCAGTGGGGGTGAGTTCCGTGTGAGGGCCGTCGTCTGTCGCTGTGTGAGCTCTGGTTCCTCGTGAACTTCAGTTCACAATCGGGTGTACGTCGGCCGACAAAGGGTGTCGGTCTGTCTCGCCCCTTTCCCCCCAACCAAGAGGCTGTCTTCTGGACCACCAGGCGGCCTTCTTCGTGCTCAGCTGGCGATGGTCCTGTGCCGCGTGAGGCCGCTTTAAAGAGAGAGCAGAACGAAAGTCGCTGGAGCGCTGCACTCTGTATTCTGTGGCACATGCAGACTACGGCCGAGAGGGCAATTTTTCAGCCCAACCCCGTGAAGGGTGCCTCCACGCCCGGCCAAAATCATGATATCCTGGGCCATGGTTATCGTAGTCAAGCAGTGCTCCATCACCGACCGCCCCACTTCTCCAGGAGTCGTCTCTCGGCAACACAGGGCAGACCCGCCGTCACCCATATGGCTGGGAGGTTCACTGCGCCGCCCGACACTGATCGCTCACATCAGTGTCCCTTAAAGGAGAGCTGCCACCTCGCCCTTGGTGCCCGCTGCTTGCTCTGCCACCTCGCAGCGAACTGACCATGTTTGCAGTAAGGAGAGGCTTTTATTCACTTATCCCACCGCTGCAGCAGTACCGCATCCAGTGAGTCCAGACCCAAAAGCCCCAGGTGAACCCGGGCCGTTGCTCTGAACAACGGAGCGTTTTCAGCATCTACAGGTACGCTCAGATTTTGGCATTTGAGGCTTTTTGTCTTCACGACACAAACAGCAGATCTGCAGAAGGACCCCGACAGAAGGGTTACTGGGATATTGAAACACTTTCATGCCCCCTCCTCCTTCCTACCTTCCCCTGGAATGTACAATATGGAATTAGCCAGTATAAAGACAAGCCACGAAATGCAGACAGAAGAATAGCCGTTCCCTCACGTAGGAAAATGGGATGACGCAATTACGTGTTGTGCACATAGAGGACGTAATGTCTGTGTCGTTTTTAGAGTCAGGTCGGACACATTCATTAAACCTTCAACTGTATCGTGTTTCAGGTCCTTCATGACGGTCATCGTGCTTCAGGTCCTTCATGACGGTCATCATGTTTCAGGTCCTTCATGACGGTCATCATGTTTCAGGTCCTTCATGACGGTCATCGTGTTTCAGGTCCTTCATGACGGTCATCGTGTTTCAGGTCCTTCATGACGGTCATCGTGTTTCAGGTCCTTCATGACGGTCATCGTGTTTCAGGTCCTTCATGACGGTCATCGTGTTTCAGGTCCTTCATGACGGTCATCGTGTTTCAGGTCCTTCATGACAGTCATCGTGTTTCAGGTCCTTCATGACAGTCATCGTATTTCAGGTCCTTCATGACGGTCATCGTGTTTCAGGTCCTTCATGACGGTCATCATGTTTCAGGTCCTTCATGACAGTCATCGTGTGTCAGGTCCTTCATGACAGTCATCGTGTGCCTTATCCTTCATGACAGTCATCGTGTGTCAGGTCCTTCATGACAGTCATCGTGTGCCATATCCTTCATGACAGTCATCGTGTGTCAGGTCCTTCATGACAGTCATCGTGTTTCAGGTCCTTCATGACAGTCATCGTGTTTCAGGTCCTTCATGACAGTCATCGTGTTTCAGGTCCTTCATGACAGTCATCGTGTGCCATATCCTTCATGACAGTCATCGTGTGTCAGGTCCTTCATGACAGTCATCGTGTTTCAGGTCCTTCATGACAGTCATCGTGTTTCAGGTCCTTCATGACAGTCATAGTGTTTCAGGTCTTCATAAGGGTTGAGTCATTGCTGTGGCGTTTTGGACGAGGTTTTTGTTTTCACAGTTAACATTGAAACTGACTCCATTTCAACGTTGGTTCTGACTCCATTTTAACATTAGTTCTGACACCATTTTAACATTGGTTCTGACTTCATTTTAACATTGGTTCTGACTTCACTTTAACATTGGTTCTGACTCCATTTTAACGTTGGTTCTGACTCCATTTCAACATTGGTTCTGACTCCATTTTAACATTGGTTCCGACTCCATTTTAACGTTGGTTCTAACTCCATTTTAACATTGGTTCTGATTCCATTTTAACATTGGTTCCGACTCCATTTTAACATTGGTTCCGACTTCATTTTAACATTGGTTCCGACTCCATTTTAACGTTGGTTCTGACTCCATTTTAACATTGGTTCCGAGTCCATTTTAACATTGGAACTGATTCCATTTTAACGTTTGTTCTGACTCCATTTTAACATTAGTTCTGACTTCATTTTAACATTAGTTCTGACTCCATTTCAACATTGGTTCTGACTCCATTTTAACATTGGATCTGAGTCCATTTCCTACAAGTCCCACGACTGAGACCATAACCGGGGTTCCGTGTGTGAACGCATGCATAACGTCTTGCACTTACGTAAGATCCCATCATCAACTTTTCGGATGAGGTCAGTTTGGCCGTTGAATTGGATGACATGCATTCGGACAGCATTGGTCCTCCGTTAGCATCCGAACAAGGAACAAAAACCTGAGTGACTAATACTCGACAAGATGAAACGGGAAACGACCCTCATAATGAAGCACCAGCAGGCAGCGCTTCAGTTGGCTCTACCCAAGTGGCAGTCCGTCCTATAAACGAGAGTGTGGATTGTAAAGCGCTCCGAGCTTGAATGATATGTGCTTTATGAGCACTCTCAATGATAACAATAATGATAATCATTATATTAATAACAATAAAATAATGATAATCATAATAACGATGATAACAATATAACAATGATAATAAATGATAATAATGATAATAAAAATAAACAATAATAACGATGATGATAATAATAATAATAGCGATAATAATAATGATAACAATAATGATGATGATATCTCAAGTCACGTGGCCCTTCACGTCTGACACCAAAATTCGACCCCAATGCAAGCAGCTTCCATCCACATGTCCGGCAATCCTGATGTGACTCCAGACTCTAGCAGACTGAGCACACTTCGGTGCCTGGAACCTCCGGTGCGTTCACCATAAACGCTGTTGAGCTCTACGAGTGACAAGAGGTGAAGGTTGACGTGCTGTGAACGAGGCAAAAAAACTGTGCGTTCCTCTTACCAGCTGCACGTGCATGCATCCAGGCATTGTCATGTAGGACACACGGAGATCATTCCTGTCTGAATGGTGTGGACGTGTGCTCACCATACTGATGAATCACCTGTTCTGTTTGGTGTGGGTGCCCACACAGCCGTACTTGTTGTATGGGACTGCTTCTAAGTATGGGTTTGCTCACACCCACGCCATACAGAAAGGACCCACGCCATACAGAAAGGACCCACGCCATACAGAAAGGACCCACGCCATACAGAAAGGCTGCAAATTTGTTTCGGTTGCTTACTTTTTTCTTCTTTTTTCTTTTTTAAATGATTTTTTTTTAATTTTCTTTTTTAAATAAAGAACTTCCATATAGACAAAAGATGGGCGTATGAATATTCATAAAAGTCATCCAACTTGAGGAAGAACTGTAAGCATGCACGTTCTGATGATTGGACTGCATGGTGGAATGCACAGTGACCTACGGCGTTCCATGAAGGTCAAGGGTTAAAGTCCTCTCTGCTACTGGTTTCAGGGACAATGACCGGGCAGTCTGGCGCACAGCATGATGGACGGCGGAGCCCATTCCCTCCTTCCATCACCTTTAACCTTACCCATCTACTGCTGGGTGGACGGAGAGAGTTTTTGAGCTGATAAAATTCGACCCCACCGGTGTTCGAACTGATGACCATCAGATCCGCAGGCCAACGCTGTGCCCATGTGACGACGGTGCCCTGTGGATGAGCAAAGCAGAGAAAACACAGACACGTTGCTTTAATGGCACAGATATATTTGTGGAGAATAGATCAGTGCACAAGTCGTAATGGCCTAACACTCGGACCAGAGAGAAACCGAGATTAAAACAGCACTTTATATTAGCCAAGACACTCTGAAAATGAAAACAAACAAACAACAATAAGGAAGAACTGACACACTGTCCAGGAGATTTCATTCATTTTTCATACTTCTTTTCCGTGGTAGGAGTGCGACGATGCACGTGTTTGTGGGTCTGTTTGTTATGCGACTGTGTATAGTCTATGTTCTTGATTTCCTTACCCCCTCCCCCCCCCCCCCCCCCCCCAGCCCCGCCCCATACACACACACACGAAAAATAGCAACAACACTGAGATATTCATGACACAAACAAAGGAATGAAGAGCAGAATTGCCTCGTGAGCAAGTATGGGTCACTCTGAGCCATGGAATGGCAATGAAGAGATCTGCCGAAAACACGATAATTGACAGACATATAGAACATCACACAACATATGTATGGGTGTTAAAAGCAAACGGTAATTGACGAGTTGTTTAAAACGGAATACTCGATCTGCTGAGTAATATATATATATATATATTTTATATATATTATATATATATATATATATATATTTATATATATATATATATATATATATATATATATCCAAAGAAAAAAGACACAAGAACAACAAGCTGTTGTGGTTATAAATGAAATTTTCGGCTTTATTTGCCTTCGTCAGCACATGACATCCTCCTGAGTGCCAGCAGGGCTTATATTCATGAACAGACTTAACCTGAGGTTAAACCCGACTTCCGCCTGTTAACTCTCTAACCGGAGGTTAGCTCCCACAACTGCGCATTCATTGCCATCGGTTACGGCTAACCGGTAGTCTTGACCGGAGGTTATTTTAACAGAGGGGGCCTCGCCGTTACACTGCCTAACCAGAAGTTAAATATGGCGGCGTTCGTGTACATGCGAAATTTCCGACGGCGTGTTTTGCGACGGGAACGAGTGTTTCGCGATAGAAATAATCCAATTGACTCGTTAAACGACGCGGAACTGTTCACTAAGTTCAGATTTCGTCGTGAGCACATTTTGAGTCTCACAGACGCAATAAACGAGGAAACTGAACACCTGAATCGAAGGGGAGCACTGTTGCCAGGTACAGCAAGTATGCTTAGCCATTCGTTTAGATCTGTGTTAGCCTACTGGCACATTTGAAGACGCAGTTGGAGAACTGCTTCATGTCAGCCAGTCAACTGCATCCCGTTCAATTGGTATTATTGTTGGTATTTATTATGTATGTGTCCATGTTGGATTCTACAATATATTTTATGAACAAGGTGGTCAATAATGTAATGTAGAGTGCAAACAATAAGTTATCTGTAAACTAGATAAGTTCATGTTGTCATGTCATGTGTCATGTGAATGGTGCAGTGGTGATTTCTCCACATTTCTCCTTTGGACCTGGATTATGTTGTTCTCCAGAATGATACCTGTGCGTGACCTCAGGTACTTCGCCATGCACTAAACTATGGTTGGTCCGGCCTGTGAGTGGTCTGCACTGATGTGTGTGTGTACTGTCTGTGCTTTTTACTATGGCCTGCTCTTTATCTGATACAGACAATGATCAAAATAAGCTTAAACCACTCTGGATATCATTCAAAAAACATTTTCGTGTGGTATTAAAGAATTGGTGATTTGGAGAAATGTTCTCTTATTCCGTTACTCTGCTATTGTAAGTGAAGATATATCTTTCGAATGCTTTGACTATGACCAGTTTGGATCTATTTTGACTTTATCGACCGCAGTTGTGCCTGTGCCTCTCCGCCCTCCTTAGCTAAATCCGTTTTCCGTGTTTTCTTTAAAGCGAAAAAGTCTGTGACTTTAACTCTTTATTTCACAGTACAGTCAAGTGGTACACTACTTTGTCAAGGCATCGATTGTCCAGAGTGGGATGCCAAAGAATGTGAAATTCTAAAACAATGTGTTTATAGTTATATGTGCGACCGAAACATTGACAAACTGTCTCGTGTGTTACTACAGACACCGGTGAGATTTTGTAGTGGAATGTCCGACAGTGTGTCTTTACTTACTTCATCAGTTGACCTTACTCAAATGTCTGCTTCACCACAACTTACTCCTGATGCAGTATCGTCTCTCCAAAATCACAGCTACTTGTGGAATCTACAAATGATAACCATGGACAAGACGGCATTATTTTGTTTCCCCTACACCACCTCCTGCCATCCTAATGTCAGTATGAAAAGTGATGCTAAAAAGAAAAAGACTTCACCGGTTGCAAAGCGGACTCGTCTTCAGTACAGACATTCTTCACACCGATCAGCCCACGGCCGTTCTCCTCCCAGCCCTCTTCCCCAACTGAACCGACGAATAACTCAACTGGAACAGTCTGTCAACTCTTTGTCTACTTATTCCATTTTTGATGATGATGAATTTACTTCTGTGATTGAAAATGTGAAAACCGCCACTAAAAATGAACTGCGTGTAAACTTTATCGATAAATTTAATTCCATATGTTCTAAAATTGACGATCTTAATTCTGTAATAACTAATTTGGATTCTGTTAACAGACAATTGATCAAAGACAACCACTCTATAAAATCACAACTAGGTTCTTTACAAAACGAAATAAAGAAAATCAGAACAAAACAGAATGTCTGTGCAACCACTGGCACTCAGACATCAGAAGACTACTGTCTGTCTCAGTCTTCCTCGAAGCAAAATGCCAGTTCACAAACCGACACACCTTGGTGTTGTTCAGAGACTAACGGTGTCAGTACACAGACTGAACTCCTTCCCAGCTGCCCAGTGCCGGACACATTGTCCCCAGTCAGTGACAGTGCTGAACAGTCCATCAAAGAAATCACAGCCCTGATAATGATCCTTCACTAGGACTGAATCAGACTGACCGTGTACAATCCAAAGTCCAGGCTGAATCCAGTACTAGAATACCTGCTGACTGTGACAACAAAGAGAGTTCAAATTCCCCTCTCCGTTCTACCCTCCTGTCACAACAAAGATGATACAAATTTACATTACTCTGTCCAGACTTCCAACCTCTATTCTGTTCTTTCTAACTCTGACACTGAGACAGTGTCTGATTTCAAATCTCAGTACACAGCTGGTAAGCTGAAGGAAGATGTCCAATGGCCAAGTCAAAGCCCCCTTCCCGCCCTTCTCCCATGGAAACTTTAGGTCACATGTCTGTTCCCAGCAGAGCGACAGTTTTACTGATAGGAGACTCCACTATTCGTTTCATGGATCCAAAACGTTTAAGCCCCAAGACAAGAACGACTTTTTAAGATATGTGTTCCTGGTATGTCAATAAAAGATCTCCACGCATGGCTCCTTTCCGCACCAACATCCACATCCTTAAATGACCTCATAATCCATGTTGGTGTAAACTCTTGCCCGTCAGGTGTCGTATCCTTTGATACCTGGTCTGAACTCATCCTTACATGTTGTAAAACGTTTCCCAATGCTCACATTACTTTCAGCTCCATCCTGCCAGCTAAAGGGAAACACTCTTTCAATAATGCCATAATTCCGTCAAATAGCAACCTTAGAGATGCCTGCAATCGCCACAGAGTACGTTTCATTGATCATTTTCCCTGTTTTTATTCAGATCCAACTTTATACAGTGACACAATCCATCCCAGTGCGAGAGGCACTGCCAGACTCGCACAAAATCTGAAAACGCTGTGGCACAATCGTCCTCATTCTGACAAGTACCATTCCATTGCTCCCTTCCCTAATCGGAAACGTTCTGCAGGCTATACGCAGCAAAGAAATACATCTGAACCTGTCGTGAACCCTCTTACTATCAATTCA
>CM031615.1:40280058-40281974 GCA_018398815.1 Conus ventricosus | reverse complement strand
GAGAGAAGAGGAGACAGAGACAGAGACAGAGAGAGAGACAAGGGGACAGAGACAGAGACAGAGACAGAGACACAGAGAGAGGACAGACTAGCGGAGAAGAGAGGTGAAGAGATGAAAATTCTTTGAATATTCCGAATAACTGCGGCTACACAGTTTCTCAGCTAAAATGTAGAATTCATGCGCATCTACTGCTGACTTAACATTCACACTTGTTCAGTTAGCGTTACACGCCTGTTACCTGCACATTTATATCCTGTGTGGCCAGTGTTACATGCCCGTTGCCTGCACACTTGTTTCCTGTGTAGCCAGTGCTACTTTCTGTTACCTGCACACTTGCCACCTGTGTAGCCAGTGTTACATTTGTTATCTACACACTTTTTTCCTGTGTATCCAATGTTACATGTCTGTTATCTGACAGAAAGACAGACAGACAGACAGACCACACACACGCACGCACGCACGCACGCACGCACGCACGCACACACACACACACACACACACGGGAGAGAGAGCGAGCGAGCGAGAGAGAGAGAGAGAGAGAGAGAGAGAGAGAGAGAGAGAGAGAGAGAGAGAGAGAGAGAGAGAGCTCTGTTTGTGTGCCAGTCTGCCCGAAAACCCATTATGACCTCACACTAAAGACAGTTCACGGGTCCTCGTCCTACCAGCCATAGGGGCAGTAAACTGCCAGGGTTCACTAAGTCTGGAGCACGGCATCATAGAAGGCAGGGCCCATCTCTCTCCTTCCGCCGCCTTTTGTTCTTCCCTAAACTGAATCAGATTCCCATTTATTGTCAGGATGACAGAGAGGGATCTGAAGCCGAAAACATTCGGACCCCACTCGTTGTTGGAACGAACTCAGGGCCATCTGGTCCACAGGAAAACGTTCTGTCCACTGGAGTACGGGCAAAGGAATCACATCAAAGGAAATTTCAGTGTGACAGTGTAGTAAAACGAAGCAATGTATGGCTTTAAAACCAATTTAAGGGAAAGGGGGGTGGGGGTGAGGGTTGAGGGAGAGGGGTAGTGATGGTGAGTTGGGGTGGTTGTAAAGGAGGAACCGCGCAAGAGAGAGAGGAAGGGACAGCTCTCTTTCTGCATATAGTTTCTTTATATATATATATATATATATATATATATATATATATATGTGTGTGTGTGTGTTATATAATATATATATATATATATATATATATATATATGTGTGTGTGTGTGTGTGTGTGTGTGTATGCCTCTCTAGCTCTCCATATATATATATATATATATATATATATATATATATATATATATATATATTATAATATGGAGAGAGAGAGAGAGAGAGAGAGAGAGAGAGAGAGAGAGAGAGACAGACAGACAGACAGACAGACAGACAGACAGACAAAACAGACAGACAGACAGAACAGACAGACAGACAGAACAGACAGATATCCAGAGGAAAGCTACCACCTTTTTTGATTAGGAATTTTTATTTTCAAACTGAAAAATTTTGGCAGGAAAAAAAAAAGAAAGGCATTTCCTTATAGTCCATTTCTTGAATTGACGAATGCTAAGTTCACGTCCTACCTCAAAAAACTTAGGGCGTGATCACGTCCCAAGCACCCAAGGGAAGCAAGACGAACGTTGCACCCTCATTAGCAACTGTGAAGACCCCGGGCATTGTTCAATACAGCGCATCCATCACCCTCTCATCGACAGCTCCAGACGTTAGAGCTTCTGCAGGGAGATGATGCGTGGTGCAATCAGCTCTGTAGGCAGCTGGTCCACGCTCTGCACGTGCACTGGGAGGGCGCGCACCAGCCTGCCTACCCAGTTGATCCTATGGGGAGAGATCGCTGGCCAAGAGTCACAATGCTGCTGTTTATCCTGTAGCGACTTCTTCAGAGTTCTCCTATCTGACTTCATTCCATTTCCTTGAA
>CM031615.1:40250058-40275058 GCA_018398815.1 Conus ventricosus | reverse complement strand
AGGGAATGAAGAAGAGACTAATGTAAGAACGGAGTTCACGAAATGTGGTACAAAAGTGCAACAAATGAGTCACATACTGAGGACAGGAGGATTCAAAAGATTATACCAAAGATGCAACTTCGTAGGAGATCCTTTATGAATTAATGATTTGTCAGAGACCTCTGGCAGGAGGCTTGGAATACACAGACGGATAACAAACTCTTTCAGATCCGTCCAAACCTAAAGGAGTTCCTCTCATCTACGTCTGGTGGTCGTAAAGAAGAAACAGTTCTATGCAGGCTGCACACTGGCCATTCGTATTTTACCCATTCATACCTTTTAAAGAGGGAAGAAGCTCCATGGTGCATTCCATGTCATGTGCCACTCACAACGAAACATGTTCTTTTAGAGTGTTGGGACTTGCATGATGTGAGACACAAACATTTTACAGCAGATTCCATGAAAACCTTGTTCAGAGACGTTCCGCCTGACGCGATCTTTGAGTTCTTGAAAGAGATTAACATTTTTCATCGGATCTGAGATTTTACAATGGAAAGTTTTTTTTTTTGTTTTGTTTTTTTGTTTTTTTTTAAAACAAACTTTCGGATCGGTCTTTAGAAGATGTATTTTAAAGAACTGTGTGAATGAATGACTTGTGAATTGATTTTAACGTGGTGACAGCCCAAATATGGCCCGTTGCGGTTGGCTGGGCTATAAGCAACATTATCTTATCTTATCTTATCTTAGGAGATCCTTTGCTGAACAGGGAGCCAGTGAAGAGAGCTAAGTAACAGCGAAATATGACGAAATGTAAACGAGCGAAAGATGAGGCAGGCAGCATGATTTTGGACCATCTGACATTTCTTGATGAGACACCATTGGGGGCCAGACAATAGAGCATTGCAATCATCCAAATGAGGGTGTACCAACGTGCAGGCAAGGCATCTTCGGAAAGGAGGTGACGGATGATAGCGGTGCTACGGAGCTGAAGAAAACAAACTGGAACAACATCACCAACATCCTTTGAAAGGAAAGAGTTTGATCCAGTGTCACATCGAGATTCTGAGCAGAAGAAGAAGAAGAATGAGTGATTGATGTGTCACTGAGGTCGATGGAAGATGAAATAAAGGGATGATTCAAGTACCTAGCTGAAGAGATCGACATAATTTTAAGTTTTGTCTTTGTTCAGTTTACGTTTGTTTTCTGTCATCTAGTTTTTTAAAAATGTCAGATGCACACGATTGAGTGCTTCCAATCATTGTCAGAGGATAAGAAAGGGACCACGAAGTAGGTTGCAGATTGCCATAAGAGAAACTGTGATGGAAAAAAGAATGTTGATTGATAACAGCGGAGGCAGGGTAAGTATACACAATAAAAAGGACTGGCCAAATACTGAGCCCTGAGGCACACCGTAGAGTAATCGAGCTTGGTTGGGAGTAGAACCGTTGCCTGATGTAACTTGACTTCGAACAGTGATGTAGGAGCTAAACCAGTTGAGGACTGTGTCAGAGAGACAAAAAGAGTTATACGAAAGGAGGGAAGAATAGAATGGTCGACGATATCAAAGCTGCAGAAATCTCGCTGAGAGGCAAGAGATATGTTCTTGTCAAGGACAGTAAGTCATTGATATTCTTAAGACGAGAGGGTTTCAGTGCTATGGCCAGAGCGACTGGCAGACAGAAGGGGGTGAACAAGGCTGTTAGAATGAAGATGATACATGAGCTGAGCACGAACAATTTTTCAAGCAAAAAAAATGCATGGCCATTAGCCTGGGAAAATTTAATGAAGTTCTGAGACTAATCTCACCAACAAAGAAGTCGGAATAGGCCTGTGGAAGATTAGAGAGGGAAGATTAGAAGGAATAGAATAATCAAGATTGTTTTTAAAAGTGTCAGTAATGTTGTAGAACTGTTTTGAAGCTGAACAAGCAAGAAATTCGACATTGCAGTGAGCACATTACATTGCAGTGAGCCCATTACATTGCAGTGAGCCCATTACATTGCAGTGAGCCCATTACATGCAGTGAGCACATTACATTGCAGTGAGCCCATTACATTGCAGTGAGCCCATTACATTGCAGTGAGCCCATTACATGGCAGTGAGCACATTACATTGCAGTGAGCCCATTACATGGCAGTGAGCACATTACATTGCAGTAAGCCCATTACATGCAGTGAGCCTATTACATTGCAGTGAGCCCATTACATTGCAGTGAGCCCATTACATTGCAGTGAGCCCATTACATGGCAGTAAGCCCATTACATGGCAGTGAGCACATTACATTGCAGTGAGCCCATTACATTGCAGTAAGCCATTACATTGCAGTGAGCACATTACATTGCAGTAAGCCCATTACATTGCAGTGAGCCCATTATATTGCAGTGAGCCCATTACATTTCAGTAAGCCCATTACATGGCAGTAAGCCATACATTGCAGTGAGCCCATTACATGGCAGTGAGCCCATTACATTGCAGTGAGCCCATTACATTGCAGTGAGCCCATTACATTGCATGACCCATTACATGCAGTGAGCCCATTACATTGCAGTGAGCCCATTACATTGCAGTGAGCCCATTACATTGCAGTGAGCCCATTACATGGCAGTGAGCCCATTACATTGCAGTGAGCACATTACATTGCAGTGAGCACATTACATTGTATTAAGTCCATTACATTGCAGTGAGCCCATTACATTGTAGGGAGCACATTACATTGCAGTGAGCACATTACATTGCAGTGAGCGCATTACATTGCAGTGAGCCCATTACATTGCAGTGAGCACATTACATTGCAGTGAGCACATTACATTGCAGTGAGCGCATTACATTGTAGGAGCATATTACATTGCAGTGAGCACATTTTACAGCATGAATAATATCATAAAAAATAGTCTTTTAAATACTTGCTAATGTACAGTTAACCCAGAGTTAAGCAAAGTATGGCGCATGGCTACATGCCGATGTGACCACATGCCGATGCCGATGTGACCACATGCCGATGTGACCACATGCCGATGCCGATGTGACCACATGCCGATGTGACCCAATAGCTCACAACGACACGTGGTCACATCGGCGTATGGTCACATTGGCAAGTCTACCATTCTTTGGTAAAATACTGAAAATCATGGTCACAACGACACCGTAGTCACAACAACACATGGTCACAAAGACACATGGTCATAACGACACGTGGTCACAACGACACATGGTCACAACAACATATGGTCACAACAAACACGTGGTCACAACGACACATGGTCACAACGACACACGGTCACAACGACACGTAGTCACATCGACAGGTCCCGTGTGGTTTGACTCAGTCAAGAAATAATGTAAGAGATTTGTGGGCTCATGCTGCAGTCTCGGATCTGCTGTATCTCGCGTGCTGCAGAATTTCAAAGAGTTCACTCAAACGACTGCTGTTTTTTTTTTAGTTTGCAAGGACACTGATGCCAGAAGCATATTTCCGACTAGTACTTTGTGCATCATACCGCAAAAAGTGCACGTCAACGGATACCCTGAATGAGCATTAAAATAAACACCCATGACAGTCAAAACAGTAAGGAAACCCATCCTATCCCCGTATTGCGTGTATACAGGACTACGGCTTTGGTATGGTAAAACATCTCTCTCTCTCTCTCTCTCTCTCTCTCTCTCTCTCTCTCTCTCTCTCTCTCTCTCCTCTCTCCTCTCTGTCGCTCTCGCTCTCGCTCTCTCTCTCTCTCTCTCTCTCTCTCTCTCTGAAAACACCACCAATGCACACGACCCCTCTATTTTCGCTCGTATGCGTGCCAGCACCCAACAAAGTACGAACAAGAATACACAAGATGAAGGCCAACCTAGCATTCATTTTGTTCCATTCCGGATCTCTTGCTGCGTCGTTTCCTAAACTTGGTGGATGATTCAAGTGGCTGACACTGCAACTGATCTCACGTGGTAGTCACTTTCACACTGTGTACCCAAAGGTGTCTTGCTGTCTTGGGAGTTGATTAGTTTCTCCACAGTGGTGGATTGATGGTCATCAGATCATGTGGCTGTCACTGCAACTGCAGCAACTGATCTCACATGGTAGTCACTTTCATATTGTGTACCCAGTCGTGTCCCGTTGTCTTGGGAGGTGATCAGTTTCTCCACAGTGGGTGGATTGATGGGTCATTAGATCAGAGTTTAGCCTGCTGTCCTAGATAGTCACACCTCTGGGACAGTGAAAGAAAATTGTGGATCAGTTTTGTGGATTCGTTGTCAGATTTGCATTACATGTCGATCACCGTTTTACTATCCATCAAGCGGAGATGATTGGTGTTTTAACCCTACGAGTGCGTTCGGCCGCGAGTGCGCAAGTGTGTGTGTATGTGTGTGTGTATGCGTGTGTGTGTGTGTGTGTGTGTGTGTGTGTGTGTGTGTGTGTGTGTGTGTGTGTGTGTGTGTGTGTGTGTTTCCGTACGTATGCGTATCTGGTGCGAGTGTACGCGCGCTCGAGTGTGTGTGTGTGTGTTGCTCTCATTTTCATTACTTTAGAACTTTTTTTTTTTACAAAGAACTGTGCTCTTTTCCCTCCTGTTTACAGATGTTTAAGAGTGAAATTGGTGGATAAAACTAAACAACAAAAAGCTAGATTCGTCAGCATACCAACGACAGCGATAAGTACATAATCTTAACAACAAAAAGAACAACCACAACTAGAAAACAACATCTATTCTTTTTAAGTAATACTGATAGTGTGCTTTTGAAGTGGCCCCCCAAATGTTTCCTCTTTATCAGTGAAAACGTAGAGGAGTTAAACATGAAATTATGGCTCTATCACCGTTTCAAACAGAGATATGGTAGAGAGTGAAACAAACAGAAATATGATAAAGAGTGAAGCAGATATGGTAAAGAGTGAAACAGAGATAGGGTGAGAGTGAAAGGGGGCCAAGCTGAAAGCAAAATCTCCACTGAAGTTGGTGGTAACAGTTTCTTGGTGGCGGCGATAGCGCAGGTAAGGGAGGTTATCAACACTGTTCCGTGCAATTTACTCAGGAAAAACCACGCTCGTCACGTTAATCGTCACTGGACGCCTTTGAAGTGGTGGCTGGGAGCCACTCGTTCGCAGGGTGGTCGCGGAAGTGACGTTATCGGAACCTGCCAGCGTGCACCAGCGCGGCGTGGCGTGCATGCTGCGTCACAAGCCTGGTATAAAACTTGTGAGGGGCTGAGAAGCTGCAGCCAGATAAGTGCAACAAGATACGTCACGGGAGAATAGGAAAGGGGGGGGGGGGGGGGGTGGGGGCGGAGGGAAGTGGGTTAAGTGGGATGGTAGACCACGAGTTCGCGCTTTAATGTTGTCGGTTCGAATCCGTTGGAGCCCGAAATGAAGAGAAAAAAAAAGGAAATTTTCACTGCCGTGTTAATGTGTGGTCGTTGTGATGGGTATTAAGATAATCGGTTACATAGGTGTCTCACATTATTCTCCCACGAATGATTTGTCCGTCCGCCGTATCAACAAGAATTGTAAAACACGAGCCCCTCACCCACTTCAGAAGAAGTTATGATGATGGGAGAAGGGGGGGGGGGGGGGGGGGGGGGGAGGGGGTGAGGGGGGGGGGGGGCTTCTAAATATGACTTTGCTGT
This sequence comes from Conus ventricosus, assembly GCA_018398815.1. Lineage (NCBI taxonomy): Eukaryota > Metazoa > Mollusca > Gastropoda > Neogastropoda > Conidae > Conus > Conus ventricosus. The sequence goes on along the minus strand of CM031615.1, from coordinate 40,269,463 downwards.
CTTTTCGGCCTTTAGCCCTGTGAAGACCACCTAATCTTCTTTATAGAAATAAAAAAAATGAAGTGGATTTCAAACGGACGGAAGAAGAAGTTGATTCAGGAAACAGATTGTGTTATGGTTAATTTTTATCTGTATTTTATTTACAAACGCTGATACTCATTTCGCCACTAGGTGTAAAGTTCTTAGTGACTGGTAGGAGGAGCGCTGGGAATTCAGCTGTTGGACCTGTGGTAGGTGTGGATGCTACACCTCAGTGTAGTGGCTGGTAGCTGATGGACCTGTGGTAGGTGTGGATGCTACACCTCAGTGTAGTGGCTGGTAGCTGCTGATGGACCTGTGGTAGGTGTGGATATTACACCTCAGTGTAGTGGCTGGTAGCTGATGGACCTGTGGTAGGTGTGGATATTACACCTCAGTGTAGTGGCTGGTAGCTGATGGACCTGTGGTAGGTGTGGATGCTGCACCTCAATGTAACCGACAGGGGGCGGTAGGGAAGAAATGGTAGCACGAGGAAGGGGGGGGGGGGGGGGGGAGATCGTACGGTAAAGACGAGAGGTGGTTTTGTTGGTAAAAGCAGAGACCTTAGTGGGAAGATGGAGGGAAGGGGGGGGGGGGGGGGGGGGGATACAGGTAACAATCACTGCCCATTCGACATGTTCAGGACAGCAGATGGGGAGAGAGGGGTGGGACATACATGTAACAATCACTGCCCATCCGACATGTTCAGGACAGCAGATGGGGGAAGAGGGGTGGGATATACAGGTAACAATCACTGTCCATCCGACATGTTCAGGACAGCAGATGGGGGGGGGGGGGGGGGGCATACTGGTAACAATCACTGTCCATCGACATGTTCAGGACAGCAGATGGGGGGGGGGGGGGGGGGGGGGGGGGCGGGGGGGGGGGGGCGAGGTGGGGGAGAGTGGGGACATACAGGTAACAATCATTGCCCATCCGACATGTTCAGGACAGCAGATGGGGGAAGAAGGGTGGGGGCGGGGGAAGGGCATACAGGTAACAATCACTGCCAGTCCAACATTTTCAGGACAGCAGATGGGGGGGAAGAGGGGTGGGATATACAGGAAACAATCACTGCCCATCCGACAGGTTCAGGACAGCAGATGGGGTGGGGGTGGGGGGGGGGGAAAAGGGGGGGGGGGACATACAGGTAACAATCACAACTCATCAGACATGTTCAGGACAGCCGGGGGCTGGTGTTCTTTGAGCACATTGATTTCCCGGCACTCAAACATGGACTTTTTGATTTGTGAACATGCGTGTGTGTGTGTGTGTGTGTGGTGTGTGTGTGTGTGTGGGGTGTGTGTGTGTGTGTGTGTGTTGAGGGGGTGGGGGGGAACAGGGGAGTGGGGATGAAGGAATCATTCCAAAACTTCACCCCAAACACGCAGTGAACGCTATGTTTCCCTTTTCCTCGGGTTACCAGTGAAAAGGGCACAGCTTTTTACGGGTGTGGCGGCTGTTCTGGGTTTGCTACCATGTGATTTGGGGTTCTGCTTAGCTGGGTTCGGGGAACCCTGGGGTTCGCACTGCTGGCCTGAGCGAGTGAAGTGGTTCATCTACCTGACCAACTGGACCTACATGCTGCTGCCCGTGGAGACGGTGGTGGAGGCGGTCAGTGTCATTTACGTCCATGCGTGCAGGAAGGACATCGTGCAGTGTGAGTGCTGCCCTCACTGCTGTCCTTATCCTCGTCTTCTTCCCACTCATTTTCTCTCTCTCTCTCTCTCTCTCTTCTCGCTCTCTCTCTCTCCTCTCTCTCTCTCTCTCTCTCTTCTCTCTCTCTTTTCTCTCTCTCTCTCTCTTCTCTCTCTCTGACTGTGTTTTTCCAGGCCGCTGTCCCTCTATCAGCATCAGTGCATTGAGAAAAATATGGTGTAAGTGATTTGCGTTCGCCCTCTCCTCACCCCATCCTCTCTCTCTCTCTCTCTTCTCTCTCTCTCTCTCTCCTCTCTCTCTCTCTCTCTCTCTCTCTCTCTCTCTTCATTCTTTTGTCATCTTGTATTATTACGGAGTATATTTATCTCTGATTTTGGAAATATTACTGTCATATAACTGTTTATATACCCCTACATGAGGGGCAATGGCCTTAACGAATCCATATCATTCATTCATTCATTCATTTATTCTATAAGCTTCCATGTATGCGTGTGAGCAAGATCAGTCGTGGGTGCATTTTCATGTGACATGGTGCAATGTATAATTCTAAGTATACATTATCATGTGGATTCGATCAGCACATGGTAACAATGTTACACTTAGTACGTAATGTCCTGATACGATTGTCATTTTTGTTCTCAAGGTTTGCGTCTGTGAGCTAAATAGCGAAATCTCAATCTGCTGAGAGACAAAGCCGTTAGCTATATTTGAGTTGTAAGAGCGTGCACGTGTGTGTGTGTGTGTGTGTGTGTGTGTGTGTGTGTGTGTGTGTGTGTGTGTGTGTGTGTGTGTGTGTGTGTGTGTGTGCTTGCAAGCGCGCTTATGTGAACGTGCTTCATTATTTATTCACTGACACTATTTCTGAAACGAAGTCCCATGGACTAAAGCCACTAATCACCTGAACTGACCCTGATGTCCACAGGTCAGCAGACGGCTGCCATGCCCTGGTACCTCAAGGTACAGTGGACACTGTACAACGTGGTCACCACGGGGTCCTCATGGTCACTGCTGGTACTGGACCATGCTCTACAAAGGTCAGTCTGATCGCCGCCAGTTCCATTCCCCTGGGTGGTGTTGTGTTGGTGTTCCCACTGGCCTTTAAAACCTTTATGTCATTCTGGTGGTTGTCTTGTAGTCGTCCTCTGCCATATACCCTCTCCCTCCCTCTGATTTCCTTGTCCTGGGATAGAAGCTCAAAGGTTGCAATGACAGACTCTCGGCTGTCATGAGTCTCAAGAATCCTCAGTCCTGTATGTGCAGTAAGATAGAAGTGTTAAATCAACCCAGCCCTCTCTGTTGCCCATCCGTGACTTTTAAGGTCTACAATGCGACCTCAACTGTTCCCTGTAGAATGGTCTTGGACAGGAAGTCATGGAGAGATACATGTCCACCCGCCACTGTACCTGTATGAATGGTGTTGTACAGGGAGTCATGTGTGAGATACATGCTCACCCTCCACTGCACCCTGTAGAATGTGTATCCAGACTGCCCCAAATCACTCACTAGAGAGAAGGAACAGGGCGGGGTTAGTTTTGGTCGGGCTAAAATGTTCGCCATTCCCACGCTCGCCCTCACTCCCCCAACGCCCACCCGTCCCCCCCCCCCCCCCCCCCCCCCCCCCCCCCCCCCCCCCCCCCCCCCCCTGTCGCTCGCTCCAATTCAGGTACAGTTTGCTTTGATTGATTCGTTTTGTTGTCGGGGACATTTGGGGAGCATTTTGAAGGAGGGGGTGATTTGGGACAAAGAGGAAAGTTGGTCTGGACTGACCGCTCTGAGGGTGTTTGGACTCCTGTCCTCTCTCACCCACCGGAGATAGGTTTCGGGCATGGAGCGATCACAGATATGTTGCACTGGGCCCCTCTGGAAAGTCTGTTGTGAAGACTATTGTTATCAATACAACGCAACACAACACAACACAACACAACACAACACAACACAACACAACGTGCAACACAACACAGGAAGATGTACAAGTTGTCTTCAGAAAGCCACATAATCTCAATTAGTCCAAGGAAGATACACATAATCTTCAAAGAAGACACACAATAATCTCCAAAGGATGACGCAACAATCTCCAAAGGAAGACACACATAATCTCCAAAGGGACACACACATAATCTCCAAAGGAAAACGCCAATAATCTCCAAAGGAAGACGCAATAATCTCCAAAGGAAGAAACTACAATGACTTCAAGAAGGAAGACAATCAAGTTCAGGAACTCGAACCTGAAACGTGTGTGTGTTGTGTGTGTGTGTGGTGTGTGGTGTGTGTGTGTGTGTGTGTGTGTGTGTGGCGTGCGTGGGTGCGTGGTGTGTGCGTTGCGTGCGTGCGTGCGTGGGTGCGTGCGTGTGTGTGTGTGTGTGCTACCCGCTGGGCCAACTCTTCAAAGATTTAGGACCACGTACGATGCTTTCTGTCTGAATGAAGCCAGATACCACTTTGTTACGGTGTGTAGGAAGGGAGGGAGGAGAGGGCAGGGATAGAGAGGGTGCACCTCTGACATTGACAAATAGGAAGAACCGGAAAACGCCCATTAAGGCTGTGGACAAGAGGCGGCACCAGCCACGTGGCTGGAAGGGGAGGAAGGGGGTGGGAAAGGGGAGCAGATTCTGACGTTTATAGAGGTGTGGCTGGGTGAAAATGTATCCTTCACAATGAACTAATTGGGGATGGGGGGTGGGGGGTGGGGGGGTGGGGGGGGGTACATACAGGTGCTGGCTGTAAATGATGGGCAGTTGATTCGTTCGGATTTCGTTTTGTTTCGTTTTGTTGTTTTGTTCTTTTTTTGTTTTGGGTCAGATTAATTAGTCGCCTAGTAGCTGATTCGTTTCACTTTTTGTCGTTTTTTTGTTTCTTTTTATTCTTATACATTGCAAAAATGGAGTGAAAGAGAGAGCGAAGTGAATAAATGATACCAAAATTCGAAGCAAAACAAATCATATTTACAATGCATTTTGAAAAAAATAGAAGGGAGAGCTGAACAGAAAGACATAGAGAGAATGGAGAGGCCAGAGAGAGAGAGAGAGAGAGAGAGAGAGAGAGAGAGAGAGAGAGAGAGAGAGAGAGAGAGAGAGAGTTAAAAACTAAAATTTCTTTGGACGAATAATAATAAGAACAAATCCGCCAGTTCCTCAAAAGAATAAAAACAAAGCAAAGCAAAACAAAACAAAACAAAAGAAAAGAAAGCAAAATCTTACTCGAGGTACTGACGAGCACGTGAGCTTAATATGATACCACTCTGGGCGGTTACTGTTGACGGAGTAAGGAAAACAAAACCCATCCCCTTTGTGTTGTATTTGGCCAGCACATGCAGATAATGCACTCAAGTTTCAAACTGTAATTCACTTCACGGAAGTCGACTTTTTTTGTTATGCATAAAATTGTGTGAAATGTGTTCCGTTCCCTTTTCAGTTCGCTATTCATGTTGTAGAAAATTGCGTCCTTCTTTTTTTCTATTCCATTGAAATTACGCCACCATGTGAAAAGCTCACATTCATGCTTCAGAGCCATTGACACATGGGTAGTTTTTAACTTTCACTGTTTGCCAACTGAAGTTCCAAGCTTGTTTGTTCGCACACACACATACACAGGTGACAAGGAGATTGGGGCGGTGAGGATTTCCTTCCACGCCATCAACTCTGTGTACGTCCTGCTCAACCTCTTCCTGACGGCCACACCCACCCGACTCTTGCACTGCCTGCACCCGGTGCTCTTCGGGGTGGCCTACACCCTTTTCACCGCCCTCTCCACCTGTCTGGGGCACCAACCTGAACGGGGAGCCTTTTATCTACCGTGTCACCGACTGGTCCCGCCCCGCCAAGACCCTGGTGACGGCTTCGCTCAGCAACTTCCTGGCCGTTCCCATCATGCACCTGGCCGTCTTCCTGTTCCGCTGGGCGGCGGAGAGGGCGTGGAGGTGTTGGAGGGGCACGCGGGGAAGAGGGGGGAGGGGGCGGGGCGGGAGGAGCGGGGGAGTGGCGTGCATAGACTTGGGGGAGAGGGCAGGGGAGAGCAGCAGCGTGCAGGGGGAGCCACTGGTGGACGGGGAGTGAGGAGAACGGTCGTGGATTGGACAGGTGGAGTACTGTTGTCACCATTGTGCAGCTACAATGCAGTTAACCCCCAAACTGTGGCCGTTAACAGGCAGTGAAGATGTGAAAGGCGGTGTACTGTTGCAGGCATGGTGCACTATAGTGCTGTAAACCCCATCAACTGTGCCCCTAAATGGACAGTGAAGATTTAACACGTTGCTGTACAGTATTAAAACGTTGTGTAGCTCCAGTGAGACAAACACCCGAACAAAGCTCCCATGACAGGGAATGAAGACAACGATCATTCACCTCAAATGATGTTGTACACTTCTAATCACTGTGTATGTAAAGAAAAAAAAAACAACAACTAAAGGTACCCATTTATTCCCTGCGGAATGGACAGGATTATTAAGGTGGAAGTCCGACCCAATGAATGGTCCGAACTCGCTACCTTTAGCTCCGCAGGCAAACGCACTAACCACTTGACTTCGGGCCCGTCTCACTGTATAATTACAGTGAAGTCAAAAGCCCAGATTATGCTATATAGTGAGGAATGAAGCTTTATGGTGTGAATAGAGACAGTGCTATCTGGTTTAAAGTTACAGACAAGTGAAGCACTAAACCGATGTCTCTTTCATGGAAATGAAGACAATGGTGACAACTAAAAAACGCTATGGTGCAGATGTAAATATTGTGCAATTAAAGTGAGGTGAAGTACAAACGATGTTAGGGGGAAGTAAAGACCAGAAATGTTAAATTGAGGCAAAACAGCAATGTCACAGTGAGGTAAAACACCAGACAATTTTACAGTGAAGAAAAACGCCAGACAATGTTACAGTGAGGTAAAACACCAGACAATGTTACAGTGAGGCGAAACACCAGACAATGTTACAGTGAAGTTAAACACCAGATAGTTTCACGGTGAGGTAAAAAAAAGAAGACAATGTTACAGTGAGGCGAAACATCAGACAATGTTACAGTGAGGTAAAACACCAGAAAGTTTCACAGTGAGGTAAAACACCAGACAATGTTACAGGGAGGTAAAACACCAGACAATGTTACAGTGAAGTAAAATACCAATGTTACAGTGAGGTAAAACACCATACAATGTTACAGTGAGGTAAAACACCATACAATGTTACAGTGAGGTAAAACACCATACAATGTTACAGTGAGGTAAAACACCATACAATGTTACAGTGGAGGTTAAGCACCAGACAGTTTCACGGTGAGGTAAAACATCAGACAGTGTTACAGTGAAGCAAAACACCAGCCAATGTTACAGTGAGGTAAAACACCAGCCAATGTTACAGTGAGGTAAAACACCAGACAATGTTACAGTGAGGTAAAACACCAGACAATGTTACAGTGAGGCAAAACACCAGACAATGTTACAGTGAGGCAAAACACCAGACAATGTTATACTAAGGTAAACACTAGACAGTTTCACAATGACGTCAAACACCAGACAATGTTATGATAAGATAAACACTAGACAGTTTCACAATGAAGTCAAACACCAGACAATGTTATGATAAGATAAACACTAGACAGTTTCAAATGAAGTCAAACACCAGACAATGCTATGATAAGATAAACACTAGACAGTTTCACAATGAAGTCAAACACCAGACAATGCTATGATAAGATAAACTAGACAGTTTCACAATGACGTCAAACACCAGACAATGTTATGATAAGATAAACACTAGACAGTTTCACAATGAAGTCAAACACCAGACAATGTTATGATAAGATAAACACTAGACAGTTTCACAATGAAGTCAAACAGCAGACAATGTTATACCAAGGTAAACACCAGACAGTTTCATAGTGAGAGAAAACACCAGACAGCATCAGCGAGCAAACAGGAGCACATCCGCTTTTCCCGCTTGACCATTTTGAGATCTGTAACGTGAGGAGAAAACGGATTAAACGTCAGCACAGAACGACGTAACGTTAACGAACAACTGTCCAAATATATCAGCACAAACTCATTAATGTCGGTAGACAGTAAATGGCTGTCCATAGTTAAAGAACGGCGACGTCATTCATTGACATCAGTGCATAGATTTAGCATTAATTAGACGGAAACAATGGTAACTTCTACAGTTTTAAGCATCAATGTTATCAAGGTGATGTGAACGCTGAAATATTGCTTGACGTAAGTTCAAGGGAAGTCTGTGTCTATGTAAAGTGTTGCAAATATCTGAAAATGATGAAGTAAGCCCACACCGGCTGTTAATTGGTATCTGCCTTTTAGTTGTGAAGGAAACAGGAAATTGTGGCATTGTCCGTTTTTAACCCGCCAACAAAATTCGTCAATACCTTAGACATTCATTATCTGTATTACTAATGAATCTTTCAAACAGACAAACATACACACACGCGCGCGCACACACACAGGCAGGCCCACACACACACACACACACACACAAGCTCACACACGCGCTTGCACATGTACACACAGACACACAGACACACACACACACTCTCTCTCTCTCTCTCTCTCTCTCTCTCTCTCTCTCTCTCTCTCTCTCTCTCTCTCTCTCTCTCTGTCACAGTGTCAGATTTGTGAATATCTCATCGGAAAAAAGATGGGGAAAGAAACTTCATGCTGATAATCATTATGCAAAAGAAAGCAGGGATCGAAAAGAAGTACAAATATCGTTGACATCAATAGGACAGAAAGTATGTCATGTTCAGAACACGCTGTTACCTTGTAAGTGATTTCACAATTCAGCAAGTATAGAATATCTGCTATGGCATATCATCTTCTCCATAAGCTGCACACAAGACTGTGGCAACAAATTATCTAACCATTGTGTGCACATACTTCGAGTCTCTTTTGTTGTTCTTCCTCCCGCGAAAGACAAGACAGCAATGCGCCCTTGTGAATGAATACAGGAACGTTTTTAGAAACGCCAGAACTCCATATGCCGTTCTGCTAGTAACTGGGTATATACTGTACCAAGAACTCGACTTGTTGCCATGATGGGGGGAAGGGGGGTGAGGTGAGGGGGCGGGGGGTGGGTGGGTGGGGAACAAAATTTATATGAAAGGATTTGGCAGCAGGGAGCGGAAATGAATAATGACTGCAGGACCGTGGACTGGGTCTCATTTAGACTCTCTGTGTGTGTCTGACTTCCTGTCTGTCCGTTTGTCTGTGTACATATTTAAATGTTGGTCTGTCTGTCTGTGTTTGCCTATCAGTCGGTTGCTCTGTCTGTCTGTCTGTCTGTCTGTCTGTCTGTCTGTCTGTCTGTCCGTGTGTGTGTGTGTGTGTGTGTATGTGTGTGTGTGTGTGTGTGTGTGTGTGTGTGTGTGTGTGGTGTATGTGTGCGTGTGCGTGTGTGTGTGTGTGTGTGTGTGTGTGTGTGTGTGCGTGTGTGTGTATCTGTCTGTTTCTGGAGCGCGCGCGCGCGTATATATATATATATATATATATATATATATATATATATATATATATATATATTGAATTATAAACAAAGCTTGCTCTTATGTCTTAGATTGAAGAAATAGGGGGGGGGGGGGGGGATAAGCATTCATATCTGCAGTGGTAGATGATTCTGCCTAACTAACAGTATGTGCTTGAGTGGGTGAATGGGGAAAAAATAATTGTGAGAAGCATTTATTTTTTCCCCATTCACCCACTCAAGCACATACTGTTAGTTAGGCAGAATCATCTACCACTGCAGATATGAATGCTTATCCCCCCCCTATTTCTTCAATCTAAGACATAAGAGCAAGCTTTGTTTATAATTCAATATTTCTTGCAGTCATTGCAACACCAAGCTGCTCTGTAAGTTGCTGGAACGGTGCGCGGTACTTATCCTTGGAATTTATTAGTTTGTTATATATATATATATATATTATATATATATATATATATATATATATATATTTATATATATATATATATTATATATATATATATATATATATAATGATTAAAAGTAAATCTTTAAAACCGGGATGACAAACTTGTTTCGAGGTCCTCCCTCTCCTCAGATCCCGTGCCAATCCCTGCTACTGACCTCAATTGTAAAAAAATGCTTTGGATTGTGAACTGTGGTCCAGTTGTGTTGTGTTGCACGTGTTGTGCAAGGGGGGGGGGGGGGGGGGGGTGTTAAGGTTGTAAGGCTTTCTTTATTGGGTATTGCTGTATGGGGGTCCTATCAGTGTTGCTATTTTATACTTGTTGATAAAAATTTCCTTTTGTGCCTGCAACTGTCTACGATTTCAACTCTAGTGTTCAATGTTGCCATACTAGGTTTGCACAGAATCATCCACTTTTCTGTTGTGCACAGATTACATCTCTTTGTGCTATTATTGTATGCTGCTGCTTTTCTGATTATTTTCCATGTGATGTTAAAATCTGTATTTGTTTTCTTAAGATCCCATATGTGTTTACTTAATTCTGTTTGGTGTTTGTATTTTTCATACTTGAAAGATTGCTTGTGATTGGCGTACCTAGCTTTGAATTTGTTTTCTGTAATCCCTATGTATGTCTCTTTGCTGCTTTTCGTTGTCACAGTAGCTTGGTATACGATGTTATCAGAGAGACATTGGTTGTTCAGAGGGCATTGCTCTTTGATTGTGCAGTTGCAAGTTTTCCGTTTGTCACCCTCGTTTTTGACGTTGGTTTTCTTTTTGTTTGAAGCATCAATTATTTTTTTAAGATTTGGCATACAAGAATAAGATAGTTTGATAGTGTTCCTATTGAATATTTTGAAAAGTTTATGGTCTTTCTGGAACGATTCTGTTAATATTTTGAAAAATTCTTTGCCAATGTTGGTTTTCACTCTACCATCATATGGTGGGTTGTACCAGGTTATTTTCCTCTTTCTGTTTTTCTTCCTGCTTCCAGTGGTACTTTCAGGTTCATATTTCAACTTGTAGTTGTATCCACTTTTCAACAATGCTTCTTGGTAGTCTGTTGCTGCTTCGTTGAATATTTCTTCATTGCAGGAAAGGTTGGATAACCTTTTGTTTATCCCTTGTGGTATAGTTTTTATGATTGGTGGTGGGTGGTTACTCATGGAATTTACATATAATGGTGTATCATTGGGTTTTTTGTATGGTCTGTACTGGTTTTTGTTTAAATCTAGTGTTACATCCAAGTAGTTGACTACTTTTTTGTTGGCTTCTATTGTAATTTTTAAGTTGTGATTTTGGAACAACTTACACAGTTCTTTCTTTTTATTCTCTACCTCTCTAGGTGTATTGTCCAGTGCCGCCAATCCGTCATCTCTGTACAGCCCAACTTTATGCCCAAGTAGTTTGTGCATTTTTGACAATAGCAACAGGCCCACTATCTCACATGTTTCTGCACCATCGAATGAACCCGTTGTAACGTCAAAAGTGGAATTAAAATCTGCTTTTTTCATGTAAGGCTCCTTTTTATTATACAGCAGTGTTCTTTTTGTGTGGAATATAATTTCCAATTCCGAATTTGATATCTCAGTATATCTGGTAGTGAATTCCAAAGCTTCCCGGTTTTAAGATTTACTTTTAATCATTATTTTAGCTGCTCCCGCATGGTTGAGCACTTTCTCAAAAAAAAGCCGGAAAATATATTACCAGCTACAATATATATATAATATATATATATATATATATATATATATATATATATATATATATTATATATATATATCTATATCTATCTATCTATCTATATCTATATCATCTATATATATATATATATAATATATATATATATATATATGTGTGTGTGTGTGTGTGTGTGTGTGTGTGGCTTTTCTGTTGTTGTTGCTTTTTTGTGTTGTTTTTCAGCATTGTACCGTATCCATCTATCCCCTCCAGTCATATCTATATGTCCACATGAATTTGTCTGTCTGCCTGTCTCTGAAATTAATTATTTGGGTTTTGTTTTGTTTTGTTTTTTTTGCGCTATAAAACGGTGTCCTCATTTCGCCCCAACACCCACTCCCACCGCTGAAATGTCACACTATCAGTCTGTCCATCATTCGCTTGTAACTCTGCCTTTCTGCGTTTGTTTTTATTTTCTTTCTGACATTTTTTTCTGTTTTGCTCTCTCTCTCTCTCTCTCTCTCTCTCTCTCTGTCTGTCTCTGTCTCTCTCTCTCTCTCTCCTCTCTCTCCCCTCTCTCTCTCTGTATTTTTGTGTGTGCATTTTTTCCGCTTTGCTCTCTCTCTCTCTCTCTCTCTCTCTCTCTCTCTCTCTCTCTCTCTTTCTGTGTGTGTGTGTGTGTGTGTGTGTGTGTGTGTGTGTGTGTGTGTGTGTGTGTGTGAGAGAGAGAGAGAGAGAGAGAGAGAGAGAGTTTGTGTGTGTATGTGTGTGTGTGTGTGTGTGTGTGTGTGTGTGTGTGTGTGTGTGTGTGTGTGCGAGTTTGTGTGTGTGTGTGTGTTTGTGTGTGTGTGTGTGTGTGTGTGTGTGTGTGTGTGTGTGTGTGTGTGTCTATGTGTGTGTGTGTGTGTGTGTGTGTGTGTGTGTGTGTGTGTGTGTGTGTGTGTGTGTGGGGTGTGTCTGTGTGTGTGTTCTACCATTGAGAATGGACGTGCATCTTCACTCGGCTCCGTTTGAATTGTTATTAGCGGTGGTAGCTGTGCAGGTTCAGCGCTGTTCTGAGGGCTTGGTAGCTTTTGTTTTGAACGTGCTTTGCTTTTGTTTATATTGTTTGCCCTCTTACCGTGTGGTTTTTGTGGATCACCGGGGTTCGGAGGGTGTGCGGAGTCTGTTACAGATCTGATCTTGGGTCCTCCCGGTCGAGTTTTGTGCTTTGGTGATTGGCAGCTTTCTCAACATGTAACCGGCCCTTTTCTTGCTTCTGGGTGTCCCTGTTGTGTCTTTGAACAGTGCCCTTTTTTTTTTATTATTATTGCTTTTTTTTTGGGTTGGTTTTGTGTGTGTATGCTTTAAAATACTTACTTTTTCCCTGTTTTGCCCTTTGTGTGTGCTTTTTAAAAAAAAGAACCTTTTACGTTATTATTGTAGGTTTTATGATTGGGGGATTTTTATAAATTTTATAAGCAATCGCAAAAAGTGAAAAAACTCAGGGAAAAGTGTCTGGGGGATTAACCACGAATTTACTTTATGTCCCTCAAAAAGATACCCAGGCTATTTTAATTGCATTTTGGACGTTTAAAAAAAAGTTAGGATTTTAAAAACAGGTAAATTCCCACGGTTTTTTTTTTCATCGTTTTCAAGACGCAATGGAAGGTTTGGGTTTTTTTGTATGTGTTTGGCTGTCTTTGATGCATCTCCAAGTATGTGTGTGATATTATTAAGGCAAAGGGGGTTTTTGAGAATTGGGAAATGATCCCCAAAAATTTTCTTTTTTTTATTTGTATTTTCTTAAAAACTTTTTAAAGGGAGTTTCCCCGTGTTAATTTTTTTTTTTGGTTGTTGTTTTTTGAAATTTTAAAAGTGTCATTACTGTCTTAGGAAAACATCGATTTGTTTTTCATTGAAAATCGGCTACATTACCACACAAACACCCCCATCACACACAAACACACACACCCCACACCCACACACACACAAAACATTCAGAAACGCAGAGCACCACAAACGCACGCCCACTCCCCTCTCTTTTCTCTCTCTCTTCTTCTCTCTCTCTCTCTCTCTTCATTCTACATTTCTGTCGTCGTTACTCTTTAAATTTTACTCTCTCTCTCTCTCTCTCTCTCTTTTTCTCTCTCTCACACACACCCCACACACCAACCCCGCACACGCACACGCACACACACCCCCAAAACACATGCACCCCACACACACACAACACGCACACACAACACACCACAAAAACACTCTCTCTCTCTTCTCTCACAACACACCACACACCGCGACACACACACCCCACACACCACGCACACACAAAACCACACCCACACACAACCACACCACACACACACAACACACATAAACCACAACCCCCACACACATACAAACTCACCCCACTTTAACACATTCACGGGGCGCCCCACCACACACACACACCAACACCACACACCACACACCACACCACACACACTCAGAGAGGAGAGAGAGAGGGGGGGGCCCCCGAAAAATGACGAACGAATACAAATCGCGCACAAAACCGTTTTTGGGTTTGCTTTTTCTCGTTTTGATTTTGGGTCCATTTTTTAAACACACATATTCAAAATTTCAATACAGTTTTTGGAAATGGACTGGAATCTTTGAATAAATGGTGACATTACGTTGGGAAAATAGTGCCTTTTAAAAATAAACAAAAATTATAATTTTGTTGTGTTGTGCTGTGCTGTGCTGTGCCGTGCTGTTTCTGTGCTGTGCGGGGTTGTGTGTGTGGGGCGTGCGTGCGTGCTTGCGCGGCGCGCGGGGCCGTACGTACGTGCGGGGCGCGCCCCGCGCGCGCGCGCGCCCCGCGCGTGTGTTGTGTGTGTGTTTGTGTGTGTGTGTGGGTGTGTGTGTTGTTTGTGTGTGGGGGTGGGGTGGTGTGTGTGTAGCGGTGTGCAAGCTATATGTGTGCGTCCTTTTCTGTTTGGGGTTTTTGTGTGTTTTGGGTGTGTGTGTGTGTGTGTGTGTGCTTGGGGTGCATGTGTGTGCATGTGTGTGTGTCTGTTTCCTTGTGTGTTGTGTTGTGGTGTGTTGTGTGTGTTTGTGTGTGTCTGTTTCCTGTGTGTGTGTGTGTGTGTGTTGTGTGTGTGGGTGTGTGTGTGTGTGTCTGCGTTTTGAGTTTTTTTTTCTATTTTGCTCAGTGTTTTTTTCCCTTTTCTTTTTCGCACTCTCCTTTAATAAAAACCCACCACCCACCCCCCCCCCCACCCTCCCCCCCCTTCCCCCCCTTCCCCCCCCCCCCCCCCTCCCGCCCTTCCCCTCCGTCCCCTAGTGTCCCTTCTTCCTTCCGCAGTGTTGACAGTGACCCCCTTGGTGTCATGTTCAACATGATTGGTTTCGGATTTGTCTTAAGCCCCCCCAACATTTGCGCGAATGACAGTTGCGCGAATCTTAAAAAAACGAATAACAGACTACACTAAATCTTAAAAGCAAACTACCCCTTGAAAAAAGTCCTATTTGTTTATAAAACGAAAATATCGTGGTTTGTCAGTGCTAAGGCTTAAAAAGGAAAAGCGTGCAAAAAACAAGAGGAGGGAGAGACAGAGACAGAGAAGAGAGAGAGAGAGGGGAGAAAAGAGGAAGAGACAGGAGAAGAGAAGAAGGAGAGAGAGAGAGAGGGGAGACAGAGGGGGGAGAGAGAAGAGGAGAGAGATGGAGAGAGGGGGAAAAGGAGAGGGGAGAGAGAGGGAGAGGGGAAGTCAAAATTTAGCGGGGTCTTTACACCCCAAGCAGCGCTATTTTCATCCCCTTAACGGGGTGTGACCGTCAAAACGGTGGAGGTGTATGGGTGCCCCTGATGAGATTCCCTTTGGCTGGCTGTCACCCCTGAACGGGTCTGTCTGGTGCCCAATGGAAAACCCCCGTAACGAAGAATTTTAAAAAAGGTGAAAACACTGACCCCACAGCTGAATCTTTGTTTTTTTTTAAAAATGAAAACAATATCTCCTCAACTGGCTTCAGGGGGTTGTGTTTGTGGGGGGTCTTTTTGTGGTGAACACTGTTAAAAACGTGTTGTTAGGCAAAAGGGCCCTATGCTTGCGTCCTGATTCAGTCTGTTCACGATTGTATTTAAAAGTCGTTACACACTGTAGTCCGCTTTTTCAAAACGTGGAACAGACAAAAAAAGTCTTTCTTAACAACATTGAAAATTTCTTCCCGAAACCCGGGTTTGTTTTTTGTGTGTGCGGGGGGGGGGGGGGGGGGGGGGGGGGGGGGGGGGAATCCCACGGATTTCCCTACCAATCGAAGTGTTACTTTTTTTGGAGCGTGGGGTTTAGAAAAAAAATCAAAGCATAAAAAAAAAAACCGGCCGAACATAATTCCAAAACTTTTTCCTTTTTTTTTCTTTTTCTTTTTTTTAACGGGGCCGTTTATTCTTTTCCCCTTTGGACATTTTGGGCTAATGGAATTGTTTGGGAAAAATGGAAGGGAGGTAATCGCCCTACAATCTCGTTCGGGAGAGTGTCCTGCATTTTTATGGAAGATGCAGTGGTGGGGAGGCCCAAAGCAGTTTTGCACCCCAGTCAGCTAAACAGTTTAATCGGAGAGAGAGGGAGGGTTTTTTAGTGATTTATTCTATAAAGGGCCCAAAGGCCCCCAAGAAGGGGTTTGTGAAACAACAAAATACAATGGTTACATAAACAAAAAACGGAAAAAAAAAAAAGAAAAGGGCAATTTTAAGAAGTGAAAATTCTTATACTTAAAGGCCTTGTACAAAAAAAGAAAAATTCTTAACAAAATTTTAGAAGAGATGAACAAAGTGGTAGTTTAAACAAGGTGGCTGGTGTAAAATTTTGGGGTTTAAATTTTCTTGTGCCATGAGAGCTGGACAGGGGGCGGGCGAAGTTTAATTCGGTTTAAATGATTTTTTACATAAAGGACAAAGATATTAATATTACATATGCGATATCTAAAATTGAAAATGGCCAAAGAGATATTCCCATCGGAACTTTGCTGTTACTGTTTTAGGTGCCCCGTCCATATTTAAGGTTAAACTTTTCAAGTCATGAACATCCAAAAGTTCCCGTTAAATAAATCTGTCGCTGTTATGATATGATCAGCCCCTTAGAGAGAGAAGAGAGGGGGGAGAGAGAGAGAGAGAGAGAGAGAGAGCGAGAGACAGAGACAGAGAAGGACACAAGAGAGAGAGAGGGGTGGGGGGAAGAGAGAGAGAGGGAGAGAGAGGCGAGAGAAGAGACAGGACAAGAAAAAGGAGAGAGAGAGAGAGGGGGGAAAGGGGGGAGGGGAGAGAGAGAGAGGGGAGGACGCTTAGGCGCTTAAGTCGTTTTATTGGGCAAGGGGTACCAAAAACACACACACACACACACACACACACACACACCCACCAAAACCCCACACACACACCCGCGCGCCGCACACACCACACACACACACACCCAAACAACACCCACACAACACACACACACACTAGCACAAGCGTAACGGGTTCGTAAGTATTAATGATGAGGTTCGAAGCCCTGTAGAAGAAAAGAAAAAAAATTGTGTTTTTTCGTCATCAAAATGAAAATTAGCGGTTGGAAGGGGAGGTAACAACATGACATAAAAAAGTGCCTCACCAAACACACATATTCATGTTTTAAATTTTTCCTGCACTGTCACGTCTATCTCACCGTCCGTGCATCTTTTGCTATACTATGAAAAAAAAGAAGAGAGAAAAAGGGGGAGAGAAGAGAGGATGAGAGAAAAGGGAGAAAGAGAGAGGGGCAAACTTGGGGGGGAATCATTGTGTTTAATGCGGACAGTCGTATTCCCCTCGTTGTCCTGGCGTGTGCTTCAATTCAAATATTTGGGCTCTCTGGATCTACTTGCTTGTAAACATTCAAAAGGAAAGAAAAGACTTCTACTTGCTTGACCAGGAAAGGAGAAAAGGTAATTTGTTTGCAAAAGGAAGACATGCGTTATCTTTCCTGATTGGTTTCTGAAGAGATCTTGATCATGACAGTTTACTAATGATGCGTGAAAAGGTGCCATATTATATAATATCTGCAATGTCTGAGATTTTGACAGTGTAGAGAAATCTGAGGGATCTGATCAGAAGGAAATGCTCGTAATTGCTAAAGCAGTAACGTAAACAAATTCCGAGGGCGTGGCATCGAATGACACATTCCATTTCAAGAAGGCCAACTGGCGTGAGTTACGACAACATTCCTATTTTTCATTTTGAAGATGAAACGGATTTAACACGGGAAAAAAAAGAAAATAGGTTGTTGGAGTTGGTTAGTTTTTCATTTCTGTCTCTTTTGTTTAGAAATACGAATTGGAGGGGAAAATTACATGTGTGTGTGTGTGTGTGTGTGTGTGTGTGTGTGTGTGTGTGTGTGTGTGTGTGTGTTGTGATGGAGAAGAGAGAGAGGAGAGGAGAGAGACGGAGAGAGAGAGAGAGAGAGAGAGAGAGAGAGAGAATGTATTTGTGTG
This sequence comes from Conus ventricosus, assembly GCA_018398815.1. Classification (NCBI taxonomy): domain Eukaryota; kingdom Metazoa; phylum Mollusca; class Gastropoda; order Neogastropoda; family Conidae; genus Conus; species Conus ventricosus. The sequence continues at coordinate 40,251,731 of CM031615.1, read as the reverse complement.
TAGGCCATTGCCCCTTACTGAAAGGGTACATGTATACACGCATTTTGTTTTCAGAACTGACAATTGTGAACAGTGAAATCATCCAAAGCTCACTTGGTAGTAAATTTAAGAACTGAAAATTGAACGCAACTTAAAGGCTTTAAAAGATTATTGACATATTCCTGACTTTTTTTTCGAGCGTATTCGCCATACGCAATGTAAATCTAAACTGATTTGGCACTTTGTATATTTCAGCAGAATATACTGTAAGGGAAAGGCTCTAAATTCCGAACTGTCAGGTAATTCCGAACACCCCCATTCTGGAAAAAGGGAGCTTCGTTTTACTAGAATACTGCATTGGAGGAAAGAATAACCCCCTTGATGTCATCTGGAACGACCATGGCTCAAGAAGGCGTCAAAAGAAAGTGGTGAGACTTTTTTCAGTTTTTGATTGTCGCTTATTATATTTGACAGTAGAAGTGCATTGGATATGAATCATACATTTGTTCTTGCTTGTTGTAATTAAGTTTGATATACTTCTTGAATGTTTTGTGAATCATAGAAGTTGGTTCACATCAGAGTGGTGGTGGTAGATTTTTGATACATGGGTACGTAAAAGAGTCAATGGCAATATCTAATTCGACACGCATGCGACATAATTCCGAACAGTGTTCGGAATTTGAGAATCGCGTTCGGAATTTGATACTTGTTTTTACCAAAATGCAGTCATTATTTGTTTTGCCAGAAATAAATAGGATGCGCTTTTAAAGCTACACTGCTTAATGCAGGTCTATGCAAGTATTTAAAGAGAAGATTTTTCATCAATACAACACTGATTTTAAGGGAACACGGTGCGTGCATTCATGCGTGTGCGTGCGTGTATAGGATTTTGAGGCATATGGTTACCACTAAATGATCTTTTTTTCCCTTTTTAAAAACAATAACATAAATTTGTTTGTTTTAGCGCAAGCTGGTCATCAGATGACCTCAGACAAGCTATGGAAGAAGTGAGATGGGACTTAGAGTTGCTGCCAGATCTATGGAATACAGTTACCACTCTGAAGGATCGTTTGGATTGTAAAAATGAATATGCAAAAGACTGCAAGGAAATTCTTGGGAGACCCTCCACTCTGCCACCAAACATTAAAAGAGAACTTGTTAGACACATCTTAGCAGCGAAGCTTTGTTTTTGGGGTTCACACGGGAGATGGTGATGAGTTTGGCTTTTGATACAGCTTCTGCAAATGGTTTACTCACTGTTCAACGAGGAGAAGAAGAAGGCAGGGAAGACTTGGCTAAAACTTTTCTTAAGACGACACCAGAGATATCTCTACGGCAACCACAACAACATCAATTGCTAGAGCAAATGGTTTTAATGAGGAAAGTGTGGGAAGACTTTTTGATCTACTGGAAAGGGAAATTGATGTGCAAGGCTTCAGCGGAATGACAATCTTTAACGTGGATGAAACAGCAGTGTCGACGGTGCAGAAGAAGTGCCAAATCTTTGCACACAAAGGCAAACACCAAGTTGGTTCTCTCTCAAGTGGAGAAAGGGGAACAAACACAACAGTGGTCTGTTGCTGCAATGCTGCAGGACGGTTTGTGCACATCCTTATTCTCTTTAAACGGAAGAGAAGAACGAACAGCTCAAAAATGGCTCCAACAGGAAGTCTGGACAAAAATGAGTTGGATGG
>CM031615.1:40188036-40249958 GCA_018398815.1 Conus ventricosus | reverse complement strand
GATCAGATGCCTTTCCTCCAATTTCGTCATTAGATCATTTCCCCACTTTATCCCCCAGAGCGTCCCCTACAGAAGGCGTTCTAGATTTATCAGCCAGAGAACGTAGAAATACCAATCCTGGGCCACTTCCGCCCTCAACCAGTTTCGGGCGAAAGTACCCAGGATTGGTATTTCTACGTTCTCTGACAAGTAAGACTTTAATAACCAAAAAATAACGATTATCTACAAACAAACATACTGTGTAGGGTTATCCGTTTTCAAAACTAATTTACTAAACTTTTCAGACTTTAATTTTTGTTTAATCTATGTTTTTCTTGATCGTTTTCAATAACATCATTTTCGCGCAAACATTCTCAAATGAGTCTCTGTCTTTCATATGAAATAGAATACAGTCTTTAACTGTTCTCTAAAGTCTTTTAAAACCGAGTTATATTTTTGACATAAAATCCACACACTTATCCCAGCATGTCTTCCACTGAAAGCTAGTTTCGACAAAGCGTTTCTTTTTTTTAACTATGTTCTTTCTGCTGAGCAGTCATCTATAATAAATAGTGTCTGCGTTCCCTCAAACAATCTAAAAAAGGCTTCTAAACACTCACTCAATTTATTGCTGGGATCAACTAAAAATATGGCATCATCCGTCCATATAAACCTTCTATCATAATACGCTTTGTTCCATTTAAGTGTTGTGCAGAAAATTACAATATGAGCAAAATTATAACGATAAACTGTTTGTAACAGGTCGAGGATAAATATTGTTTTCCCACAACCAGTCTGTCCACAAATCAATGAACAATGAGGGGTTTTTGTCATAAAGTTTAACTGCTCCTAGTTTTATAACAGAATTTAATCTAATCCAGTTATTATTTTTATCATACTCTCCGTCAAAACTTGTTCAGTATAATAAAACCCTATGAGGCCTAAATGTGTAAGATTAATCCAATTCAGTTCTGTAAGATTGTTTCTATTTAAGTCAACATTGATTTTGTTGCTTGTTGTTATGATCTTAATATCCTCACCATTGTGAAGAACGACAATGGTAACGTTAAGGCGTTTAACGTCTAAGTTTTGCCAGCTAATATTAATTCCTTTTATAAGGACGTCACTAACGCCCACAACCCCATCCCTCTCCACATCTTTAAAGACAGAAATTTCAAATATCATTGTGAACGTGTCTCCTAATTTTCTGCTTGGAAAGAACTGTAATTTTGTAGAAGCTTTTTTTACAACTGTTTCTTTTCTGTGGAGGATGTACTGTTTTTTCCCATACGGCTTTATTTCAATTTCTTTCCGACTATTGTCGTCCGGCATAAGACTTACATGTAAAGGGCCAGAGTTGAAGCTTTTCTGAAAACTTTTTTGATGGCTAAAATATGTAAATGGGCTTATGAATTCAATTTTATTTCCATTTAATATGGTTCTAAGTGCCATTTGAGGTCAGGTTTTCGAACTATTTTATATTCTACTGGCCAACATTATTTGCTCTAGATTGCGCAGTTGTTCTAGTTTAGGGAACTTTTTGTTGTCGCCAACCTCTTTGCGTTTATAATCACCATCTTTAGTGTACTCAAAACCATACAAGGCCTTCATGACAGTCATACGTGTGTCAGGTCTTCATGAACAGTCAACGTGTGTTGCACTTAACCTATAAGAACAGTCATCGTTTGTCAGGATCCTACATGACGTCCATCGTGTGTCAGGTCCTTCATGACAGTCATCTGTGCCATAATCCTTCATGACAGTCATCGTTGTGACAGGTCCTCATAGACAGTCATGCCGTGTTTTCAGTTCCTTCAAGAACAGTCATCGTGGTTTTCAGTCCTTCATGACATTCATCGGTGGTGTTTGCATGTCCTTCATTACAGGTCAACGTTTTGCCATATCCTTCATGACCAGACATCGTGTGTCATTCCTTCCATGACATCATCGTGGTATCAGGTCTTCATGACAGACCATCGTGTTTCAGGTCCTCATGACAGTCCATAGGTTGTATTCAGGACTTCATAAGGGATTGAGTCATTGCAGTGGCCGTAATGGGACGAGTTTTTTGTTTTCACAGTTAACCATGAACTGACATCCATTTCAACGTTGGTTCGACACCATTTTTTAACTTTAGTTCAACACCGATTGTTAACATTGGGTTCTGACTCATTATAACATTGGATTCTGACTGTCCACTTTAACATTGGTTTCTGACTCGCATTTTAAACGTTGTTACTGACACCAATACAACATTGGTTCTGACGACCCTTTTAACATTGGTTCCGACTCCATTTTAACTTGGTTCTAACACCATTTAAACATTGGTTCTGAATCCATTTTAACATTGGTTCCGACACCATTTTAACATTGGTTCCCGACTTCATTTATAAACATTTGGTATCCGACTCCATTTTAACAGTTGGTTCTGACTCGCTTTTAACAATGGTATCCGAGTCCATTTTAACATGGAACTGATTCCATTTTAACGTTGTTCTGACTCCATTTTTAACATTATTCTGACTTCATTTTAACATTAGTTCTGACTCCATTTCAACATTGGTACTGACTCCATTTTTAACATTGTATCTGAGTCCATTTCCTCCAAGGTCCCCGACTGAGACCATACCCGGGTTTCGCGTGTGTTGTAACGCATGCATAACGTCTTGCACTTACGTAAGATCCATACATCAACCTTTATCGGATGAGGTCAGTTTTGGCCGTTGAATTAGGATTGACATGCATTCGGACAGTCATGTACCTCCGTTAGCATCCGAACAAGAGAACAAAAACCTGAGGACTAAACCGACAATATGACACGGGAAACGACCCTCAAAATGGAAGGCACCATCAGGCAGCGCTCAGTTATGGCTCAAACACCAAGTTGCAGTCCTTCCATAAACGAGAGTGTGGATTGTAAAGCGCTTCCGAGCTTGAATGATATTGTGCTTTATGAGCACTCTCAATGATAACCAATAATGAATAATCATTAAAATAATAACAAAAAAATAATGATAATCAAATAACGATTGAAAACTATATAACAATGAATAATAAATGAAAATAATGAAAATAAAAATAACATTAATAACGGATGATTATAAAGTAAAAAAACATGAGCTAAATAATAATGATAATAAAAATAAATGATGATTGATATCTCAATTCACGTTGCCCTTCACTTCTGACACCAAAATTCACCCCATTGCAAGCAGCTTCCCTGGCCACATGTCCGGCAATCCTGAGTTGATTCCCAGACTCACGCAACTGAGCACACTTCGTGCCTGAACCTCCGGTGCTATCACCATAAACGCAGTAATGACACTAACGATTGACAAGAGGGTAAGTGTTGAGCTAGCTTGTGAACGAGGCAAAAAATCTGTGCGTACCTCTTACCAGCTCACGTGCAAGCATCCATGCATTGTCATGTAGGAACACCACCAGATATCATTCCTAGTCTGATATGAGTGACGTGTGCTCACCATACTGAAGAATTCACTGTGACTTTTAGGGTGTTGGGTTGTCCCACAAGCCGTCCATGTTGAATTGTACTGCTTCTATTAAAAAAAAGTAAGGGTGTTGCATCCACCCACGCCAACAGGAAAGGCTAGCAAATTGTTTCGGTTGCTTACTTTTTTCTGTCTTTTTCTTTATTAAATGATTTTTATTTTAATTTTCTATTTTAAATAAAGAACTTCCCATAAAGACTAAAAGATGGCCGTATGAATATTCATAAAAGTCAACCAACCTGAGGAAGAACTTTAAGCATGCACGTCTGATGATTGGACAGCAAGGGTGGAATCACAGTGACCTACGGCGTTCCATGAAAGGTCCAGATAAGACCTCTCTGCTACTGATTCAGGGACAAATGACCGGGCAAGACTGGGCGCACAGCATGATGGACGTTCGGAGCCCATTCCCCTCCTACCATCACCTTTAACATACCCAATCTACTGCTGGGTTGACGGAGAGAGTTATGAGCTGATTTAAAATTCGACCCCACCGGTGTGTTCGAACTGATGACCATCATATCCGCAGGTGCCAACGTCAGTAACCCATGTGACGACGGAGCCCTAGTGGATGAGGCAAAAGCAGAGAAAAACACATGACACGTTGCTTTAATGTTGCACAGATAAAAATTTTGTAGAATAGAAATTCATGCACAAGTCGTAATGGCTAACACTCTGACCAGAGAGAAACCGAGATTAAAACAACAACTTTAATATAAGCCAAGACACACTGAAAAATGAAAACAAACAAACCACAATAATTAAATGACACACTGTCCAGGAGAGTTATCATTCAATTTTTCATACTTCTTTTCCGTGGGTAGGAGTGGCGACGATGCAACGTGTTTGTGGGTCTGTTTTGTTATGCGACTGTGTAAAGTCTAATTGTTCTTGATTTTCCTTAAAAAAAAAGAAAAAAATAAAAAAAAAAACCTAGACGGAAAGAGCATAAAAAAACAAAAACAAAAAAAAGACAGAAATCCCACAACCACAACACAGAAGACCTCAACAACCCAGCAAAAAAAACCCCACCCCCACGAACCAACCCCCACCCCCCCGAACGCGACCAGCGGCCCCGCCTCCCCCTGCCCGCCGCCTCCGCCTCCCGGGCCCCCCCCCGCCCCCCTCCCCGCGGTCGCAAGGCGCCCCCCTCCACCCGGCGCCCCACTCGGCGCCCCCCCACCCCTACCTCATTCGAGCGACCCACACCCTCCAACCCGCCCCCGGCCCCCCACCCTCCCCCCGCCCCCACGACCGCCCCCCAGGGCCCGGCGCCGCCCCCGCGCTCCCCTCGCCGCACCCCGTCCTCCCTAGCCCCGCCCTTCCTCCCCCCCCCCCCCCCACCCCCCCCAGCCTCCTCCGGGAGTCACAGCGCCCCGCTCGGCTCCCCCCTCCCCCCCCCGACCCCCCTTCCTCCCCCCACGCACTCGCCGCGTCGCCCGGCCCCACCCCCCCTCGCCCCGTCCCTCCGGCCCCGAACCCTGCCACGCCCCGCCGCAGCCCACCGAACCCCCGCAGCCACCCCCCGCCGACCCACTGCCCTACTACCCCCTACTCCCGCCCGGCTTGCTGCACCCGGCGGCCCCCCGCCTCGCCCTCCCCGACTCCGAACGAGACTCCCCCCAGGCCCTTGGAGCCCCCCCACCTCCACCCCCCCGCCACGTCGCGACCCGTTTTTGCGGCCCACCCCGCCGCCCCCCCGCTGCGCCCTCCGCCCCCCACCCCCCCCGGCCGGCCCCGCCCCGCGACCCCTGCCCAACACTCGCGCCCCGCCCCGCCCCCTCCGCCGCAGACCTCACGCTCAGACCCGCGGGCCCCACCCCCCAGCGACCCTGCCCTCCCCCCCGGCCGCCCCCCCTAGCCCTGCGTGCCTCCCCCACCCCCCCAACCCTCCTCACCCCGCGCCGCTCCCCCCCCTACCGCGCTACCCGCCCGACCCTCTGGGGCGTTCCCGTACGACCGCGCCCGCGGACCCCACCCGCCCCCCCGGCGGTGATTAGCTGGCTGCGCCCTCCCCCCCCGCCGCGGACCGGCCGGGCCCCCCCCCTCCGCCCTCTGCCCCCTCGCGCTCCGCACCACCCTGTGCCCGCGCGCACCCGCCGCCTGCACCCGGCCGCCGTGCCGCCCCCCCCGCCCTCGGCACCCCGCCGCGGCCGGCCCCCCAGTGAGTCTACGCCGTTCCCCGCAACTAACCTCTCTCACCCCCGGCGAGCCGCACCTTCCACACTCCCCCCGGTCGCCTCCCCCCGCTCTCCCCGGCAACGCGCCGGCTTGCCCGGACTCCCCCCCGCTTGCGGGGGCCCCCCCGCCGCCCGCCCTGCCGCCCACCGCTTCCTGCCCCCGCGCCCCCGCCTCCCACCCGCCACGGACGCCCCCCGCGCCAACCCGCGCGCACCGCACAGCCACCCCGGCCCGCAGCTGAACCGGCCCCACCCCGCCCCCCGCCCCCCGCATGTTGGCCCCATGCCTCGCGCGTGCCCGTTCCCGCCCAACCCTGTGCCCCACGGTAGCCCCCCACCCCGCACCGGCCCCTCGCCCCAAACCCCCGACCCCCTACACCGCTCCCCCAGCCGCTAGGCCCCGCTCCCTTGGACTGGCGCCCACCGCACGCGTTCACCGAACTGTCGCCCCGCTCCCTCCTCTCCCCTACCGGTCTGATCCGTGCCCCCCAGTTCCCCCGCTGCCCTCCCAGCCTCTCCAGGGGTCGGGGCCGACCCCCCGGAGTGTGGGCGGTTACTGGGTTGTCCCGGGCACCCCCCCTCCCCCCGCCTCTACGCACCCCTCCCTGCGTCCCCCGGGCGTCTGCATCGCAGGCGCCCGGCCTCAGCCCCCCCACCGTGCGGCCACTCCGCCGCCGTCCCCCGTACGCGGACTCCCGGACGCGCCCTCCCCGGGCTCGCCTCATCCGTTCCCCGCGCCACCCCCACCCCCAACCCCGCCCCGCGACTGCCCGCTCCGCACCCCCCGCCTCCCCCGCGCGCGATCCCCCAAACCCGCCCCACGCTCTGGCACTGCCCCAGCTTCATCAACCCCCGGCCCCGGCGCGCTCAGGAACCCCCCCCCCCCCATGCGGCTCGTACGCGCGGCCCCCCCTTTTAACCTCCCGACGCCCTCCCCCACCCCCCCTCGCCCCCTCCCCCCGCCCGGGGGACCCACCCGCCCCACCCGTGCCTCCCCCGCCCACACCTCACGCGCGCCGCGCCCCCCAGCGTCTATGCCCGGCGCACCTCGAGACTCCCACCCGCCCCGTCCGCACGTCCCCGCCCGGGCGCCTGGCCGGCCTCTCCGACCCCGCCGCGGCCCCCTCTCGCTACCGCGGCTCCAACCCCCGCCGGCCTCGCCCGCCCCCACAGCCCCGCTATCCCCCCCCGCCCCCGCCACCCCTAACCCCCCCACCTGACTCTGCCGGCGGACCGGCCCGGCTGCGGTCCTCGCCAGTAGACCGAACGACGAGCGGCCGCTTCGACTCGCCCCCCCTGCCGGCCCCGCCCTCCCCCCCGTTCCGACCCCCACCGAGGCCGCATCGTTTCCCACGGGGGTACGCTGAGCGCCCCCGACGCCCCACCTCTCCGCACCAACGCGCCGGGCCTCGCCGGCGCCGTCCGCTCCGCCGAGCCGCAAGTCCGGGGGGGGGGGGGGGGCCCCGAGCAACGCCATTCGACACGGAGCGGCCCGCGGCCAACGCCTCGCCCAGGACGCCACTACTCGCACCTCCCAGCCGCCCCGCTGGCCGTGCACCCCAGACCCGTTCCACCCCCCCGCAGAACCGTCCCAGCCCACCGTACCACCGCGAACTACCTTCGGCGAACCCTCCCTCCGCACCCGGCAACGGCCCCGCCGCCCCCGGCGTAGTCCCCTCGTCCGGGACTTAACACGGACTACCCGACACCCGCGGCGTGCCCCAGGTGACCCGCCCCGCCTCCACGTTCGCCCAGTGCCTGTTTCTCCGCCCGCGACCCACCCTCGCCCCGCGCCGTCTGCTCCCGGCCCCCCCGCCCCCCCCCCCACCTCCCCCCCTGCCCCGTACCGACGCGGAGCCCTCCACCCCCCCCACCCCCCCCCCACACCCGCCCCCGAAGGCACCCCCGCCCCCCCCCCCCTCCCACCCCGCCGCCCCCCCTACGCGCCCGCCCCCCCCCGCCCCCTCACCCCTTTCCCGCGACTCCGGCCTAGACCCCGGCCGGTCACCGGCCCTCTCCAATCCCACCCCCCCCCCCAACGCTCTCACCCGCGCCGCGGCTGGGCCGTCGGCCCCACACGCCTACCACGTAGCGGGGCCTCCACCCCCCCCACCCGCCCCCGCCTGCCCCCCCCACCTCGCCCCCCCCCCCCCCTTCCCGCACCCGCCCGCTACGCTACGGCCGTCCCTTCGCCCACCTACTGTCGTCCCGCCCCCCCGCCCCCGTGCGCCCTCACACGCTTAGCCGACCCCCCCCCTGTGAAAAAAACCGCGCGCCGCCCGACGCCCGCGCTCCCCGGCCCCCCCCCCCGGCGTGACACCGCCGCCACCCCCCCGCGGCGCCCCTCCCGCCGAGCCCGCACGCGCCTCACCCCTCACTCCTACGCGGTACCCCCGACTCACTCCCCCCCGCGCCGGTAGGCGCCCCCCCCGCCCCGCCCTGGGGGGTGGTGGTTGCCCCCACCCCCCCCCCCCCTCCCCCGTCCCCCACACCCCCCCCCCCCTCCCCCACTCCCCCCCCATATCAACAACCATCCCCCCGCCCCTTACAGCCTATCCTCAAGCCACGAGTCTCCCTGACACTGTGACCTCAACATCTCCCATTCCATTCCCATTCCTCCACAGTCCTCCACCCCCCTTACCAATCCCTCCCACACTCCCCACCCCCCCCCAATATTACATTAATAACAGCCCTCCCCCTTACCAATCCTGCTGATGGTAAAACACAACTGACACTACTCACATCATCTACCCCAACTGTCAACACCGTCTCCTTCCACCACGTTATTACCATTGCAATCTCTAAATGGCAATTAGAAGTACAGTTGCAACTATTGTATCCACCCCCTCACCTTCGTGAGTACTATTCATTAACAAACACTCAAACAACAAAAACGAAGAAACACGACAAACACACAATAACCCCACACGACTCAAAATAAACACATGAAAAGAAACTCACACCGACCTGAAAAAAAACCCCAACAACACGACTCACAATCAAACCCCAAATGTTCGTCATAAAATGCCTTCCACATAGGAGAATATGACTTGCCGCTGATATCACACAACATTTTTACGATAAAAAGAGCTGATAAAAAAATACAGCAGACAAAAACCAAGAACCAAAAAAGGAAAATGAATGCACGTGGCCATTCAAATTTAACAAATGCTATGGGGAGCAAAGGGACGTTAAGGTTACGAGGAAGAGTGGGCTGAGTACGTGTGAGTAAAAGCGTGCGCGCGGTCACGCACTGTTTGAGTATGATCTAAATGAGTGTTTAGAGGGGATTTATTGATAGTGATAAAGAGAGTGGAGAGTGTATGTGTTGTGTGTGTGTTGATAGAGAGAGTAGATTATGTGATTAGTGTGAGTTAGTGGGAGTTTAGATGTGATGTGTTGTTGTAGTGTATTGTGAGATGATGTGTGTGGGTGGGGGGGGGTTAAAAAAAAAGGGGGGGTGGGTTACAGATTTACGAATAGGGAGGCAAAAGGAACAAGCGTGCGTAGAACAAAGAACAGGTATTGGTGAGAGTTTATTCGAAAGTATGTAGAGTTTAACAATTATGCTTATCCAGAATTTTCCCTGACACAATTCTGAGCGTGTGGCTGTCGAAAAAACTTTTTCCTATCGACCCTCCATTTCATTTTAGCTAGGGTGTTGTTGGTCAGTGTTGAAATGTTGCTTGACTAGAGTTCCCGTGATTTGATCATGGAAGTGAGATACTAAGCATAAGAAACGTTATGTGACAGAGTGAAATTTTGTTTCACCAAGTTCAATATCCAAAATGAAAAAAGACACATAAAATAAACAACACGCTGTTTGTGGTTATAAAAGAAAAATTCGGCTTTATTTGCCTTCTTCATCACAAGACATCCTCCCTGAGTGCCACATGCTTAATATTCATAACAACTTAACCTGAGGTAAAACCCACATCCTCCTGTTCATCAGCTCTAACCGGAGGATAGTCTCCCACAACTCGCGCATTCATTGCCATCGTATACGGCTAACACGGTAGTACTTGACCGGAGGTTTATTATAACAGAGGTGTGCCGCTCGCCGATATAACAACTGCCAAACCATAAGTTAAATAAGGCGGCGTTCGTGTACATGCGAAATTGCCGTGACGGCGTGTATTATTGCGACGGAACAGTTTTTTTCGCGATAGAAATAATCCAATTGGACTTCGTTAAACCGACGCGTAAGCAGTTCACTAAGTTTCAGATTTCGAGTCGTGAGCACATTTTGAGTCTCACAGACGCAATAAACGAGGAAACGAACACCTGAATCGAAGGGGAGCATGTTGCCAGGTACAGCAAGTAGCTTAGCCTTCGTTTAGATCTGTGTTTTAGCTACTGCACTTTGAAGACGCATTGGAGAACTGCTTCGGGGGGGGGGGGGGGGGCATGTCAACCGAGTACAACAGCATCCCGTTCATTGGTTATTTATTGTTGAATATAATTATGTATGTGTCCCCATGTTGGATTTCTACAATAGATTTTATGAACAATGTGTCAATAATGTAATGTAGAGTGCAAACAATAAGTTAACTTAAACTAGATAAGTTTCAAGTTGTCATGAATGTAAAATCCTGAACTTTGGCTTTGAGTAAATACAGTAAACAACAGAATACAAAGAGAATGTTTCAGTGAAAACACATGAAATACACACAAACAGAGTTCTCCAGATGAATTTATTATGACAAATGGTTTTCCAACTATATGTGTATTTATATACACCCAAAACCAAATACAATATTGGCATCAACATGCAAAATGAATGAAGAAAAAAATGCAGAAAGGAAAAAAAGTACACTTTCATGCATGCACTACTCGCAGCATATAATGGTCCATAATCTTAACCTCACAAAAAAACAGTCATGAGCAAAACAACCAATTGGTTTTACACCAACTGGATAAATTATAAGACATAATTAACACAGCAATCAAAATTACATGGCATAAACACCTTCATTAGTAGAGATTACTTTCAAATAGGTCAACCCTCATAGGCCCCCACCATTTAAGCAATGTCCTTCAGTAATAGCAGAGAGTTTTGAACCAAACAAAAATTGAAACAAAACCAAGAAACAAATATTCACACACACACACACACACACACACACACACACACACACACAGCACACACACACACACACACAAGAAAACAGTATCATATGCACACAACAAAGTGGACTCTATCCCTCAGTAACCAATCACACATACCAGAGAGAAAGTTTAACCATTCAGTCCATATCAAAAACAGAAAGAGAGAGATGTAATCTATAAAACAGCTTCACTGTTATTTATGGCAAGCGAGGAAAGGTAGGGAATGTAAACTAATCATTTTCTGAGGAGTGTAGGTCCTCTACATTTCCCATACTTTTTTGTTCACCATAATCATTGTGCCACCTTTGCTTGCTTCAATGTCTCTGATTTTCACTTTTTAACAATCATGTACTAACACTCTACTCATTTTTCAGAAAACAGCCAGAGACAGATTTTTGTCCAATTTCACTAATTATTTTTGTTTCAATATCACTAGAAAAAATATATTACTGAGACTGATTTCAAATATGTTTAAAATGACAACACCATCCTGAAATACCAAACAAACAAAAAATATGTCATAAATACAACAAGACATGCATAAGTACACAGTTCTTAGTTTTTGCTGTTAGGCAGCAATGCAGATTTTAGTCACATGGATTCATACTGAGCACAATTTGAAAAAGACCTCCATGCTTGCAGAATCATATTTTTCAGTGTCAGGAGCAAGTTCTCATTGACCTGACATGATGTACATCCCGTTTTAGATGTTAGTCTGATTCCTGCCTTTTTCTTTGTCTGTCACGGCCAAAGTGTGGTTTGAGAAAGTGTTTAAAATAAACTGAAATATTGCCCATTTATCTGTATAGGTGTATATGTGCTTCCAATTTTTGCACCAGATTTGTCTTGGATGTGTGTGTGTGGTGTGTGTGTGGTGGTTGTGTGTGAGTTTGTGTTGTTGTGAGAGAGGAATAGAGAGAGATAGTAGAGAGAGGAGGCGAGAAATAGAGAGAAACAATCCCTTTTTTCAGACAAATTAATTTCATTTTCATTTTCAGAATAATTTCTTAAATTTGCTGATATGGATTTACCGTCTAGGATTAGGAGTCTGTGAGTCCACAGGCATAGTTGCAATTATAGATCACATTGCCGATTATGTTTGGCTGGGCAGTGTTCATTTAAGCTGCAAAGGATGATGATCAGTCAGAAAACCTTCACTGTCATTGGAGAGGAAGTGGTAGTTCATTGCAATTTTCAAAACCATGTGATTCACAATAACATCCCCATGAAATAATTTAGTAATCCAAGTGGCCAGTGTCCTTAATATACATGAACATTTTGTTTGCTATTAAACCATTTCATACAGTTTGAAAATGTTCCACAGAGGGAATGATCCCGTCAAAATTGAATGCAGTCACAAGATATACTGTATAACATGTCATAACATCCATCATATTGTTGTCAGTAATCCATGTCATAAGAAGCCATCAGAAATGTTGTACAATAATCTTACATCATCTAATTGATTGTACTAGAATCTACATGTAAATTGAAAAATTTGAGAGGTGCAGATGCTTTCTGAAAGAATAAGACATGCAATTAGCTTTTCAATCTTTTTCTCAAACTACAGGAAAGCTAAAGTTACAAAAGTTAGTACATTTCTAGTGCCGCCAAAATCGAGTTCACATAAGCTCAAGGTTTATATCGTAGATGTAAAACATGACACCTAACACGTTTAACAACTTATGCAGACAGTAACACATTAAGGTGTTGATCACAGCATAGAAAAGTATCAGTTTATCAAATCAGACAACTTAATGCACTGTTATTGATGTATTTTTGTAACAACAGCGATCACATACAAAACAGAATTTTTCTGTGAATCACAATTTATATGTAAACATTACATTACATGTCATAGTGTGATCTTTCATGATAGATGAGCATATACAAATGTAGAAGAAGCTTCATTGGAGATTTGTTTCATTTGAGAGATATATAATTACATGCAATGTATGCAACACAACTAAAGAAAAGTAAATATACATCTCATTAGCCAAAGGCTAATTTATACTTCACAATCAGCAATACTATACACTCACACACACTACAACACAGCACACACACACACACACACACACTAACACAAGGGGGGGGGGGGGAGGGGGGGGGGGGGGGGGGGGGGGGGGGGGGGGGGGGGGGGGGGGGGGGGGGGGGGGGGGGGGGGGGGGTGGGGGGGGGGGGTGGGGGGGGGGGGGGGGGGGGGGGGGGGGACAGCACACGAGAAGGGGGGGGGGGGGGGGGGGGGTGTGTGTAAACCACACACACACACATTCATGCATGCAGACAAACAAAGAAACTTGGGTGGGTATATCCCAAGGATCTAGAATTTGAAATTACCAAGCTCACTGCAAGTGGCTGGCTGGTAGATGGCTGCTGTCGGAATGTGTCATGACAACCATCTTAAAAAAGGTATATTTTCAAATTGATCAAATACATTACAGTCAAGCAAAGGGTACAAAAAAAAATCCATCATCCTACAAAGATCCCTAATTAGTTTGCTTGAGTGAATAAGTATTTTTTTCAATTACAGAAAGTACACTATTCTACAATTTCTCACAGTGGAAGGTACATATTTTATTTTCCTGTTGGTCAGGTAGAAAGACAAGCTAGGGATGTGGGAGGTTTTTTTAATTTAAGTATCATCATCATTGTCATAGTGTTATAATATTAAACTAACAGTACTGTGGTTCTCAACATTGAAATTGCTTCACAATGACTGAAAGTACAAAAATGAGAGCAACTCAAAATGCTATCCTGTTCCAAGTCTACCAAGACAGTTCCTTATGGACATACCTACAAATACAGTCACACATGTAAAGACAGCACACCACGCCACTACACACACACACGCACATTGGCACACACACACACAAGCACAATACAGCGAACAGTGAAAGGGGCATTCTGAGGGCCACTTCCGCCCATCACTCAGTTCGAGGAAAGTACCCAGAATGCCCTTTAGCCCGTTTTTCTCTTACAATGTAAGCACTTCAATAACCAATAAATAACGATTTTCTACAAACAAACATACTGTGTAGGGTTGTACCGTTTTTAATACAAATTTACAAAACTTTATTAACAAAAAAAAATGCAAAACTGCTCGCAACTCGCACATTACTGATCACCCTGGGTCTAACTTGTAGACCCTATGGCGCCCTAGTGCCCAAGCCAGATCCAGAGTAACACAGATAATGATGGCAAGATGCGAAGATTTTTGGTAATATGCCTCTAATAGTGGTATTTTTTCCTACACTTAGGTTGCCTAACTTACAGTTTTGTCTAAATTTGGTGTCAATTCTCTCACCCCATTTTCAGTGGACCCTTCCTAGGACACACACTTGTGGTTTGCGGGCGTTTATAGCCGGGCCAGTGACCCAGACATCACATTGTGGTTTGCGGGCGTTTATAGCCGCGCCAGTGGACCTAGACGAGAAACACGAAAATGGGAAGTGGTTCACTATAGGCAGAGAAGAGGGCCCAATAAAGACTAATGCCAACCCACACAAACAAGCACAAAACCAACGGCAGGCATATTCCCCACTTTACACTTTTGGATAATATAGAATACTTTAGCAAACTGAAAGCATTATAATTTAATGGTGTTTAAAGCATAATAGGGGAGTTATTATAAATGATATGTATAAATCAATCAGAAAAGAATTAAAGGTTAAACAACGAACTGATGCTTTAAAGGTACTTTTTAGAAGCAACTTTTGTTACAATATATATAGTTAAAAACTTTAAGCAAATTACCCACAAAAACACAACATTTAATAATCAATACTCACCTGATCTATAAATAGATAATTTCTTCAGGGAGGTAATTATTTTTTGCAAACTTTACAGGGAGATAAATAAGCATTCAAAAAAAAAATAAAAAAAATAAAAAAGAAAAAATAAAAAAATAAAATAACAAATAAAAAAATCAAAAAACATAAAAAAAAAAAATTAAAAAAGAAAAAATTAAAAAAACAAAAAAATTAAAAAAAAAAATAAAAAAATTATGTTTTAAATATTTTTTTATATAAAGTCACCTAAGCCACCTCAAGATCTTCAGTTAAGTTTTAAACAAGTCAATTTTGTTCACAAAGTCCATCCTCAAGTCAGCTTACTAAGTTCTTACTTAGAGTTCATACCTCAGTAGTCCTCAAGTCATCCTCAAGTCATCCTAAAGTCACCCAAGTCACTTCTAAGTATTCTACTTAAGTCACTTCTAAGTCTTACACAATTCATCCTCAGTCAACCACAAGTCAACCTCTAAGTCAAATTAAGTTCTTATTAAGTTATCTTATAATTATCAAAAATAACAAGCTATTTTTTAATCTTACATAGTATATGTACTATTATAGAACACAGCACGCCACAAAAAACGCGTCATCGGTTGAGGATGTCGTTCTTCAGCGTTCTCGCATAGAACTTAAGGAAGGTCTTATAGCATCCGAAGCAACCGCGATAGAATTTACACGTTCTGGCAATGAATGTCTTTTAATAGCTCCATGTCTTTATATATTTGACACCATCATTTTCTAATACTCCCAATGGAAACTCTAATTTATTTAAAAAATTTAAAATTACGTTCTTAAAATATTATGCTACATTTCAAATGGATCAAAATAATGCTTTGTATTTTGGCGTTTTTGGCGTAGACGTGTCTTTTTCTGCATTGTAGTGTCTCAGAAATTTTTGATTTCTTATGATTCTTGTTGCCATCGGTTTATTATATGTGTATACCGGCAATAACTGCCCCAACACAGCAATGGCGCCAAAAAATTGGCAACAGTTTTAAGTGAAATATTCCCATGAAGACATTGTGCCCGTTGTAATCACATGGAGTTTTTATAGCTGGCATTAATAACTTGTCTGGCATTGGCGGTGTAATTTTCATGAATTGAATCATATTCATGTAACTTAATTATTTTTTTTGTCTGTTCCAACTCTGCAATTTTTTTCCTGCTTCAACACGCCCTGATTTTTAATGACTCCCCTGATTCAGCGTTTTCTGCTGATTTCCTGGCCTTGGTTACGTTCTCTCCACCTGATTCAAATGTTTCCTAGATTCTGTAAGATATTCTGGCTCGGTCCTTTTTTGAGAGGGAGAATAAAATCTATATGATTATAAGTTATAAATCCCCATGGAAGTAAAGGCGATAACAATGTTCAAAACTATATTATAAAACACATCCGTAGAGACTCAAATGACTTTGTTAAAACATGGATCTTTTTGGTGGGGGCGGAATATAAATCATACGTCAGGATCTTGTCAGAATCAAAATGGGAGCAAATCTACCTGACTATTATAGTGTAAACAAAACAAAGAACCGTTAGCCCAACTCTTTTACCAATCTTGACCCAGCTGCGCTTCAAACCTTTTAAGATACTTTACAATGTCTTGCGGCGACCACTGTTGAATCTGTTTTCTAAGCTGAGATTCCAGTTCCTGAGGAGACTGTTTAGTTTTCCCACATTCTGCCTAAAGAATACAGCCACTCCGAATTGGGCATAATTAGCTAAGGTCATCAACTAGTCATTCATAAGTTCAGAAGTTTTAGGCTGCCTTGTAGCTGTAGGAGATCATGACATGTTCAGTATTTTTAATAATAAAAATTTTATTTTATTTTCTAAAAAAGAGCACCGGAAAAAACTATTGCCAACCTATAAGTATACCATTCTGGCTTGTTATTGGAGGCCTAAGAGTAGAAACTTCAATGCACGTAAAAGTGGCTTGTTTAAGAATTAAAACGCAGATCTGGCAAACTAGACATATGAGATTCAGCAAATACTGACTGCATATCATAGCAGCTTCGTATGCCACGAAAGAATTTTCTAGTTAATCAAGGAATAATTCCAGACAATAAAAAAATGTAAGAAAAAAAATACATTTTAAAAAATGTCCTTTTATTTCACTCGCAATAATTATAGGCGGCGCTGTGGGATTAATGCGCTTGCTTATATGCTGAAGTAATTTATGCATTATAGTAAAAACCCCTGCGGATGAGGCGAAGAAAAAGACATAACAAAAGCTATGTGAGGAACTAGCAGGCTGCACAAGACGCCATTTAAAGGCAGAGACATGACATTTAGAATTTATAAATGACACCCCAGAAAGAACAGGGGCATGCATGCAAACACAATTAAAAATGTTGACCAAGCCTAAAAGAATAGTAATCTATTAAACAGGCAAACCGTATCCAGACATTGCCCCCACCAAAATTCAAGTGACTTTTATCAACCTCAGAAAAAACAAAAGATGTGCAAGAAATCCGCTTAATATTGTTCTGATGTAAGACCGTTTGAATTTGGGATTTCACATAAGTATTGGTTTGATTAAAAAATGAACAAAATCTAATATTCTACCAAAAGGAAAAATTGGGAAATGTAATCACGGCAATCAAAAGCAAAGCCAAGCATCTGGAGTCAGTGAACAAACAGCAAAAAATTGTTTAATCAAACAAGCGATTTGGCAAATTTATTTACCAGCGCCTAGACAATTACAGAGACCACACTTTGTCAAGTACAACCTCCAAAACGACCACCCAGTCAAATGGAATCTTTTATAATTAACCCACTGATAGGAATTAGACGAAAAAAAAAAATTACTCCTATACAGTCATTGACATCGCATCAAGATACAAAGATCATAACCATAAACACCAAGAGAGTGCCTCAGCTGTTGCTGTAGCCA
This sequence comes from Conus ventricosus, assembly GCA_018398815.1. NCBI lineage: Eukaryota > Metazoa > Mollusca > Gastropoda > Neogastropoda > Conidae > Conus > Conus ventricosus. The sequence goes on along the minus strand of CM031615.1, from coordinate 40,232,496 downwards.
TACAACTTGATATCCCACGAGGCCCCATTAACTTTCCCTCGCATGATTCAAGTCGAAGAGTAAAAGAGTTTTTAAAGGCCAAGTGAATCAGATATTGTTAAAACACAGATATATTACTATAAGAATGAGTCATTCCTGGGAGTTTCACAGATCACATGCATAAGATGACAACTTAACAAAACAGTTTAGCTGAAAGACTGTTTCCTCCCTACCAGTAACACAGAGAGCTTATTGACAACTCTCGCAACACAGAATGGGTAGAAGACTGCCCTCAGTTTGCGCTTCAATGAAATAGGGGGATGAAGAAATTAAAGGCTAAAACCAGTACAATGCAATCAAAAGAAAAACAATCAATGTTGCTGAAGAACACCAGTACACCCAGCATACTAATACCGATAGGTTGAAAGAATGTACATTTATTTACCGGGAGAAGTCATAAGGTTACACACTGCATCAGGCAACCGATCCAGATTTTGGAGTGATTGACCAATATGAAATAAAAAGACATATGTTAAAGAATGAAATCCGCCCTGATAATTAATATACTAGAAACTTACACAACAAAACAACCAGCACCTACAAAGAACTATTGTGAAATAAGAACTGCAGAAATCCGCCAGACCCAGTTCCGCTTAATAAAATTTACGTTAAACAGATTTTGGTATAAAAAAAGTAAGCCCGAAAGGAAGTCGCAGACCGAAACAAGAAAGGTCAGGAAGAGACCATGAAAATGATCGGTAAATCGAATACGGCGCGTGTAACTGCTATTATAAAGAAACATTTTGAGGATTAATCAATGCATCTAAATCATCCAGATCACCTACAACACAAACCCCGGCAAATTGGGAAAAAGAATATCTTAGAAATAATAAAAAAAAATTCGAACATCATCAAGCAAACATGAGAAAGATTTCAATAAATGTTATGAAGCTATGATTGATCATATAAAAAAAAGAATATTAAGAAAATAAAACCCCGCCTGGATTATGCGTGTCTCTCCGATTGACCCAATTGCATATGAAAACTCCGTGATTAACAAACACCCGTTTTGTGTTTGTTCTATCTAATGACTCTTTGTTACAACTGTTGTGTTTGATCTCATGTAGATTAGAACGCAGTTTTACGTTTCATGATGAAAGACTTATTGCCAAACCAATGCTACTTTGGTAGTTTCATGTGAAATGTTTGACTGCACAACGCTGCGAATATTCCCTTTGCTTTCTTAATGAAATTCACCCAGGCTCGAATACAGTACATTTTTTGACCATTAAACCCACATACTCCTTGATCACAACTTTACCAGATAATTCATCCCGTGCAGCTTTCTAAAACCTCTTGTTAGTAATTTTGATGTAAAAGGAGAGTCTTTAGGGTAATCGGACGTGTCAGTACCCATCCTGCATGTCCATTAGTCTACTTACCATTTACCACGTCAATATAGATGTCTTCCATTAGGGATAGTCTAATAACAAAACTGTCCTGTAACAGTGTAAAGTACACTGTACTCATTGATACAGGGCTTAAAGTATTCATAAAAAACTCAAGACAACAAAACTTTGATAATTCCTAAAACAGTAAACCCAATAAATACAGTTTTGTTCTAAAGTTGACTTTCTTTTTTTCATCCTAGCCAAAAAGGCAGATCATGAAAACTTCGAATTCCTATAATTAGGTTTTGAAGTCAGCAGTAGAATTTTTTTTTGGGGGGCCGCTTTTTTCCCCGGTTACTCCATTTGGTGTGAACTATCTAGACATCTTTGCGCTTTGTGCGGATCACCATAGTCCTTTTCCAAAACAGGCTGTTGTTCATCAACTTGAAAAAGACCGCCCCACGCCCCCTTCTTTTTCTGAAGCATCTGTGGATATAGTTCGAGATCGTGGTTCTTCATTAGTTTATGGTGAACAGAACTGTATTCTGATCGAAAGCAATTATGCGATGAACAAGCTGTAACTTAAACCATGTTTCTTAAATAAAAAAGTAGAAGTCATGTAATGGCAGACATAATTTTTTTTGCCACGAAGAATAGGCACAAGTTTAGGCGGCCACTCTGGAATCCATCTTTAGACTTTCTGCTGCTAAAGATTGTCCATTAAGCAGGTCATGGAGTTCCTGAGATAATCTAAATCAACTTCTAGAATGAAACCACGCTGTTGGTCAGGCGTTAAACTGCCCAACCACTTTATGCCTTTTGAATATTATACGATGTCTTCCGTGTAGCATTATGAAATTTTCGAAATGGAAGCGATTGCGGACCATTGCCCAACCATACAGAATTTTTGCATCTAAATAACATGAGAATAGGTTAGGACCTTTTACACGGAACATAAAGTGACCAATTATTTGCTGTTTGCCAAAACAGTAATATAAGAGCTAGCCATACTAATTCCCACCACGCAATCCGATTTCCATCATCTGATCATTGTGTAAATCTGACAATAAATCGAAACTTACTCCATAAACTTTAAGAAAGCGACCCAGGCTCATCCCGGCGCAGAAAAATAAATGCGCGGATCCAGGCATAATGTTTTCAAGCAGGTCCTTCCTATAAGTATTCACAGACTCCCGCGGGGGGGGGGAGGGGGGGGGGAGTGCAAGCAAACATACATCGGCCATATAATTAGTGAGTCATGATAGTCTCCCATCGTTTTACAATCTACATCTGCCACGCTCATGAGCATGCAGTGGTAATCGGAGACTGCCGAAGGTCCCTTTCCTCAAAGACTAGAAAGATTAACGCTCCTTTAGTCTCGAGAAGTGTATCTTCGCAAACCTTTCCCAACTGTTTCATGTACTCAAAAGGATAAATCGCCCTTTCTAACGAGAGTCGGTCAGAAAAAAAAAAAATATTTTTCCGTTATTGGGCGGACCTTTATGGACAAGCCAGTGCCTCTAATTGAGCCCATCATGTGTTGCAAAGAGTCGTAGAAAGACATAATATTTAGATTAAAGCACATGTACTTTTCTGATGACTGTGGCAATGGGCATGCTACCCAGAAGGAGCGCTGTAAACTGGTTGCAACATAAGAAGAGAGTCGTAACCCGCAAGTAATTAAAGAATATGTTGCATCTTCCATTTCTTTGGTTCAACTTTAAGTTGAAGATTGCATTTTGTTTTAAGCGCTGCTCCTCAGTAACAGTATCTACAATGTGATCAATTGTCCACTTACTGTGGGGTTAACCAACTCTTGGGCTTTATCGTCAAAACCGCAAATCCAACAATGCTTGGCTGAGTCATACAGGTGTTGGTCTTCAGGCTCCAATTATAGATTTCAGATAATGTTAAAGATTAATATAACATGCTTTACGCACATTGCTGCCATGCATTTTAAGAAAGTTTCTGCAGCACTGGTCCCTATATAATTCTGGTTCTGAATAAACGCCATGCCTCCTGACAACAATGAAGGCAAATGACAAATCAGATTAATACTCATTAAGACAGTTTTTCGGGAAGTATTTGTGCGTGGGCCCATCATAAGGAACAATGAGTTGATTCAAAATTCTGCGTAAACACATATGGAGAATGTTGCAGTTTTATCCAGCTCTTAAAACAAACGTTAAGATCCGGGTTGGGCGTAATTAGTCTGTAATACAGTCACCAACTTTTAACAATGCGTTTTTAATGTTCACTCGCTGCTTGCACATATGGGAATACTTGTTAAACAGTTTTCTGCATAATTCATTAAGCTAATGATTTTGATTGTAGTCTAAATCAATAATCTACTCATTGAGTCTATCAAAGTGTGAATGGGAATCCCCTCATGTGAAAACATTAGTAGTAAGTCACCATATTTTTGTCTGGTATCGACTCTATTGTTGGACTGTTCTTGGACACTTTAATTGGCGCCAAATTTGTTTTCCTCATCCCATTAGTATCATAACATTATTTGGGTAGTTATGTTCTTCAAACTGAGTCAATTTAAGTCTACACTAAACAGGAAAGGAGTATTCCATTGAAGATAAGATCTTTTGGCGTATTGTCCGAATATAGTCACACTCTCAGCGTGTTCGCGACTTGAAGCAGCCATGCAAGAACACACGACATGAAACGATTTGATAGTCTGAAATTTTTATGTTTAAACAGCACTCTTAAAAACCAACTCCCTAGTCTGCGTAATGTAAGCCTTGCCAGACAATCGGTGCATACTTATCCTTTGTTTAATCTAATCACTAAGACCATCGCCCTCTGACCGAACCAGAGCCTCACATTTTAGCTTCTTCAGCCGGCAGCGTCAAACTTGGGGTGCAAGCAGTTCGTCTGCCCAACCTGGTGTTAATATGCAATACGAGAAAGAATAGGTCAGTTGTTTATTCGTAGACCCAGACTTGCTATATTTCTTCAATTATTGTTACATAGTCTGATGTAAAACAGCAAACATTACTTTAACGTGGCGGGTCAATTGTTATTTTGCCTTTGGGAACTTGAGAAATAGCATGAACAACACTTGCCAGACGATTTGTTGGGTCCAATGACTTCTAAATCAATAAACATTCATGCTCTTGATAAACGCTCTCTCTCGAGCATTCCTTAAACAATTATCGTCTTTGCCCTTCATATATCTTAGCCATGCCTGTCTTTCTTTTCTAAGCCCAAATATTTATTTAATTAAAAAAAATACTATAAATCAGAACCAATATCACAGTTCCTTTTTGCGGCTTTGACTCAAAAACCTAAGTAAAAACGCCCTATTGCGTTTATAAAGAGAGCTGTTTAGAATCAGAGTTTTTTTTAATGTTTCGTTTACTTTTTTTAAAGCAATCCATATTTATCTGCTCGCGTCAGGCATGTTTAGAAAACTTGTCCTCGCCTGTTCTTTGAAGATCAAACTATATGTCTTTAGTAACTTCAAATCGTGCTTAAACGATATGAAATTCTTCAACCGTGATGTTTGAGTTCAGCTAAGCCTTTAGTTTATATGTCAGTTTGAACGAGCTAAGTTAGCCGATATTAGATGAACCATAGCTGTGTGCTTTTGGAGTTTACGTTAATAATTTTTTGCCAGCAGCACCTACAGCTAATGAAACACAGGCCAAGATGCGAAGAGCAAACGCTAGAGGTAAAGCTGCGGGTGCACCAACGCCTGATTCTAAGACCTACACTCGTCCTGCTGAATGCAGCACTAATAGTCGATGCCCAGAATTGACAAATAGTAACAGCATTAAAGGCAGCAGACTACTTCGTTTGGTTTAGCTTTAATGATGAAATGTCCCAAGCTCTATTTTTTGAATGCATTTGTGTATGAAATGTTAGTAAAACTGAAGTGTTATAACTCAGGGTTTTAATCTATAACAGCAGAATTGCCTGCTATCTCTTCTTTTGTGCGGTGCTGAAGGTCACATTGGATAAACCTGAACAGACAATCTTTTATTAAAATAAAAATAATTTAGTAAAAGAATAACTTAGAATCAGCTACCTCAATATTCCCAGCCTTCGCATCATATATTAAAACAAATGTACATTAAGCTTTTATCGGCATCTCTATCTTATCAATTGAATGTCAATACGTCACTCACAGATTACACCGCGCATCCAATAATGATAATCCTCCTTGACCTTAGGTCCAAATCCCATTAAACCGTATTTTGTTGTTAAATACTCAACAAGCTTACACTGTGAAGGAGAAGATCTTTATACGCCAAGGTCAACGGTCTGATTTCGTACACCTCCCACCTCCCAACAAATTCTAATATCGTCAAAGTGATGAAAAGGTCTAAGTCCGCTAGCATAGATTGGTTAGTACTGCCCTCATCGAACATATGTACTTTCGAGTTATTTTTGGATTAAAAAACTTTTCACATCCATCTTATGAATGGTTTCTTCATCTTCACACAGACAATAAAATACCTATAAGCGATCTTGCAGAGACTCAACAACTAAAAATGGCCATATATTGTCTGCCCTCTTCTAGATACTTTTTATGATGACGGCACTGTATTCGTGTTAATATGCTATAATAGTTGGGGACTATAATGATCACCCAAACAGCTTTGCTAAATTAGGGTTGCTAACAACTTACCAACACAAACGATATGTCAGAAATGCTGTACTTTGCTTCGGATGTCTGTTGATTTGATAACACTTTGTATGCATTAAAAGTTAGATCATATGACAATCTGGCTTTAATGCCCCTAGAAAGTATGGGGCATGCGCTTTAAACAACACAAAATCTAGGTATGGAAAAGCGAAAACCATACGCATAACTTACAGTTCTAAAGACTTTTTGCTGTCTTTGCACCTGAGGCGATGTAACGTGGTCTCCCTAGTTCTAAGTTTTAGAGCTTATCTTCATAGCCCGATACCTTGAAACGCAAGATCTTCCTTTCCAATCGCGGTTAGCCAAGATCAGAATAGGTTAAAATAAGTCAGCATTGTATTAAAGAAAAATACTATCTTGCCCACAATTTTTTACAGAACTTTTACATTATAACGATTTGCCCGTCCCAAATTCCGGACAACTGTTCTGGATTTTGTGTCTGTTATGAATCAGTTCTATTTTTAAAAATATGCCGTGCATAGCCAGTCACGATCAAATCATCCGCTCCAAGTCTGGCAATCAAACATAAAGAATTTGAACTGCACAATAGTAGATGGATATTTGGAACAGTAATATACCGATTATATCCCTTCACGCCAAGGGGTTTATCATTCAGGCGTTCTATTACGGGCCAAGAATCGAGCCATATGCTTAGTAACATTTTTTTATAAACAAAATAAAAAGATAAAAAAATAAAAAACATTGGCAGTATAATGAAGGCGAAGAAGATTAATGATGATTTTTGATCCTGGAGGACGACAAAAGTGAAATGATCCTTTTACACCGGCATCGATCATGCGCACTGCAATGCGGCGTGAAATTAATAGAAAGTACGTCGGAGCATTTTACAAAAGTTTAGGTCAAGAACCTCCCAAAATATATACCCAAATGATTTTGAATAAGAAGATGGACAATTGTTTTGTTAAGGGCGATCAAGGAGAATCAGTTCGGTTACAACTAACCATACCCTTCAAAGTTTTTAGCCAAGAGATAGCAAATTATACAAAGACTGCCAGTTTGAAAGCTCAAATCGCCAGGCAATTGTGCTAGACAAACATTAGAAGGGATGCAGTTTTCTAAACTTCAAAACACACTGGCAAGAACTCCCAACTAGATAACAAATGCAAAACATTGAACTTCATAGAATTAAATAATCACAGTCTAATTAATACATACAATAGAACAGAAACCAGTTATTCAGATAGGAAACGATGGTTTAAGACATACACGACTCACCGCTACCCATGCGAGAAATAGCGGCCCTTGGATATTCTATAAAAGGTGAATCAGAGTGCTGAAATGAAACAAACATTAATCGAAAACTAGGGTAAACATATGAGCATATAAAAAGAGAAAAGAAAAAACACGTTGAGGCTGATGACGAGCCAACATAGTGGCCTTGGTTTTAAAGAAAGAATAACCCAAAGTGACTAAAATATCATGAACAATGAAAGATCTGCAAGACTAGAAGGATCCAACTACTAAACCGAGACCAATTACGCGAACACAAGTGACTAGGAATAAGAGAACCGTATCGAAAAAATTTTATATGGAAGACACTACCACTAGCAAACGAAAACGAACAACGTTGTTTAGAGAGCAATGAGTCACATTAGCAGCGTAAACATCCTATAGAATTTTCAATAAGAACATTGTGTATTTCTAATACAGGCGGCGGGTGGCCAAAGTTCAGATACCTACCACCGCCATCGCCTCCGCCTGATAAATCATGGGAAAAAAAACAACTGAACATCTTGCGAATTTATTAAAAAAATAGCTGTTAAAGGGCCGAGGATGCTTTTACCATGAAGATTGGAGGAGTATCGTCAGCTGGCATTGATCTACTGCAAGCAAAATGTAGGATTGGTCTATATGGCCGAGCACTTATGGACATAAGATTTCTCTTAATAGTAGGGTTAATATTTATTAAGAAAAAGACCAAGTAATCCAATGCCAGTAATCCAAGAACAAGCGCTGTCATTTCATATTCGAGGCAACGCGAACATAGTCCGCGAGCATTGCTATTCCTTCAATACTTGGGGTTTGGACATCAGGAATTTAGATGACTTAAACTTGGGCGTTCTTGTAAAGATTGAATATTACTGTGCTCGAATTTATGTCCTTATTTCCCAACCTTCTGTTCATTGGCCAGCTAGAAAAGATACATTATTATATTTATTATTAACCTACTGTATTCTGAGTGTCATAAGGCAGCATGTATAAACCAGTGCCAACAGCAAAGGCCAACAATCGAATCTAGCGGTATTGTAAAGACAGTTTTTGTACCATTAAATACTTTAATGTAAATCAACTGTAAATTAATGGTCGACCCTCAAAAATTGCTAAGAAAAGTGTAGTATGAGCGTCTAAAGTGCCAGTCATAAGTGATCATTAAAGCATGACATTCCAGTGCAAGTCGCCCCTAGCAAACACCAAACTAAAGAGCTAATAGAGACGTTTATTATACGATTACTAATCCCCGCTCTAGTAATTTTTTCTAAATGGCCCATTAGAAGTGTCTAAGATAAATGTTGTCCATTGCTGTATTTATGCTCTTGCCAGTTAGGGACCCAGGCTGAACATTTATGCCTAGAAAATTAAAGTTTTGAAAGGAGTGTGCCAGTCAAAGTTATACATTCTGTGCTTGCCCCGAAAATAAAGGTCGCCATAGGCGCATTATAATTATCCACTATTGTCTAAACGCCTGCATAATGTTAATATTGGAATTCTTGAACAGATCCATTTTCAAATCCTTCATGTCTATTCTGTAGCTGAGTGTATTAAATTTTGTCATTTGGTAAAATTGTGCTCTCGCAGATCAGTCAAAATACGTTCAGGAAGTGTAATAGATACTAATGAAATCAGTACACTGACCACCCAACGAACATGTGTGAATAAAATGAACTTCATACTCAATCTGGCCACAGCCCAGTTGATGCGCAAAACAAGCAAGATTAACTGGTTCTGAAAAAACTGCATCGTGATGACTAAACACTCATTCTTGATGTTGTCGTATTTCAAAGGGTGGTTCAGTGAAAGCTGTCTTCAATTTGAGTACTAACCTTTTTGAGAAAAGAGCAGTCTGGTGGTCACATCAAAGTACAAGCGTTAACAGTTGCTATATTTATAAAGATTGAAGTGTTGGCCCAACAGAATACATTGGCATCAGCATCTTTGAATGATCGCTCTATTTTAATTTGTTTTAAAAAACGAATGTAACAATAACAACCCAAGACTCGTCCCTTCGGTTTTTAGAAACATGCTATTAATACCGAATGCGGGGCCAAAATGGTTGCCGCTTCATGAAAATATTTTACAAAGTCGTATGGGTATTAATATAATTATAAACCAAAAATAAATAATAAGGTTCTAAAAGTTACCAGAGCAGGTACGCAAAATGATCTCAGTAACAATACCTGATGGATTAATTACGGGTTATTGTGTCCAACTAAAAGAAGCAATGATATAACATTGACATTACACACAAACATAACTAATGCAAATCTAAAAACAATGTAAACATTAAGCTTGAAGAAGGAAAAATACATCTTACTTTTGATGGAGGTAGAGAGCAAGCAGAAATGTTAAGGCTTTACAGACTGGCAATATTACCCACTCAAGTATTTAGTAGCTGATCCATGACAAAACAACTTAAGAGGGGGTAAAATCCGCTCTGTAACATGTGCATAACATGTCATTACTCAATGGATTCATTGTTGATGAGGCATAAGCACGTGATTAAAACTTATAAATAAGGTGAAGGGGCGGCCCAACTGTTTTAAGAGCTCTTCGTCAGGCAAAAGCTGCATAATGTGCGAATATGAAATTATACAAATCCCTAAATTTACAGTAAATAAAGATTAGTTTGGTGGGAGGGTCGAATCATTTAATATAACAATGCAAAGACAAAGCGAGGGAAAGTTGTAAATGATGATAACCTGCACAATGTTTTGGAAAAAGATATAAAACGTTGACAAAAAAATAATGTCCCGTGGGCCAGAAGAACCATATTACATTAGTCGCTGTAGGTGTATAGCCTAAGAATAAAAAAAGTGACCTTGCTGGGATTTTGGCGGACTTTTGAACAAAACCGTGAGAGTAGCGCTTTATATGAGGTTTTGAGTACACTAAAGATTGGAATAGGTTAGAACCAGCAAAAGAGTTTGTCGACATGCAACCACAAAAATTTTCCTAAACAAGAACAGCTGCGCGGGAACTAGAAGCAAATAAAGTTGGTCAGTATGAATATAACGATATTCGAAAACCAGCCAACAAATGGCACTTAGAACCAAATATATAATGGGACATAAAATATGAATTAAAAGCCTCATTAACATATTTTAGCCGTCAACAAAGTTTCAGAAAAAGCATTCAACTCAGGCCCCTTTAACATGTAAGTCTTATCCAGATGACAATAGACTGAAAGAGATAGAAATAAAGCCGTATGGGAAAAAACTAGTACATCCTCCACAGACAGTAGAAGCGGTTTTAAAAAGAACCTTTCAACCAAAATTACAGTTCATGCTCTTCAAAAGAAATTAAGGGGACGCGTTCACAATAAATAATTAGAAAATTTTCTGTCATAAAAGATAAGGGATAGGGATGGGGTTGTTGGCGTTAGTGACGTCCTTTTTTAAAGTGAAATCTAATTATCTGGCAAAACTTAGACGTTTGTGACAATCCTTAAAGTTACAGTAGGTCATACTTCACAATGGTGAGGATATTAAGGTTCAAACCACCAGATCAACAAAATCCAATATTAGTACCTAAAATATAAACGATCTACCAGCACTGAGAATTGGGATGAATCTATACACAATATAGGCCTTATAGGATTTTTATTAAACAGAACAAGAATTGACAGAGAGCATTATAAAAAACAATAACTGGAATTAGATTTAACTTCCTAGATATAAAACTAATGAGCAGTTAAACTTTATGACAAAAACCCCTCATTTGATTCATTGATTAGTGGACAGACTGGATGATTGGAAAAACAATATAGTCCCCTCGACCTATTACAACAGTTATCGTTATAATTATAAATCATATTGTGTTATTTTTTTCTGATCCCAATCACTTAAATGGAACAAAGCATATCATGGATAGAAGGGTTTAAGTAAATGGACAGATGATAACCATCTTTATAGTATAATCCAAGCATAAACTGAGTGGGGGGGGGGAGTGTCTATTGAACAGTTTTTATAGACGGTTTGAAGGAACCAAACACTATATATTATAGAAGACTGTTCGCAGAAAAGAGACATAGTTGAAAAAGAAGAAACACTTGTTCAAAACTAGCTTCAGTGGAAGGCATGCTGGATAAGTGAGTGGATTATAATCAAAATATAACTCGGTTTTAAGAAAGACTTTAGAGACAGATAAAGACTGTATTTTTATTTCACATGAGAAAGACAAGACTCATTTGAATAGATGTGATAGCGCGAAAATGATGTAATTGAAAATGAACCAGGATAAAACACAGTGATTAAGCAAAAATTAAAATGAAGAAAAGTTTATTAAATTAGTATTTAAAAAGGAAAACCTACACAGCCAAATGATATGTATTGAAGATAACGTTTATATTATTGGATATTGAAGTCTTACTTGTCGAGATGAACAGTGAAAGGGGCATTTCTGGGTTTACTTTCGCCCGAACTGTGAGTGAGGTCGGAAGTGGTCTCAGAATTGCCCTTTCCCTGTCTCTCATACACACACACACTCACACACACACACACACAACAGCACACGACCCACACCCATCCCTTTCAAGACAACCATTGCAAAAAAAAACAAAAAAAAAAATATCCCTTACAGACTCACAGCAAGACTTAAACACACATTAACTCGGACACCTACGCCCCCCCCCCCCCCCCCCCCCCACTCCCACAGACATACACTTCCACACACATAGCATAACACATGTGCGAAAGAGCCTACAATATTGCTTGAGTAATACAACTCGAAAACCACATACATGAATAAGCCTTTGCAACATTGGGCATAAAGCATGATAACCGCACACGCAACATCTACACATTTGGATGTTTGTACGTGCATGCACACAACACACGCTCATTCTCCCTCACACACAGTGGCACACACACAGTAACAAGCACATTGTAATACAGTGATACAAACAGCTTTTACTGCAAGCTTTCAGTTACTCATCATGGTTTGACTCACTCCGCTACCTTGGAATCAGTTCACTGTCACCACCAACATCATGTCGAACATCTCGGACTGTGGATTAGAAGGCAGCTGCCCCGCCACTGCCCTTTTTTCATACGGGCCTGTCGTTCCATTCAGAAGTCCTCTCTTTATGATTTTGTCCATTTTGTTCACTGGACTTACACTCAGTCTTCGTACATTGTAGTTTACGATCTGGAAATGCAGGAAATAGTCGCAAACGCATGCGCTAGAGCGAGAATTCGTGAAACCCATAGTTCAGTCTAAAAATATCCTGGCCGTGTAACTAACCGACGGCAGACCGCGGCTCACGAATGGCAATGCAAGTTTAACCACGGGGTCCAGTATTAAACCGCCGGTTCCGTACCCGCCTGATGTAAAACTAACCGATGGTCCAGCAAGCGTGTTTGTCCCACATGAATAAAAGCCGCAGGAAAAGGTAGTGAGGAAGAAGAACGTAAATATAACAATAAACGTAATATAAAACAAATTTACCGTACTAGAATTATACGTAACTCGACAGACGTGTCACAGTAGTACATCGAAGACGGAAGCTGTGTGTGTGTGTGGTGTGGTGGTGTGTGGTGTGTGTGTGTGTGTGGGTGTGCGTGTTGTGTGTGTGTGTGTGTGTGTGTTTGTGTGTGTGTGTGTGTGTGTGTTGTGTGTGTGTGTACAGCATGTATGTAGTTTGCTCGCGCGCGTGTGTGTTTTGTGTTGTGTGTGTTGTGTGGGTGTGTGTGGTGTGTGTGTGTGTGTGGTGTGTGTGCGTTCCGCGTGTGAGTGTGTGTGTGTGTGTGTGTGTGTGTGTGTGTGTGTGTGCGCGCGCGCGTGCGAGTGCATGCGCCGTTATGTGCGTGTGTGTGTGTTTGGTGTGTGGTGTTGTGTGTTTGTTGTGTTAGAAGTCGTTCAAATAATGTCTATCACGTTATGTTGGTCTAGACACACAAAATAGAAGAAGTGGAGCAGCACAAAAAACATACCAATTACATCAATAAATATACAACTTCTGCATCACTTTACAGTATTTAAAAACGCGGACGCCCGAGTCAATGTCATTGTCACATCGTCTTGAATGACTTACTTATAGATTTCATCAGTGAAGATTCAGTCTAAAGCATGAAAGAGTCTTTTTTTTAAAAGAAAACAGTTCACATCTTAGAAGTTACTGCATACTTGGTATCTTTTTTCGCCCACATCTGTATATACTGTCCATTAGTAAATTTTGTTTTAAACCATTAAGTTAAAGTCTGTAAGATCAAGGAGGTCATTGAACCTTACATGAAAGTGTGATTGTTAGTGTGTGAGTTGTGTGTGTGTGTGTTTGTGTGTTGTGTGTTGATTTGTGCGTGTGTGCTGCGTGCGTGTCGTGCGAAATTGGTGTTTGTGTTGTGTGTTTGTGTGTGTTGGGAGTGGTGTGTGGTGTGAGTGAGTGCGTGTGTTTTGTCTTTTGGGAGAGAGAGACAGAGACAGTAGAGACAGTGAAATGTTAAGTTAAATCATCCACATAACTTATAAAATAGACTGTATTTCAGTGATATCCTCCCAAACCCCCCCCTGGGTGGCACCCCAACCCCCAGCACCCAACACCCAAGGAAAAAAAAAAAAAAAAAAAAAAAACACATAACAAAAGAAAACAGGGTGGGGAGGGGGGTTAAAACACGTCCGTACAGGTCATCCATGACGGAGAGCAAACAGACTCCGCCACAAACGAAGGCGAAGCATGCTGCCACTGGAGAAGCAACCAGGCCCCGTGATAAACGATGGCCAAATCATGCCACAGAAGCACTCGGCCTCCACAACAAAACGACGAAGAAAACACCCTTTATCAGATAAGAATTCATGTCCCGTCTTCAAAACGACGGAGAAAACTTGTTGCCAACAGAAAGCAACCACTATCCACAGCAAACGACGGCGGAAACTGCCGCCACAGTAAAAACACTCCGCATCCACAACAAAAGACAGCGACGTGTGTCTCTAACATGAGAAGTATCCCAGGCTCCACGCAACCAAACGATGGTGAAAACACTCTGCCACATGGTATGATAGATCAGAAACCACAGCAAACGATGGCAAAAACATGTATGCCACATGAACATACGGGCTCCCCAACAACTAGCGGAGAAGACATGCAGTCACAGGAAAAGTTACACATGCCTCCAACAACAAAATGATGGCGACGACATCTTGCCACAGGAGAAGTATCCGGGCTCCGCACAACAAAATGATGGCGACGAAATTTTGTCACGGATAAGCATTTGTGGCTCCACACATAAAAGGCAGGTGTGGAACATGGCCAGTAGCAGAAGAAGCACCTGGAGTCTCCAACAACAAAATGATGCGAAAACATATTGCCATGGAAGAAACCAAACTTGCTCCACTACAAAGACAGGTGAGAACATGTTTCCACAGGATAAGGCAACCTGGCACCATGATCAAATGATGGCTAAACATGTTGTCCAAGCAGGGAGGCCCCGCCACAAACATGGTGTTCAAACCTGTCCTTCGCTAACACGCACGTCGAGGCACTGCAACTATCGATGGAGGAAAAGCATGTGGCACAGTGGTTAAACAGTCAGAATCTTCAAGGTACTCCGCTCCACAAAAAAAAAACAAAAAAAAAGGGTTTCCGGCGACGTTTTACACAGCCAAACTGTTCAACCGAGATGGATGTAGTGTCCTGCAATTTACCTATCCAGAATGCCTCCCGCTGCAAGTCCGTTTTTGTTTTGTGTCAGAGTTGCACTTTCTCTATTGGTAGACATGTTTTATGTTGGAGAGTGAGTGTTGTTGCGCATGTTGAAGTGTTCTGTGATGTGTGTGCCCGTTTACTTAATGTATGTTTTGATCTGTTTGGAAGAACGTCCTTGTTTTTATGAGACTGTTTCTATCGTCTTCTCCAACCATATGTTCGTCAGTGCACAAGTTCACAGGAACAGCAGGTAAACGATATTGCTTGTTTCGCATGTCAATCTTTGGGCGAGCCAGCACAACACTCCCGTTCATGGATGATCAGAACGAATTGGATTTCTACAAGGTTTGAACCTGAACACAACACAAACTTGCTTTCTCACATTTTTAGGATCCAGGACAGTCTTCCACAAGTACCTTAGCAATAGGGCATGAGCATAGTCCTCAAAGTGGCAGTTTCCTTTCCTGCACTAAAGATGTAGAGTGACTGCTTTTTTCATCCTCTCGCTGTTGAGGTAGGCTCTTATGTATTGCTCTCGTGACCAGGATCTCAATGGTGGGTTGGCAGGGTTGTGTGTCACGATCAGAGTGGGACGAGGTCTGATACCTGTTTTGATTTGTAAGCTGGAGCGCCTCTTGTCGGTTAATCCGACGGAACCTTATCTAAAGGCATGTTCGGATCAACGTCTTGCTTGTAGCCACGTGTCCTGAAGCGTATAGCATTACCCGGACCCTTTCTCAAACACAGCCTTGTACTGAGCACAGTCTCTTAAGCCTCAAGGAACTGGCCTAGAATGGAATGCTCGCTGTGTACATGGTCCATGGAAGACATGACAGGTGACTCGGAAAGAATGTGCATCAGTGGGCTATTGTATAAAGTCTCTGTTTGTCAGGAATCCAACATTTAAAGTAGAAATGGCTAAAATCACCAGGAACGGGCATACTGCATGGCGATGTATTGATTGTTCACTAGAAGGGAATTATAGCATGGAACGAGATTATGTGATCCATAAAACTGTTTCCAATTCACTCATAGAATTCACCCACAAGACAAAAATGACAACTAAGAAACGTTTCCATAGATGACAGGACAGAAAAAAGGACGGAGGCTATAATTCTGTTCCAGCCACGCCATGAACAGATATATATATATATATATATATATAATATATATATATTATAAATATACAAGAGAGAGAGAGAGATAATATCAGGTGGTGTATGTGGTGTGTGGTGGGGTGTGTGTGTGTTGTGTGTGTGGTGTGTGTGTGGTGTGTGTGTGTGCGTGTCTGTGTCTGTGTACAGAGAGAAGAGAGAGAGAGAGAGAGAGAGAGAGAAGAGAGAGAGAGAGAGAGAGAGGCTAATTAACTGATTCGCCGGCTGGGTAACGGGGTGGAATGGGTGAAGGGTTTTGGTTGGTTTTTGACGCTTTGTTTGTCCTTAAGCCCCCTGATAATACCACATCTAATAAAAGAGCAGATTGTAAAGGAACATTCCAACTTTTCACACAAACGTCGACATTAGCCATTTTCCAATCGTATGATAAAGCAGATGAAATATGTATTTACAAATCCTTCCCTAGGTAAGAAAAGTTGAAATCCTCACAGCCTACGGGCCGAAGGGGCACAACGTCAAGGCTCACCGTGTTTGGCAACGGCATGAAAAAAAGGCTGCCTCTTCCGCCACTTCAAAGCTTTCCTGAACCGAATCATGTACCCATTTTGATGGGTGGACAAAGGGGGTTTTCAATAATGAAAGAAAGAGTCGACCCAAAACGTAAGGTTCAACTCGTGACCATCAGCTCCAAAGACAAACGCTGTAACCACGGGGCCCTCTAATCAGCTCCTGGTGTTTCCAAGCTGTAAAGCATCCAGGCACAAACCAGGCCTGACGGCCATTGCGTCTTTTTCCGTTAAGGGACGAGAACCGATGTTTTCAGTTAGGCATGACCGTTCCTCCCTTTGGCCATTTCTTCCTTTATAAACTCTGCCCTGGACAGAGAAATAAATCCGGTCTCTCTTGGCGATTGTTCACAGGAATCTAATTTAAAAAAAAGAAAAAGAGAGAAGCCTCACATCATTTTTGTCTGTCATGTCACAATAACACACCAGTTTCCCCCCTACGGGTAGGTGCCAATCCGGTGTGACGTTCAAAAAAAACACCCCAGCATAAAACACTCCCTGGCGGTGAAAAAGAGCCATCCGGGACCAGACAACCCCCATCCTCTCCCCCTTCTCCTCCTGAAGAGTAAACCCAGACTGACTGTCCCCTTTGTTTCAAAAACCATCCCCTTTCCTTTTAAAAATTGTCCAAGTGTCCCGAGCGACAAACACATATCAATTAGAGCACATTGCGCCAAACGACAAACACACATCTATTAGAGCACAAATTTCGCCAACGACAAACACACATCAAATTAGAGCACATTGCGCCAAACGACAAACACACATCAATTAGAGCACATTTCGCCCAAAAGACAAACACACATCAATTAAGCACATTGCGCCAAAGACAAATACCCATCAATTGGAGCACATTACGCCAAACCCACAAAAACACATCAGTTAGAGCACATTGCGGGCCCAAAAGACAAACACATCAATTAGAGCACATTGCGCCCAATGACAAACACACTCAATTAGAGCACATTACGCCAAACGACAAACACATCAATTAAGCACATTGCGCCAAAAGACAAACACAAACAATTAGAGCACATTGCGCCAAACGACAAACACATCAATTAAGCACATTGCGCCAAACGACAAACCCCAAACAATTAGAGCACATTGCGCCAAACGACAAACACATCAATAGAGCACATTGCGCCAAACAACAAACACATCAAATTTGAGCACATTGCGCCCTAATTTGAAGGGGGGACGAGGGGGTGTGTGTGTGTGGTGTGAGTGTGTTGGTGTGTGGTGGTGGGGTGTGTGTGTGTGTGTGTGAAATTTGGACCTAGACAGGACTAGCCCTCCACCCTCCTCCGCACCCCGCCCCGGGCCCCCATCTCCATTCTAAAACCGTCAGTGATGGTCCAGAAACCCCACCCCCCACAACCCGCCCTTCCCTCCCCTTCATGGATGATACAGGTGCGTGTCCTTCTCCACCTCCGTCTGCATGGGTGATAGGTTTACCCCGCCTTCCCCCCCCCTTCATGGAGTGACACAGGTGCGTTGTCCTTTTCCACCTTCCGTCGCATGGGTACCCCGCCTTCCCTCCCTTTCATGGAGTGTACAGGTGCGTGTCCTTTTCCACCTTCCGTCTGCATATGTGATTTGGCTTACCCCGCCTTCCCTCCCCTTCATGGAGTGACACAGGTGCGTGTCCCCTTTCCACCTTCCGTCTGCATATGTGATAGCTTACCCCGCCTTCCCTCCCCATCATGGAGTGACACAGGTGCGTGTCCTTTTCCACCTTCCGGCTGCATATGTGATAGGCTTACCCCGCCTTCCCTCCCCTTCATGGAGTGACACAGGTGCGTGTCCTTTTCCACCTTCCGTCTGCATATGTGATAGGCTTACCCCGCCTTCCCTCCCCTTCATGGAGTGACACAGGTGCGTGTCCTTTTCCACCTTCCGTCTGCATATGTGATAGGCTTACCCCGCCTTCCCCCCCTTCATGGAGTGACACAGGTGCGTGTCCATTTCCACCTTCCGTCTGCATGGGTTATAGGCTTTGGACACACGCCTCTACTCAGCCCAGGGGATGTTTCTGACCATGCCCTGCATCACACACCGGGCAGTGGTTTTGGAACACAGAGAGAAGGACTTCTGGCTCAGGTCCAGAATCCCCCCTCCCCCACCTCCCATCCCCAAATAAATTCTTGTGTCAATATGCCTTAACTGATGCTTCCTTTCAAACAATTTGAGACATTTGAAGGAGGGGGATGACTTTGAACCAAAGAGGGGGGGGGGGGGGGGCAGGATTTACTCCTCGGGGACTGAGGTTGGCATGTACCCTTTCGCACCCTCCAGAGGGTGATTCCTGGCATGGCGGTAAGTTTGGAACGTTACTCCTGGTCAAAGAGTACATCTAAGATCCAGTCGACCTTAACACAGACCTCCACTCTCCCCAATGCCCGGACAGTTCCATGCGTTGTTAATGTCGTTGGCTGTTCACCCTATTATCCCACTGCTCTGTTCACCCTAGCATCCCATTGCTCTGTTCACCCTAGTATCCCACTGCTCTGTTCACCCTCGCATCCCACTGCTCTGTTCACCCTAGTATCCCACTGCTCTGTTCACCCTAGTATCCCACTGCTCTGTTCACCCTAGTATCCCACTGCTCTGTTCACCCTAGTATCCCACTGCTCTGTTCACCCTAGTATCCCACTGCTCTGTTCACCCTCGTATCCCACTGCTCTGTTCACCCTAGTAATCCCACTGCTCTGTTCACCCTCGTATCCCACTGCTCTGTTCACCCTCGTATCCCACTGCTCTGTTCACCCTAGTATCCCACTGCTCTGTTCACCCTCGTATCCCACTGCTCTGTTCACCCTAGTATCCCCACTGCTCTGTTCACCCTCGTATCCCACTGCTCTGTTCACCCTAGCATCCCACTGCTCTGTTCACCCTCGTATCCCACTGCTCTGTTCACCCTCGTATCCCACTGCTCTGTTCACCCTAGTATCCCACTGCTCTGTTCACCCTAGCATCCCACTGCTCTGTTCACCCTAGCATCCCACTGCTCTGTTCACCCTAGCATCCCACTGCTCTGTTCACCCTAGTATCCCACTGCTCTGTTCACACCTAGCATCCCACTGCTCTGTTCACCCTAGTATCCCACTGCTCTGTTCACCCTAGCATCCCACTGCTCTGTTCACCCTAATATCCCACTGCTCTGTCACCCTCGTATCCCACTGCTCTGTTCACCCTAGCATCCCACTGCTCTGTTCACCCTAATATCCCACTGCTCTGTTCACCCTCGTATCCCACTGCTCTGTTCACCCTAATATCCCACTGCTCTGTTCACCCTAATATCCCACTGCTCTGTTCACCCTCGTATTCCCACTGCTCTGTTCACCCTAGCATCCCACGCTCTGTTCACCCTCGTATCCCACTGCTCTGTTCACCCTAGCATCCCACTGCTCTGTTCACCCTAATATCCCACTGCTCTGTTCACCCTCGTATCCCACTGCTCTGTTCACCCTAGCATCCCACTGCTCTGTTCACCCTCGTATCCCACTGCTCTGTTCACCCTAGCATCCCACTGCTCTGTTCACCCTAATATCCCACTACTCTGTTCACCCTAGTATCCCACTGCTCTGTTCACCCTAATATCCCACTGCTCTGTTCACCCTAGTATCCCACTGCTCTGTTCACCCTCGTATCCCACTGCTCTGTTCACCCTAGCATCCCACTGCTCTGTTCACCCTCGTATCCCACTGCTCTGTTCACCCTAGTATCCCACTGCTCTGTTCACCCTAGCATCCCACTGCTCTGTTCACCCTAGTATCCCATTGCTCTGTTCACCCTAATATCCCACTGCTCTGTTCACCCTAATATCCCACTGCTCTGTTCACCCTAGTATCCCACTGCTCTGTTCACCCTAGTATCCCACTGCTCTGTTCACCCTAGCATCCCACTGCTCTGTTCACCCTAATATCCCACTACTCTGTTCACCCTAGTATCCCACTGCTCTGTTCACCCTAATATCCCACTGCTCTGTTCACCCTAGTATCCCACTGCTCTGTTCACCCTCGTATCCCACTGCTCTGTTCACCCTAGCATCCCACTGCTCTGTTCACCCTCGTATCCCACTGCTCTGTTCACCCTAATATCCCACTGCTCTGTTCACCCTAGCATCCCACTGCTCTGTTCACCCTAGTATCCCATTGCTCTGTTCACCCTCGTATCCCACTGCTCTGTTCACCCTAGTATCCCACTGCTCTGTTCACCCTCGTATCCCACTGCTCTGTTCACCCTAGTATCCCACTACTCTGTTCACCCTAGCATCCCACTGCTCTGTTCACCCTAGTATCCCACTACTCTGTTCACCCTCGTATCCCACTGCTCTGTTCACCCTAATATCCCACTGCTCTGTTCACCCTAGTATCCCACTGCTCTGTTCACCCTAGCATCCCACTGCTCTGTTCACCCTAGTATCCCACTGCTCTGTTCACCCTAATATCCCACTGCTCTGTTCACCCTAATATCCCACTGCTCTGTTCACCCTAATATCCCACTGCTCTGTTTACCCTCGTATCCCCATTGCTCTGTTCACCCTCGTATCCCACTGCTCTGTTCACCCTAGTATCCCACTGCTCTGTTCACCCTCGTATCCCACTGCTCTGTTCACCCTAGTATCCCACTACTCTGTTCACCTTAGCATCCCACTGCTCTGTTCACCCTAGTATCCCACTACTCTGTTCACCCTCGTATCCCACTGCTCTGTTCACCCTAATATCCCACTGCTCTGTTCACCCTAGTATCCCACTGCTCTGTTCACCCTAGCATCCCACTGCTCTGTTCACCCTAGTATCCCACTGCTCTGTTTCACCCTAATATCCCACTGCTCTGTTCACCCTAATATCCCACTGCTCTGTTCACCCTAATATCCCACTGCTCTGTTCACCCTCGTATCCCACTGCTCTGTTCACCCTCGTATCCCACTGCTCTGTTCACCCTAGTATCCCACTGCTCTGTTCACCCTAGCATCCCACTGCTCTGTTCACCCTAGTATCCCACTACTCTGTTCACCCTAGCATCCCACTGCTCTGTTCACCCTAGTATCCCACTACTCTGTTCACCCTCGTATCCCACTGCTCTCTTCACCCTAGTATCCCACTGCTCTGTTCACCCTAGCATCCCACTGCTCTGTTCACCCTAGTATCCCACTGCTCTGTTCACCCTTTATCCCACTGCTCTGTTCACCCTAGCATCCCACTGCTCTGTTCACCCTGTATCCCACTGCTCTGTTCACCCTAGTATCCCACTGCTCTGTTCACCCTAGTATCCCACTGCTCTGTTCACCCTAGTATCCCACTGCTCTGTTCACCCTAGTATCCCACTGCTCTGCGTCTGACAGAGCGAGACAAGCCCCAGGAAGAATCAGGACCCATGATTGTCGTCATGACAACCCCGTCGTCTGGCTTCATGACCATGAGAGGCAACCAGAGTCGTGCCGACCCTGACTACTACTGGAGATATCTGTCCGTTCCGGTCAAACATACAGTCATGCTTAGTTTCAAACGAGTTGTCTCCCATTTGCCCGACATCCTTCTGTTTCGTCATTTCCTGCAGCTGGACTGGTCAGGTTCCCATAGAGAAATGCAGGATGTCATATGGTCTGGCACTGAGGCAGGGACTCGGTTTGCCAGTGTGTACGAGGCGACAAAACTCAGGCTTGGAGTGATAATGTCGTCATGCGTCATGACTCGGTGCTTTCAACTGTTCTTCACCTTTCTCTCGGAAAGCAAAGCACTTCAGAAATTGCCCAGCGGATTCTGGAACTGTTCCGTGGATGATTATTCCAGTTTCCGTCACCACGTGGAGTGTAACTTGAAGACAGAGTGTGAGGATGAACGGGATGAGGCAGGACACTGTCCCTTCAGCAGTGCTGGCTGTCAGGGGATGGTGGCTCTCTGTGGACGTTGCTATTCCTTTGTCCGCGATGTGCCTGGACTGGGTGGTGATGGCGCAGAGATCCACGCAGTGATCACAAAGCATTGTCAGTCATTGGGGGTGTGTGGTGGGTTTTGCC
The DNA here is from genome assembly GCA_018398815.1 of Conus ventricosus. Lineage (NCBI taxonomy): Eukaryota > Metazoa > Mollusca > Gastropoda > Neogastropoda > Conidae > Conus > Conus ventricosus. Next base: position 40,209,879 of record CM031615.1, on the reverse strand, counting down.
TTTGTGTGTGTACGATTTGGTTGGTGCGCTTTTCAACATAACAGGGTTCACTTGGAAAAGCTGTCTGATTTTTGGGTTGGTGCGGTTTCCAATGACATGTCACTGCCTGACATGTACTGGCATGAAGTCGTGCATGGACGTGCCGTGCTGTATCACACCTTTCCCACAGACAGCCCAGACTTCCACAATGGTCGTGCTAAATGTCATTATTCTAAGTATTTCATTTCCAGGAAACACGCTTCTTTTCTCTGTAAACCAAGTGGTCGGCTAGAAAAAACGTCAGCACAGGACAATTTGTACATTCACCACAAATGCGACCGGTATAGAATCACTTTCTATCAAACCGGTTTCGTTAAACAACACTCGGTTTGTGTTGCCCTGGCGACAACAAGCTGTGACGTCGTGCCACAGTGGTCACGTGACGTACACATTTCTGTTGTGTGGGTTTCATCAGTTTAAAATGTGTGGCCAAGAACCTGCATCTTGTCATTTTCGTCTTCATCCACCCCACAACAGGCAGTTTCACTCAGCTAGTGAGCACTCTTTACAAATCCCCACATTTATGTGCCGTGATGACGTCACTACACTATCCTACTCTCTGGTGTGTAATTTCGTTCCGGACTGTCAGGATAGCAGTGATGAATCGTTCTGTACACATCCTGTCTGTGTCGGTATGTTTGCATGCGCTAATGGTCAGTGTCTTTCGTACAGCGAGGTCTGTAACCAAACCCCCCATTGCCAGGATCACTCGGATGAAGGCTGCAGACTGCACAACGTGTTGGATATAGTGCATCCATTTTTCCCTTCCCCTGCTCTGGTTAATTTTGATGGCTTCAGGAAGTTAGCTCTAGCCCTATGTATTCCAATGAGTCTTGTCCTGACAGCCATTATCGTTGTCCAGGTGAATTCAATGACTGCCTGCCTGTCTACACACGATGCAATGGAATGTACGACTGTTCAGACCGTAAGGACGAAGATGGCTGTGAGGACATGAGGTTTCAGGATTCTTCAGGTGCCCGAGCATCCACAACCTGTCTACACACTGACCACCTGTGTGATGGCTGGCCTCACTGTCCAATGTATGACGATGAAACAGTGTGTGATGCAAATTGTCCTGTGGCTGTCTGTGTCAAGGTCACACGTTCCTTTGTCGTCAGCCCTTCTCCACAACACGGTTCCCATACATTCGCTATTTAAAATGGAACCAGTTCTGGAATAACGCTTTCTGATGTCAGCCAGCTTACCTATCTCGTTCACCTTGTTCTTGCTCAGTGTTCCTTGACCCTCTTACCCATCATCCAATTGTTAAATCTTAAGCTTCTTGACCTCAGTGAAAACATGCTGAAGCAAGTGAACATGACTGCTTTTCTTAATCTGTACAACTTACAAACACTGTCACTGGCCCATAACCCCATCACCGTCCTCTATGCCGATTCAGCGTCGGTTGGTAAGCAAAGAAACCTGTTGGCTGTTGATCTGTCATGCACTGCACTCATAGTGTTTGACTCTTGGGTCTTTTCGCCATTTGTTTCCATACTGAAGCTTAATTTAACATTTACTGCTGTTCATACCATCAGCCCCAGTGGATTTCAGTTCACACCACAGCTAACTGAACTCTATATGCACGGCAGTCCAGTGTCAGTTTTTCCACTAAACGTGTTCAAAGACCTTCACCGTTTGCGCGTTGTTTCCACAGACAACTATAAAATATGTTGCTCGACAATACTCCCCAGTGCTTTTGATGACAGCTCGTGTCATGCCACTGAAGACGAGCTGTCCTCGTGTGAAGACTTACTACAGTCGTGGGTCTATCGGGCTTTCTTTGGCTGACTACTTGTCTATCAATGAGCGGTAATGTCTTCTGTTTCTGCACGCGTTTAGCGGCCAGGAGCATGACTTCGTCCAGTGGATTCAGTGTCTTTGTCCTCAACCTCACAATAGCCGATTTGTTGATGGGTGTCTACATCGCTATCATTGGAGCAGCTGATGAAGAGTTTCGTGGCAGATATCTCCAGTTTGATGACACATGGAAAGACAGTATAGCCTGCAAAGTCGCTGGTTCTCTGTGTCTGTTGTCCAGTGAAGTGTCAGCTCTGATCATCTGGCTGATCACACTGGATCGCTTTCTGGCCCTTCATTTTCCATTCAGCACCTTGCGGTTTGGGAGAATGTCAGCAGCTGTGGCCTGTGTGTTGACTTGGTCTGTTGGTTGGATTCTGGCCTTACTGCCTTCACTCCCCATGCTGTCACACTGGGAGTTTTACAGTCAAACAGGCATCTGTATTCCGCTGCCAGTGACGAAGCAAGATTTTGAAGGAAAAGCATACTCGTTCAGTCTCCTCATTGTTCTTAACTTCCTTCTGTTCATATTTATCTCTGCTGGTCAAGCACTTATTTACTGGACAATACAGAACAATGCTTTCAAGACCAACACGACCAGGGTATCACGGGACATGGCCATAGCCCAGCGACTAATCACTGTTGCGGTGACAGATTTCTTGTGCTGGTTTCCCATTGGACTTTGTGGGATATTGGCATCGGCAAGTATTCCCATCCCTGGTGAGGTGAACGTGGCACTGGCTGTATTTATACTGCCCTTGAACTCTGCTATCAACCCCTTCATGTATACCTTCAACACACTGGTTGAAAAACAGAGGAGGTCCAATGAGGCCAAACTTCTACAATGGCTGGAATCTCACTCTGACGTCACTTCCGCTCAGCAGCTCCGGTATAATGCTCACTGCTGTTGAAGCACATATTAGAATATAATCAAACCAGTTTAAAAAACATTCTGTCGTGTACATGGTGAGATCAATTACTCTGATGATATTTGTGTAGTTAGTGTTAGGCACCTTCATGATCAGAAGACTTGTTTTCTGACAGTTGATTATGGTAAAATTTACAACCCCCATTCACAAGGACAGAAAGGATGAGGATGGGGACCATCACAGAGAGAGAGAGAGAGAGAGAGAGAGAGAGAGAGAGAGAGAGAGAGAGAGAGAGAGAGAGAGAGAGAGAGAGAGAGAGAGAGAGTACATAGGCAGACAGACAAAAACGGACGGACAGATAGATAGATAGATAGATAGATAGATAGATAGATAGATAGATAGATAGATAGATAGATAGATAGATAGATAGACAGACAGACAGACAGACAGACAGACAGACAGATAGATAGATAGATAGTAGATAGATAGATAGATAGATAGATAGATAGATAGATAGATAGATAGATAGATAGATAGATAGTTGATGGATGGATGGATGGATGGATGGATGGATGGATGGATGGATGAATGGACTGATGGATAGATGATAGACAGACAGACAGACAGACAGATAGATAGATAGATAGATAGATAGATAGATAGATAGATAGATAGATAGATAGATAGATAGATAGACAGACAGACAGAGAGACAGACAGATAGAAAGATAGACAGACAGACAGACAGACAGATAGATAGATAGATAAATAGATAGATAGATAGACATACAGATAGAGAGATAGACAGAGAGACAGACAGACAGATAGATAGATAGACAGATTGATAGATATAACCAATACATTATAGAAAAAAAAAGTACATTGCGATGAGGGTTCCGAAGGACGAAAATACAGCGCATAATATACACAATGATTAACACCCAACACAGCGCATTGCCGATGAGGTGTTTTTTGTTTGTTTCTTTCTTTCTGTCTGTTTTTCCAGATGTCTGTCAACCATGACCACAGTGTAATGTGTCACGTAGGAGTCGCCAGTTTTTATATTCAGAGTTCGCCTCTTTACCTTTCTATAGCGCTGCTGTCTTTCACCTCTTCCATCACAACGCACAGCCTGTCAGTCATGCGAGGCCAAGATTCCAGAGTTCGCCCTCTTTAACCTATCTATGCTGCCTTTCAACCTCTTCCCTCAACGCACGGCTGTCCGTCACATCGCGAGGGCCAAGATATCCGAGTTCGCCCCTTTACCTGTAATAGCGCTGGCTGCCGTTCGCCTCTTCACGCTGTCCAGTCCATGGCGAGTGTCATGTTGTTTTACCTTCCAACCTACAACACCATGACTAGATAGTGCTGTTGTCTGAGGTGGATGTTAGTGGTTGACAACGTTAGCCGGTAACTTTAGATCACAACGACAGTGTCTGCATCAACACGGGTGGATGTGGGGCTGTGACTAACACTTTCAGTTTCTGTGTGGAACATAGTGACCTGGATGATGATGCAGAGAATCCTGTTTCGACCCTACTGTTTGACAGTTGTTTCAGAAACATCCTCTTCATTCATATTTGTTTCCCCAGATGATGCAGAGGAATCCCTTTCACACTACTGGTTCACGAGTTGTCTTCAGAAAAAAAAACATTCATCTTTCATCATAATTGTTTTAGGCGACAGTCCCAGTGCCAGGTGACCAAAATTTCTTGGGGAGGACTGGTCACTCTGGCTCACTAGTCCACATTGTGCATGTCTGTGTGATTGGCCAGGTGGCAAAGTTTACATGGGGAGGACTGTCACTGCTCACTATGTCACATTGTGGCATGTCGTGTGATGGGCTCCTGACGGAACATCGAGCTCAGTGCAAATATAAATAAACAAATAAAGAGATAAATGAATGACATAAAGAAAATAAATAAATAGGTAGATAAATGAATAATCAAATAAGCAAACACATGTCTACATGCGTAACTCATATACACACATATATACGTACATATCATACATACAACATACATACATACATACATACATGCATACATACATACATACAATACATACATACATACATACATACTACATACATACAGCATACATACATAACATACATACCATTGATGTGTTTTAGTAGTCCCTTCGGATCCGAAGATGACTTAGCGTTCTGGCCAGCTCATTGATGTACGCGAGGTGGCTCTGCAGCCCCAATCTGGAGGCGCAGAGTCTGGAACAGTGGGGCACTGGAAGTCCGTTGACGTGATCACTGCTGTTCTGCTCTGTGGCGTTGATCCCTGGCGGCCGTCAGCATTTGGCGTCGAGTACTTTCGAAGTTTGGTAGCGGCTTTGTCAATTGTGGCCCCGCCACAGGAGGTCGGTCACTGGCACACTCCTCTAGTTCTTTTGGTTTGATTCTCACCACATGAGGTTTGGATTGACCGAGTTCCTTGTACCGTTTCTTTGGCGTCCCTTGGTTTCTCTTGCGTGCAGAAGCTCTCCATCCAAGCAGTCGCCTTGGCATACGGTGCTCTTCCATACGGATGACATCCCCACCCAATCGAAGTGGGCCTTGCTGAGCCTGGACTCGATACCTAGTAGTGTAGCACGGTCCAGGACCTCGAGGTTGGAAACACGGTCGCTGCCAATGGATACCGAGTATAGAGTGGAAGAGCTCGCATGTGGAAAGTTCTCCACTCCTCCAGCATCTGACGTGTCTGCCGTACAGTGTCCAAGATTCGCACCCATTAGAGGAGAGAGGGCAAGACCACTGCGTTTGTAAACTCTCCAGTTTTTTTAGTCAGCCGACTGTTGTGGTTGACTAAGCACACAGTAGTGGAGTCTTCCACGCCTGGCTTCTTTGCTGATTCGGTCGGGCATCAACTTCCCTGTCCAGAGCCATCACAGGGATGGTACTTCCTAGATATCTGAAAAGTTCAACGTCTCGCCAAGCTGGGAGTCGTCAATGACGATGGTGGGTGCCGAAGGGGTTGGTGTTTGGTGCGGGGTTGGTGAAGCACCTCATTCTTGCCGAGGCAGATTGTCAGTCCGAAGAGCTTTTGAAGGCATCGGAGAAGCGGACAAGCATCGTTTTGCAGATCGGATTCTGTAAGCACGGGCCACCATGCGCATCATCGGCAAAGAGGACTTCTTGAAGGAGATTTTGAAGCTCTTTGTCTTGGCAGTGAGGCGACGAAAGGTCACGAGGAGCCCGTCCAAACATACGGAAGTAGACTCCCTTCCCAGTCTTGGAAGCGTGGGACAGCATGCAGGTGAAGAAGACGTTGAAGAGGACCGGACTAAGACACACCCTGCTTCACGCCATTGCTTATCTCGAAGGCTTCCGTCACGTTTCCACTGGAGAGGAACTGGCCGGTCATGCCATCATGGAAGAGCTTGATCATTTTCACAAACTTTGGGCGGGCATCCAATGCGCTCAAGGACTGTCCAAAAGAGCTTCCCCTGTTGACCGTGTCAAAGGCCTTGTCAGTCAATTGAAAACAGAGATAGGGGCATGTTTGTATCGATACACTTCCTCCTGAGCTGTCCTGGACAGCAAAAATCATGTCGACAGTGCTTCTAGCCGGGTCTGAATCTGCACTGCTCCTCGGGAGGTTCTTGCTCGGAAACAGTATGATCTGTTGAGGAGGGCTCGGCAAAGACTTTCCAGCAATGTAGAGTAGCGAGATTGCCACCCTCTGTAGTTCCCACCGTCGGCTTTTGCTTCCCTTGTACTGTAGAGGAGACAATCAGGCGTCCACGGAAGTCATCTGGCATCTTCTCCTCCACCCAATACTCCGCAGGACATCGTGAAAGGCTTTTACGGCGTTGGGCCTGCCGCCTGTAGATCTCAGTAGTATACCGTCTTTTCCGATGCTCTACCGGAGCTTCGTCTGAGGATTGCTTTCTGGATCTCTGCAATGTGGGGGGTACTGCAAGTGGTGTCTTGATCGGCTGCTGAGGGATCTGGTTCAAGGCATCCGAGTCCGACTGACGAGGGCCTGTTGAGGCAGGTTGCTGAAGTTTCATTGCCAGCGGCATTGCTTTAATCCTTTCTTGTCCTTGATTCAGGGTTGCGCCGTCGAGGACAATAGCGGAGCAGCATGAATGCTGAGGGACCGAAGACTGTCTTCAACGAGCCAAAGAATTTCTTGCGTTTGTAAGAGTCGGCGTAGGCCTTGGACTTCAGATCGCTTTGTCCTGCACCACTGGTCGCATCACGTAGGTCGTCTGCACTTTGCCTGGCCGGTCATGAATTTCTCGCGTTTGTAGACGGAACGATGGGGTCCATTCTGCCACTCGATGTAAGACTTTGTTTCTTCGCTTGGCGGGTTTCTTTGATCTTCTCATCGTTCTCGTCAAACCAGTCTTCATGGGCTCTGGTTTTTGAGCTCCCGACCTCTTTTGCAGTCTCCGCGACATGTCACTTAAAAGAGGACCATTTTTCTGTTCATCATTCAGGGGTCAGACCGTCTTGACGGGGTGCTTCAAGTAGTTTGATGGAACGGGAGAGGCAGGTCGGGTCTTTAGTCTGGCGACATTGTAGGAGGCCCTGACATCTTTGGTCGTTTCTGGTGGCGGTGGGTATGTGCAGGGTCATTAAAGCCCTGACCACCTGTGGTCGAGTCCAGCATTCAAAGCAACCCCTCCCCCCTTTTCATGACGCGGGTCACCCGACGTCCTTGATGTCGCGTTGGCGTCCATGATGAAATCAATCATGTGCCAGTTTTCGACTCGGGTGCATCCCGGTGACTTGAGCTAGTCCGCCAACCTGAATAAGTGTTTGGTGATGCAGAGGCTGTTGTTCCGCACACTTGCTGAGGAAGGATCAGGCAGGCCGTTGTCGTTTACCTTTGCCTACTCCGTGTCTGCCGAGAAACGCCTTCCCAGCTGCTATGGTCCCTCTTCCTACTCTGGCGTGAAGTCCCCAAGGATGACGATTTGTCATTTTGAGGAGTTGACCTATGGCCTGGTCAGTTTTGTTCGGTAGAACAGTCTCTTTGGTGTCGTCTGGCTCGTGAGCGTGTGTGGCATACACACTGATGATTGTGAGGTGTCTTGACTTGCGAGGGGAACGCATTTCATGAGCGTTCCATTGATGCAACCGGGAGCACAAGTATGCTTTTTTGAGCAGGGCTGTCCGATGTACATACATACATACATACCTACATACATACATCATACATACATACATACATACATACAAACATACATACATGCATGCATGCTGCATGCAATGCATGCATACATACATACAATACATAACACACAACATACATAGCATACACGCATACATACATACATGCACTGCCCATGCATGCATACACCCTACGTACATACATTTACATACTTGCATACATATATTAGTACATATGTATAAAAAAATACATACACACACATACGCATACATACATACATACAGCATGCATACCTAACAAAATGACGCAGAGTGATCTCGTGAATAACTGAGGGGAGGGGAGGGGGGAGGGAGGTCGCAAGCAGGGAAACTCCTTTTTATTGTCCCTTTTTTTTCTGTAAATGTTGACTCACACTCAAGGGATCGCTAAAACAGCCTTGGCGCTGTGTCAGACCAATGGACACAGGCTAGAACACTAAAGGCTGCATCAAAATGTTGTTATGCCTCTGCATAGTTATGTGGGGATTGTTGATTGGGTCAGACCAATGGACACAGGCTAGAACACCAAGGCTACATCAAAAAGTTGTTATGCTCTCATAGTCATGTAGGATTGTCTTCAGTCGTGAAACAAGCTCCTACATAAACTAGTATCATCTCCAAAATCCCTCGAAGTCGGGGGAGGGGGGGGGGGCTGCCCACATGGCGGGGTAATCAAAAGCGGTTCACACACGTAATTGTTCTCAATCCTAGCTGATGCATTTGGACCTTAGCCGTTCAAGACCTTCGTCCTGTCGGATGATCCCCTGGGGTCTATAGCCAGGGTATCGACGACGACAACACAACAACAAGAACCGCATCAGAGCCATACAACCTTCACTTGCTTCTACTGTTTTTTATCCCTTTTCTGTCGCAGCTGGCCTGTGGCAAACCCATTGTTCTGACACAGGATTGTGAACTTGCCTGGCAGGGGTTTGGTCTAACATTGTCGTCAACCTAAAAAGAATTTTTAAGCCGCGTATTTTCACCGCCTGCAAATTTAAATCATGACAACGTCACATCACGCAGCGCAGCGTTTAATTTAAGAGCTTTGTTTCCTAACATTCGAAATGATGACGACTGTCAACAGGATCATTATGAAGACGATTTTTTCTTTTGCGAAGACAACGGTGAGTTTTACTGGATGTGTGGAACGTTCGTCATACTGCGTAGCCAACTGAGAATTTACCCAAGAGAGAGAGAGAGAGGAGCAGAGAGAGAGAGAGAGGAGAGCAGAGGGACGAGAGAGAAGAGAGAGAGAGAGAATCAAACATTTTACGATGTTATTACTTCTATCATCCTATTCATGATGAACATTGTGAAAGGAGGTAAGGGCTGAACGGGAGGGCGGAAAATTACTACCCGATTGAATGAATCCTGTCCTTGTGTCCAATACATAAACATTCTCAAGACATGAAACCCATTTCTCAGTTACATGGCCTACAACGTGAAATATCTAAAGACCCTCAAAATACACCCGCAACATGAAATTTTCACAGACACACAGACACAGGACACACAGACACAGACACACAACACACAAAGCACACACACACACACACACATCACACAAAAACACACCACACCCACACACACAACCACAACACAACACACACACACACACACAACACACAGACACTACACTTACACACACACACACACACCACAACACCAACACACACACACACACACACACACACACACACACACACACACACACACGCCGCGCGCGCGCGCGCGCGCACATGCACACCACGCACACCGCTCACCACACTAAGCATGAGCTCTCTCCACCCTTTCCATCACCCCAGATTTCGGCCCCCCATCCCCGAAGATTTTTACATTGCATATCGTCCAAAAGGATCTATACTACCCTATAAATTTTGTAGCCTGCTTGAGTGTTAGTATACAATTGTGTGTGTGTGTGTGTGTGTGCGGGCGTGCGTGCGTGCGTGCGTGCGTGGCGTGGTGCGTGCGTGCGTGGAGTGGTGTGTGTGTGTTGTTGTTGTTGTTGTTGTTGTTTTTGCTGTTTGCCAGACGTTTTGTTCACTGGGCAAACAAACTTATTAAAAAAAAGAATTCCAGAAACATGGACCACTAACCTGTACTCGACCAGCTTCACCATTCCGTGCAACCCGAGCACCGGGCACTATTCAGAACATGTCTGCTTGTCAGCGTCTCCCAGTTTGTCCGTTCATTGCGCTCCTACCGGGCAACACAGGCAGCCCTATTATACAACAGACAACCTTCGGAAATACTTTGAGACACAGCGAACAACCCTAACTGCTTTGAAGCGCTGCACGTACTGCACGCACAAGCTCCGTGAGCAGGTATGTCACGTCGTCACAACGTCATTATCTTGTAAATATTACATTATTGTATGAAAAGACGTAAAATGAAAGCACTAATCTACTGCCACCACTACTACTACAGTCTTATTATGGTTGCCAAAGCTCACAGTGTGTGTGAGTGTGTGTGAGTGTGTTAGTCTAAACAGTCCAGCTTAAATTCACAGCAATAAATAGGCGCTGAGCAACGTGTCCCATTGCGTTCCCCCTTCAAATCAGCAGATCCTTCTTCTCCCCCTCCTCCCCCCCCACCTCCCCCCCCCCCCCCCCCACCACCTCCCTTCCCCACAACCTCGTCAAGGTTTTCAAAACAGATCTATAGTAGCCCTATATTCCATCTTGTTTCACATCAGGTACCTCTCATCTGTTCACGTCAGGTATTTTCATATGTTCACCATCAGGTACCTTCATTGCTCACTCAGGTACCTTCATCTGCTCACTCAAGTACCTTCATCTGCTCACTCAGGTACCTTCAGTCTCTCACTCCAGTTACCTCATCTGCTCACTTAGGTACCTTCATCTGCTTCCACATCCACTAGGCACCTCATCTGTCACTCAGTACCGTCATCTGCTCACATCAGCTAGGCACCTTCATCTGCTCACCACACAAAAGCCCACAGCATCAGGTACCATTCTTTGCTCATTCAGGTACCAACTATGGGAAATTACAAGACAACCGATGATAACTCAAGACGACTACAATTGTCGGCAATGTTTCCCTCTGAATGCAGCGGAAACACCTCAGACTCGACATGTCCCAAGGCTCAGCAGTCCATAGCAAAACGCCCCAGCGTTCGTCCAATGCAGCGTGTACCATCCTCACTATGCACGTAAACCTCGAACGGTTTGGAAATAAAGAGGTTCAAGGATGTTGAGGATGCACTAAGCCTCTGAAATTTCCTGAGTCACTGAATTTCTCATGCTCACCTTCCTCTGGTTCCAAGGCACGTGTAGAGAACGTTTCAGACAGTACACATACCGCAGTGGACAGTTTTAGAATACACGTTACTATACCGCCCAATGCGTACTACGTTACTGTGATACATACGCAGCACGTGCTGCGTCACTTCAGAGAACCATGCAGGTGGACTCACTGGTGTACGGTCGATGCACTACCTCCTGTGTGGTTCCCTCTGCGCTGCCGTCTACTGTGAAGGAAGGCACAGATGCTGCTTACACCTGCTCAGGACGCCATTGTTTAGTGACAGTGAGAAACCATTCACAGGCAACAACAAGGTCTTTTCCCCAATACACTGGTCCCAGTCCACAATGAAAAACTAGGCCACCAACGCGCTGGTGTATTCTGTAGGGCACTGGAAGCTTACATCTAACCAACCAGAACATGAGTCCTGATTAAGCAAAGTCACTCACAGTTTCAGACCTTAAAGCATCACCGTTGTTCATGACCTTGAGAACAGCTCTTACGCTTTGTTTCCTTTAGGTAACCGCACAATCGACATGACCGCTTCATTCCCTGTCATCCCGCTTGGCTTTTTACCTCAAATTATGTACCAACAACAACAGCGAGAAGATATGGAGCCCACAATCATTCAGATTTCCACTATTTTCGTCACATCTAGCATTGCATTCGCAATTGTGTAAACCAAACTCCAGGACAAAAACCTCATTTTCACATCATTTTTTTTTCTCACAGAAGCAAGGTAATTTTTTCATCTATTCAAATTGCGTGGTTACTCCTGAACCGCTACTAATAACCCCCAAATATTGCAACACCCTATCTCTGCTGTATGAAAACAATCTTCTGGCAGCATTGCAAACCCTTTCTCTGCTGTTTGAAACTATCTTCTGGCAAGCATTGCAAACCCTTTATCTCTGTTGAAAACTATCTTCGGCAGCATTGCAAACCCTTTTATTCTACCTGCTGTTTGAAAACTAACTTCTGGCAGCATTGCAAACCCTTTCTCTGCTGTTTTGAAAACTATCTCTGGCAGCCAAGTGGAGGGAAACTACTCACAGAGAGAGAGAGAGAGAGAGAGAGAGAGAGAGATAGAGAGAGCGAGAGAGAGAGAGAGAGAGCGGTTCTCCATCGAAACAATGATCCTCTATGAGGTGGGCACAAGACATCCGTCAAAGCGAACCGTGAACTTTTGCTGGACATAAAAAGTCGAGCGTGCGCACCAACGTTGTTTGTGTGTGTGTGTGTGTGTGTGTGGGAGAGAGAGAGAGAGGAGAGAGAGAGAGAGAGAGAGAGAGAGAGAGAGAGAGAGAGAGAGAGAGAGAGATTTTGTGGTGACGAAATTTTTTTTTTCCCGATGTTAATAACTGCACACCCTCTCCCCACTTTGGCCCATATCCACTCAGGAAAAGTCCACTCGTCAAAAGGTCCAACTCGGTGAATGTCCACTCGGGCCAAAGACCCGTCTCTCCACTTTTCTCTTTTCGGTGTGATAGCAGCATTATCCTTGTCTGTGCCTCCTATGTAAAAAAACCCACCACTCACACCACATTAACGGAATATTTGTTGGGGCCGAAAAGGAGCATTACATGCGATAAGACCTCTCGACCCTTTGCACAACCTGGTGAGTAGAACAGACTCTTTTTTGTAAGGCGTCTAGTTTATTCCAACTTTATGTGCTAACAGGATGAGACAGTCCTGGACGCTTTGGGCGGTTCGAAGCATTGGAAATATCTTTCGGTCTTTAGCAAGTTCCTGGTTTAAGGCTTACTACTGAGGAAGACGGATGGCGGCATTGGTTAGTGAGGCAAGTCGTCGAGAAATATTGTTACATGTGTTGATTGTCTTACTGTGCTTTAGAAAAAAAAAGAAAAGAAAAGAAAAACAAAGAAAGAACAGAAAAAATGATAAGAAAATAGTTTGTAATTTATTAAACTTAATTCAACTGAAATGACGCGCTTATTGTTTCTGTCATTTGCATATTGGAACAACAAACTCAGATGCTGATTAACGGGGTGAAGCCAGATGTATCAAAACATTCATTCGGATTATATGGACAAGTTGACACACCGATGACACAGGGGCACAGAATGATACCAGTTATACTATGATACGGTAATACGAGTCATTGATCCGCCTATGACACGTTATGCCGACGATACAACTGATACGTATGATACCCGTGACACGTTGCTGTCTGTGACACCTGTATCAGCATTAATCCCGGCGACCCATTAACACAAGTGATACGAAGTATTCGAACGTTATCATAATAACACGCACTACCATTGATACAAGTGACACAGTTTATATACCCGTGATGCAACTGTTTACAAATGATATCCCTAATGGCAACGATATGCATGCCTACTACTCGTGCTTTAGATACTACTGCTACTATTCACGACAACGTTACCATTAACACAAAATTTATATCAGTGATGTCAGTAAACATGCCAGAAACACTGATCAAGACAGTGATGGCAGTACCAGTTAAAACGCATAACAATTCGGACCGATTAATCCATTAATACCTAGCGGTAAACCAGCATTAACCAAGAACACCACTTTAGCAAATAATACAGTGAGACTGAAGATTCCAACAAGACCAAGATACAGATGATACGTTGACTAAAATAATATCAATAATAACCAGTACACAAATAAAACCTATGGTACGAATCTACCAGTGATACCAACAAATACCTAGTTTACCAATAATACGGTGGTAACCAGTGATACTAGATGATATCCAATGATAATGATACCAATGACCAATGCAACTCCCCCCCTCCCCCGTCCGGGAGATATATTCCGACTCCTCCCCTCGACTCTTCTTGTCACTGGAGAGATGAGTTCCAACTCCTCTCCCTCGTCTTCTCCTGCCCCGGAGAGATGACAGCTCCCGACTCCTCTCCCTGGAGTCCTTAATTCCTGGGCTGCCTACCGGTGGTTCCTCACACCATGGCCATCTTCAACCACCTCACGGGGAAAGGTGAAGGTGAAGGGCGAAGGGTAAAAAGGGTGAAGGGCTGGTAATGACTGGTCAGCAGAGAGGACCAACGTCCTGACAGGTTCGAGTCTCTAGGCCATCTGCTGGGTTAAAACTGATTCTTTCTCCTTCCTCCTAGTGAGTGCATACTCAGTGTTCAAAACACATGACCAGCACCTTACCAGCCCTTGTTAAACTATCTCTCAGTGGTCACTTTTCACCCAATGACCACCCTTCTTTCTTTACTGAGTCTAACTCACAATTATTTGGGGACGCCCGCTACACTAGTCAAGCCACACGAATATTCTTCCTTTTTAGTTGTGGCATGGGGAAATGATTCATATCACTAACTACATGTGATGGAGCGTCAAAATGCCTTGATGTGAGGCTACGTCACATGACAGGTTCCCTCTGCCGTCTACTGTGAAGGAAGGCACAGATCCTGCTTCAGACTGCTCAGGACGCTTTGTTTTAGTGACGGGAGAAACCATTCACAGGCAACGAGCAAGTTCTTTTTCCCCCATACACTGGTCCCAGTCCACAATGACAAACTAGGCCACCAACGCTGTGTATTCTGTAGGGCACTGGAAGCTACATCTAACATCATCCAAACATTAGTCCTGATTAAAGCAAATTCACTGCACAGTTCAGACCTTAAAGCATCACCGTTGTTCATGACCTTGAGACAGCTCTTACGCTTTGTTTCCTTGAGGTACACGCACAATCGACATGACCGCTTCATTCCCTGTCATCCGCTTGGGCTTTTTTACTCTCAAATTAATTGTACCACAACAACAGCGAGGAAGATATGGAGCCCACAAATCATGCAGATTTCCACTATTTTCGTCAACATCTAGCATTGAATTCATTTGTGTAAACCAAACTCCAGGGCCAAAACCTCATTTGCACATCTTTTTTTTTTCTTCACAGAAGCAAGGTAATTTTCATCTATTCAAATTGCGTGGTTACTCCTTGACCGCTACTATAACTCCCAAATATTGCAAACCCTTTCTCTGCTGTTTGAAAACTATCTTCTGGCAGCATTGCAAACCCTTTCTCTGCTGTTTGAAAACTATCTTCTGGCAGCCAAGTGAGGGAAACTACTCACAGAGAGAGAGAGAGAGAGAGAGAGAGAGAGAGAGAGAGAGAGAGCGGTTCTCCATCGATACATGATCTCTATGAAGGTGCACAAGACTCCAGTCAAAGCGACCGTGAACTTTTGCTGGGACAAAAAAGTCGAGCGTGCGCACCAACGTTGTGTGTGTGTGTGTGTGTGTGTGTGTGTGTGGGGTTTGTGTGTGTGTGAGAGAGGGGAAGAGAGAGGAGAGAGAGAGAGAGAGAGAGAGAGAGAGAGAGAGATTTGTGGTGACGAAATTTTTTTTCCCGATGTTAAAAACTGCACCCCTCTCCCCACTTTGGCACATATCCACTCAGGAAAAGTCCACCTCGTCAAAAGTCCACTCGGTGAATGTCCACTCGGGCCAAAAGCCTCGTCTCTCCACTTTTGCTCTTTTCGGTGTGATAGCAGCATTATCCTTGTCTGTGCTTCCTATGTAAAAACCCACCACCACACCACATTAATGGAATATTTGTTGGGCGGAGAAAGGAGCATTAAATGCGATAAGACCCTCTCCCCTTTGCACAACCTGGTGAGTAAGAACAGACTCTTTTTGTAGAGGGCGTCAGTTTATCACTTTATTTGCTAACAGATGAGACAGTCTGGGACGCTTGGGCGTTCGAAGCATTGGAAATATCTTTCGTCTTTAGCAAGTTCCTGGTTATGCTTTACTACTTGAGGAAGACGGGATGGCTGCATTGGTTAGTGAGGCAAGTCGTCGAGAAATATTGTCACATGTGTTGATTGTCTTACTGTGCTTTAGAAAAAAAAGAAGAAGAAAAGAAAAAGAAAGAAAGAACAGAAAAATGATAAGAAAAAGTTGTAATTTTTAAACTTAATTTCAACTGAAATTGAGGTGCTTACTTGTTTCTGTCATTTGCTATTGGACAACAAACTCAGATGCTGATTAACGTGTGAAGCCAGAATGTATCAAAACCATTCATTCGATTATATGTACAAGTTGACACCGATGACACCAGGGCACAGAATGATACCAGTTATACCTATGATACTGGTGATACTAGTCATTCCGACTATGACACGTTATGCCGACGATACCACTGGGTACGAATGATACCGGTGACACGTTGCTGTCTGTGACACCTGTATCAGCATTAATACCGGCGACACATGTAACACAAGTGATACTAAGTATTCGAACGTTATCATTAATACAAGCACTACCATTGATACAAGTGACACAGTTTATACCCGTGATGCAAAATGTTACAAATGATATCCCTAATGGCAACGATATGCATGCTACTACTCGTGCTGTAGATACTACTGCTACGATTCACACAATCGTTACCATTAACACAAATTATATCAGTGATGTCAGTAAAACATGCCAGAAACACTGATCAAGACAGTGATGGCAGTACCAGTTAAACGCATAACAATCAGACCGATTATCCCATTAATACTAGCGGTACCAGCATTACCAAGAACACCACTTTAGCAAATAATACGAGTGAGACTGATGATTCCAACAAGACCAATGATACAGATGATACGTTTACTAAATAATATCAATAATACCAGTACCACAAATAATACCTATGGTACGAATAATACCAGTGATACCAACAATACTAGTTTTACCAATAATACGGTGGTACCAGTGATACTAGTGATACCAATGATAATGATACCAATGATCCAATGCCACTAACGATACTGATGATGTCAGTGATTCCAATCATGTTGGTGAAACTAGTCGTAACTAACAATGCCTGTGATATAAGCGACACCAACGATACCAATGATACCTGCAAAACCAACGATGCCAGTGATGGAAACGATACCAATAGTATCAGTGACACCAATGACACCAACCACAACATGATACCACTCATACCAGTGACACCATTAATACAATCATGAAAATAATACAAGTGACATTACTGATACCAATACCATAAGTGATAGTGTGAATGGTACCAGTGACACAATGATGTCAGTTAGATCAATACAGCATGTGATACAAGACGTACTAAGTATAAAAGAATACAGTTAATGCAAATTCGATTGTTGATACCCGTGATGCCAGCGACGCCAATGGTATCAGTAATACCAACAAGATCGGTCACACGCCAGTGATGCCGTTGATACTGCTGAGACCATTCGTGCAAATGCTGCTACAACTGACGCAGATCATACCACTGGCACCAATGAGACTGACCGAAATGGAAATTCCTGTGGTGCCAGAAAGACTACCGATGACATAAATCTACCGTGGACACCAGTAACATCACTAACTCCAGTGAAACCAACGATACTGATCACACTGATACCAGTGATACTTGTGCCGCCGGTGAAGCTCGTGACAACAATCACACGCCTGATGCCAGTGGCACGAATGATGACAGTGACAGCCATGATACCACTCATATCAATGACACCTGTGACATTAGTCATATCAGAGATGTCACTGATAGCAGTGGTGCTGATCACATCAATGATGTCAGTGAGAGCGTGATCGTCTCCGCGCATGTATGCATGCCGCCTAGCATGTGTGGTGTGTGTGTGTGTGTGTGTGTGTGTGTGTGTGTGTGTGTGTGTGTGTTGTGTGTGTGGGGTGTGTGTGTGTGTCTAGACCTATCTAGCCACACGCAAGACACACTGTTGGGACATTCGAATACCTGACCTTTCACCTTGCTTTATGCGCGCGCACTCTGCGGAAATGTTACCGTTCAAAACGAAGAAATTGAAGTCATTGTGAGATTCAATACAGAACAAAACTTTGGCAGCCATTATACATTAGCAGTAAGACAATGCTGTTACCAACGTGGATACTTGCCTATAAACTTCAGTATTCAGCCCAGCCGACATAAGTGTACCGTTATCGATCGTCGTTCTACGGGATAGCCTACCAACACATCGTTTGACACAGGCTCATACTTGACAGACCATGTTTTTTCCATATTCAGCTGATTTTAGGTAGTTGCACGTGCTTCTTCTTCGCGTGTGTAATTCAGTCTTTTTAATTCTCGGCATGTTTGAACCGATGAACACTCTGTGTGATCAAATTGATTACTGAATCAACGTCAGTGAACCAGTCACTATTTCGTTAGGGACGTAAGCCTTGCATGGGTTAGTTACTCCTGATCCGGGAAAGTGATTTTGATCGGTCAATTGTAAGCAATGTTGGTTGGGGAAGATAACCCGTATACAATACTATTCTAATCTGCCAACTGTCCGCTTGCTGTATAACGAACAGTCTACAGGATGTAGCCCCTGTAAACACTTCCACACACTCCCGAATCAAAGAGACGTCATTAATGGGTCAAGTTTAAATTTGACCAATCCTGGTGTGACCGCCACTCAATAAACTGCATGTTTACGTCTCAGCGACTGACAGCACTGAGGACGAAAGGTGATAGGTATATTTGCACCAAAAAGGCTTAAACTGCACCGCACAGGATGTCACTTTACATACAGTGAGTAGACACCACCCCCCCCCCCCCCCCCCCCCCCCCCCCACACACACACACAGTACGCTGCAGCTTCTACCTCAACCGCCATAACTGTAGCAAAGCAGCACACGTACAACGGGTGAAAGACACCCCACCCCCACCTCCACTCCCCCACTCTTTCCTCCATCAGCCTGGAAGCTCTGTGGTCACGTAGTTAGAATGTGTAAACCGTACACCGAAGCTTCCAATCTCACGTGGGACGTTTTTTGTGCTTTTCTTTTTTCTTTTTCTTTTTCCTTTTCTTTTGTTATTTGTGGATTTCTTTTTGTTTCTTTTGTTTTGTTTTTCTTTTCCTTTTTTTCTTTTTTTTTCTTTTTTTTTTTTTTTTGCATTTCTTTTTACCGATTCCCTTTAAAAGCATGCAGACTGTTACCAATATTGTACTAATAGGTAAGTAGCCACTCACAGAGAGAGAAAAAAATAGCCGCCACCGCTAAGTTCTCACCCCCCCCCCCCCCCCCCCCCCCCCAATGCCCTTTGTAGAGGAGAAAAAAAAAACTATACTACACTTTCTAGTTGAAAGAGTTAAGCGGAAGGAGTCACGGAACTTACCATTAACCACCAAGGCCTCACTTCAAAGCCCCATTTCAAACAAACCGCCCTAAACAAAAAAAACCCTTGTTAGTTCTATACATAGTGTGGCTCATGTCGATGGAGGATATGTCCTCTCTGATACTATTGGACTGAAGGAAACCAGGCAAAAACCCTTACTGGCAAGCGGCAAGGTCTGTGCTGGTTTACGTTAGAGGAGTAACCTGGCTTCCTCCCCACTGCTAATGCCACACACAACTCTGGAGCAAGACGTCAGCTGAAAGTCCAACTAAACACATGGTGAAGTCAGGTAGTTGAACCGGAAGACCAGTGTCATGCAAACTATGCGTTTGTGCTGCCACTTGCTTTGCTGTTTTGCGCTCTCTCTCTCTCTCTCTCTCTCTCCTCTCTCTCTCTCCTCTCTCTCTCTCTCTCTCTCCTCTCTCTCTCTCTCGTGTGTGTGTGTGTGTGTGTGTGTGTGTGTGTGTGTGTGTGTGTGTAGGTAAGTAGAAGATAGGTAGGAGGGGCGGGTAGGTAGATGGTTAGGTAGGTAGAGAGGGGATGAGTGCTTATGTGTATGAGTGCTTGCACAGATAGGAGCTTGCACATTTTGCCTTTGTGTGCAGATGCGGTGTGGTGTGTGTGAGTGTGTGTGTGTGTGTGTGTGTGTGTGTGTGTGTGTGGTTGTGTGTGTGTGTGTGTGTGTGTGTGTGTGTGTGTGTGTGTGTGTGTGTGTGTGTGCGCGCGTATAAGTCATAATCATCTGTTTTTTATAAATCATATTTCTGTTTCTGCAATGAGATTTATTGCTTTTATGTGTCACATATATACTGTTTTTCATGAGTCATAGATAGGCTTTTTGTGAGTTATTATTACTGTTGCATATCATAGACGTATTTATCTCCTCAGTGTAAGAAGGAACCTCCTTGGGATGATGGTAAACAATTTATTACACACACAAAAATTGAAAAGAACAACCTTACGGTAATTTATTAACGGCTGTTCAACTGTCGACCACAACGTCCACTTTGTCATCTGGCACAAAACACTTTTCATGCAATCGAAATCAGGTTCATGTCTCTTTCGTAGATTCCTAAATCGTGTTTGAATTTGTTGATAGAAAGATGTTGTGGTATCGCAAGCAAACTATACAGATGAATCACACGTGTGTATGATGTTGTAAGATTTGGCTGTGACACGAAGTTAACATACTATATTAGTGCCTAACTCGATTAAACAGATGTATGAAGTCCAGTTTTGTTTCGTGTTTCGTGTAAACAAACCAATGATTGAGGTAATCGACAGTGGAATACACGGCGCTTATTGTCATTTGATGCATTTGAATTCATTATTATTCTGCAAGCCGACGATGTGATTATGATGTCCGAGACAATAGCGTGCTTACACGCACAGCTATATAGCCAACATCGTGTTGGTGCATGTGTCCATCTAAATTTCCTGACCAACACTGCAGGTACCTCTACCTCTCGGGCCTGGTTGACGCCAGGATATATTATGAAAGGAAGCGTAGAGCGCAGCCCTACCATGCGGTCTAAAGCCGGAATGGAAGTCTGCAGCATCATCTTCCATCATCCCCATCTTCATCGATCGGCATAATAAAAGTCTCAAATTCTGTGTCCCTTCAATCCCTGCTCTCATGGTGCCCTCAATTTCAATATTCTATCCATGTCTATCGCTTCATTTGGTTCTGTCAGGGTCACCAGTATCAGCACCTCATGGGGGGCTGTCGTTGGACAGACGTAGTTGTGCCCTCCAGAGGGACAGCTCACTCACGCCGGCTCGGCGAATAAAGCAATTATTGTCGTCTGTGGGGGGCTTAGTAGGTGGTGTCCTGCGTTTGTTGGATCAGGACAGGCACACCGAACACCACTGAAGTGACTCCGCAGCAGTGCAGTGTCTGCTCCGTGGGTTGCCTCTTGACGACTGTATAGTGACTGCTCCCCGTGGACTGCCGGTGCCGGAGATATGGCGGGGCTGGCCTGGCTGTGGCTGTGGATAGGAGGTCGGATTGAGCAGCGAGGTGCACTGCCACTGAGTTACCACAGAAGAGGAGACAGCTAAAAATGATAATAAAATAAAATAACAATTAAAAAATAAATTGTATCCTCTCTCTCTCTCTCTCCTCTCTCCTCTCTCTCTCTCTCTCTCTCTCTCTCATCTCTCTCTCCTCTCTCTCCCCTCTCTGTTCTTGTTTCTACTCTATTTACACCGTCTTTTATTTAATTTATTGATTAATTTATTTCTTCATTCATTCATTTATTTATGTAATGTCTCGTGTCTGTTTAGTGAGCGTTTACAACTGCGTTCGCTTCTTTGTTCTTGAAGTGTGTTGCAGTGCTTCGTCTGATTCACCCACTCATCCCCTCCCCCCACTCCCCCACCCCCACCCCCACACCCCTCTTCTGCCCCACTTCCCTAGCCTGTTTCTCAAGACGGAAAACCTGTCAGTAAGATTTAGGGAGGCCATTCATCTGATGTAAGAGCACAAACCGTGAGTGTTGCCGACAGTGAAGAGTAGTCCCATTTCTGACATGTAAGACCCGGGCCTCCTACTGTCTGTGA
>CM031615.1:40165076-40187036 GCA_018398815.1 Conus ventricosus | reverse complement strand
TCAAAGGCGGACAAAACCCCCGGGGGGGGCCCCTTGGAGTGATAATGTCGCATGCGTTACCGTCTTTCAACGTTTTTCACCTTTCCTGGAAAGAAAAAGCCCTTCAGAAATTGCCAGCGGATTCGGAACTTTTTCCGGGAAAAATTTTTCCCAGTTTCCGCCCCACGGGGAGTGTAATTTAAAACCCGAGTGTGGGGATGGACGGAGAGCAGGAACACTGTCCCTTCAGCAGTCGGGCTGTCGGGGGTGGGGCTCTCTGTGGACTTGGGATTCTTGTCCGCGATGTCCCGGGACGGGGTGGTGGGGGCGCAGAGATCCACGCAGTGATCAAAAAGCATTGTCAGATTGGGGGGGTTTGGGGGGTTTTGCCTTTTGTGTGTACGATTTGGGGTTGGGTGCGCTTTTCAACTAACAGGGTTCACTTAAAAAGCCTGTTTTTGGGGGTTGGTGCGGTTTCCAAACATTCACCCCTGACAGTACTCAGAAGTCGTCTGGGGGCCCCGTGCTGTATCACCCCTTTCCCAAGACACCAACTTCCACAATGGTCGTGCTAAAATGTCATTACAATATTTCATTTCCGGGAAACACGCTTTTTTTCTCTGAAACCAAGTGGTCGGCTAGAAAAACGTCAGCACAGGACAATTTTGTCTTCACCACAAATCGACCGGAAAAGAATCATTTTCCATAAAACCCGGTTTCGTTAAACAACACCGGTTTGGTTCCCCTGGCGACAACAAGCTGTAGTCGTGCCCAGTGGCACGTACGTACACATTTCTTTTGTGTGGGTTTTCATCAGTTTAAAAGGGTTGGCCAAAACCTGCATCTTGTCATTTTCGTCTTCATCCACCCCCAACAGGCATTTTTTCCCATCAGCATGAGCACTCTTTACTAACCCCCACATTTAGTGCCGTGATGATCACACACACCTCCCTTTTGGGTTTTAAATTTCGTTCCCGGGACTGTCAGGTAGCAGTGATGAACGTTCTGTACAACCTGTCTGTGTGGGTATTTTTGCACCCTAAGGTCAGTTCTTTCTACGCGAGGTCTTAACAAACCCCCCCTTTGCGGGTCACTCATGAAACCCTGCAGACTGCACAACTTTTGGGGATATAGTGCATCCATTTTTCCCTCCCCCTGCTCTGGGTTAAATTTTTATGGCTTCAGAAATTTAGCTCTACCCTATTTTTCCAAAGAGTCTTGCCTGAACCATTATCGTTGTCCAGGGGAATTCAAAGACTGCCTGCCTGTCTACACACATGAATGGAATGTACACTGTTTAACCGAAGGACGAAGAGGGTTGGGACATGAGGTTTTTTTCAGGATTCTTCAGTGCAGAGCACCACAACCTGTTACACATGACCACCTTTTGGGGCTGGCCTCACTGTCCAAAGTATACAGAAAACAGTGTGTATCAAAATTTTCCGGGGCTGTCTTGTCAAGGGCACACGTTTTCCTTTTTCGCACCCTTTCCACAACAGGGTTTCCCCTACATTCGCTATTAAATGGAACCATTCTGGAATAACGCTTCTGATTCAACCGTTACCTATCTCGTCCCTTTTCTTCTCAGTGTTCCTTTACCCTCTTCCCATCATCCCAATTGTTAAATCTTTAAACTTCTTTACCTCATGAAAAAAATCTGAAGCAAGTGAACATGACTGCTTTTCTTTAAATTTACAAATTACAAACCGTCACTGGCCCAAACCCCACCCGTCCCCCTATGCCGATTCACGTCGGTTGGTAAGCAAAGAAACCTTTTTCTGTTTATCTGTCATGCACTGCACCAATGTTTGACTTTGGGTCTTTTTGCCATTTGTTTCCTTTCTGAAGTTAATTTAACATTTAATGCTGTTCAACCCTCAGCCCCAGTGGATTTCTTTACACACAGCAACTAACTCTATAGCACGGAGTCCCTGTCATTTTTCCACTAAACGTGTTCAAAGACCTTCACCGTTTGCGCGTTTTTTTCCACAGACAACTATAAAATATGTTGCTCGACAATACTCCCCAGTGCTTTTGATGACAGCTCGTGTCATGCCACTGAAGACGAGCTGTCCTCGTGTGAAGACTTACTACAGTCGTGGGTCTATCGGGCTTTCTTTGGCTGACTACTTGTCTATCAATGAGCGGTAATGTCTTCTGTTTCTGCAACGCGTTTAGCGGCCAGGAGCATGACTTCGCCCAGTGGATTCAGTGTCTTTGTCCTCAACCTCACAATAGCCGATTTGTTGATGGGTGACTACATCGCTATCATTGGAGCAGCTGATGAAGAGTTTCGTGGCAGATATCTCCAGTTTGATGACACATGGAAAGACAGTATAGCCTGCAAAGTCGCTGGTTCTCTGTGTCTGTTGTCCAGTGAAGTGTCAGCTCTGATCATCTGGCTGATAAACACTGATCGCTTTCTGGCCCTTCATTTTCCATTCAGCACCTTGGGGTTTTTGGGAGAATGTCAGCAGCTGTGGCCTGTGTGTTGACTTGGTCTGTTGGTTGGATTCTGGCCTTACTGCCTTCACTCCCCATGCTGTCACACTGGGAGTTTTACAGTCAAACAGGCATCTGTATTCCGCTGCCAGTGACGAAGCAAGATTTTGAAGGAAAAGCATACTCGTTCAGTCTCCTCATTGTTCTTAACTTCCTTCTGTTCATATTTATCTCTGCTGGTCAAGCACTATTTTCTGGACAATACAGAACAATGCTTTCAAGACCAGCACGACCAGGGTATCACGGGACATGGCCATAGCCCAGCGACTAAACACTGTTGCGGTGACAGATTTCTTGTGCTGGTTTCCCATTGGACTTTGTGGGATATTGGCATCGGCAAGTATTCCCATCCCTGGTGAGGTGAACGTGGCACTGGCTGTATTTATACTGCCCTTGAACTCTGCTATCAACCCCTTCATGTATACCTTCAACACACTGGTTGAAAAACAGAGGAGGTCCAATGAGGCCAAACTTCTACAATGGCTGGAATCTCACTCTGACGTCACTTCCGCTCAGCAGCTCCGGTATAATGCTCACTGCTGTTGAAGCACATATTAGAATATAATCAAACCAGTTTAAAAAACATTCTGTCGTGTACATGGTGAGATCAATTACTCTGATGATATTTGTGTAGTTAGTGTTAGGCACCTTCATGATCAGAAGACTTGTTTTCTGACAGTTGATTATGGTAAAATTTACAACCCCCATTCACAAGGACAGAAAGGATGAGGATGGGGACCATCACAGAGAGAAGAGAGAGAGAGAGAGAGAGAGAGAGAGAGAGAGAGAGAGAGAGAGAGAGAGAGAGAGAGAGAAGATGAGAGAGAGAGAGTACATAGGCAGACAGACAAAAACGGACGGACAGATAGATAGATAGATATAGATATGATAATAGATAGATAGATAGATAGATAGATAGATAGATAGATAGATAGATAGAATAGATAGATAGAATAGACAGACAGACAGATAGACAGACAGATAGGATAGATAAAGATAGATAGATAGATAGTTGGATGGATGGATGGATGGATGGATGGATGGATGGATGAATGGACTGATGGATAGATGGATAGACAGACAGACAGACAGATAGATAGATAGATAGATAGATAGATAGATAGATAGATAAGATAGATAGATAGACAGACAGACAGAGAGACAGACAGATAGAAAGATAGACAGACAGACAGACAGACAGACAGATAGATAGATAGATAAATAGATAGATAGATAGACATACAATAGAGAGATAGACAGAGAGCAGACAGACAGATAGATAGATAGATAGACAGATTGATAGATATAACCAATACATTATAGAAAAAAAAAGTACATTGCGATGAGGGTTTCCGAAGGACGAAAATACAGCGCATAATATACACAATGATTAACACCCAACACAGCGCATTGCCGATGAGGTGTTTTTTGTTTGTTTCTTTCTTTCTGTCTGTTTTTTCCCAGATGTCTGTCAACCATGACCACAGTGTATGTGTCACGAGGATCGCCAATATTCCAGAGTTCGCCCTCTTTACCTGTCTATAGCGCTGCTGTCTTTCACCTCTTCCCTCAACGCACACTGTCAGTCATGCGAGGCCAAGATTCCAGAGTTCGCCCTCTTTACCTATCTATGCTGCCTTCACCTCTTTCCTCAACGCACGCTGTCAGTCATGCGAGGCCAAGATTCCAGAGTTCGCCCCTCTTTACCTGTCTATAGCGCTGCTGCCGTTCGCCTCTTCACGCTGTCAGTCATGCGAGTGTCATGTTGTTTTACTCCAACTACAACACCATGACTGATAGTGCTGTTGTCTAGGGGGATGTTTGTGGTTGACAACGTTAGCGGTATCTTTATGATCACAACTACAGTGTCTGCATCCACACGGGTGGAGGGGGCTGTGACGAACCTTTCAGTTTCTTGTGTGGAACATAGTGTCCTGGATGATGATGCAGAGGAATCCTGTTCACCTACTGGTGACAGTTGTTTTCAGAAACATCCTCTTCATTCATATTTGTTTCCAGGATGATGCAGAGGAATCCTGTTCACCTACTGTTCACAGTTGTCTTCAGAAACATCATCTCATTCATATTTGTTTAGGCGACAGTCCCTGTGCCAGGTGACAAAATTTACTTGGGGAGGACTGTCACTGGCTCACTATGTCACATTGTGGCATGTCTGTGTGATGGGCCAGGTGGCAAAGTTTACATGGGGAGGACTGTCACTGGCTCACTATGTCACATTGTGGCATGTCTTGTGATGGCTCCGTGACGGAACATCGAGCTCAGTGCAAATATAAATAAACAAATAAAGAGATAAATGAATGAAAAAAGTAAATAAAAAAATAGGAGAAAAATGAATAATCAAAAAAGCAAACACACCCCCCTACTTGCAAAAACCATAAAACACCATAAATACGTACATACAAACATACATCCCAAAACATAAAAATAAAATATCAAAAAAACATACATACCTAAACAAACAAAACAACTTTACATACATATTTACATCCCATAAAAAAACATACATAAACATACTTTTATGGAAATTCCCCAGATCCGAAATAAACGTTAGCGCCGGGGGCCCCCTTTTTAAGGGTCCCGGGGAGGGGGCTTTTGCAGCCCCAATCGGAAGGCCCAGAGTCTAAACAGTGGGGAACGGGAAGCCCCGTTGTCGTGATCACTGCTTTTGCTGCCTGGGGCCTTGGACCCCTGGGGGAAACAACTTTTGGCGTCGAAAACTTCGAATTTTAGGGGTTTTGGGCAATTGGGCCCCCCAAACCACAGTCGGTTTTCGGTCACGGGGCAAAAAACCCCCTCTAATTTTTGGGGGTTTTTGAGTTCGCCCCCCCCCTAAAAGGGGTTTTGTTTTAAAACCGATCCTGAACCGTTTTCTTTTTGGGGCCCGCCCCTGGTTTCCTTGCCTTTTCCAAAAGCTCCCATACAGCAGCCCCGCCTTGGCAACGGGGGCTTTTTCCAAAAGGGGGAAGACATGCCCCCACCCATCGAAGCGGGGGCCTTGATACCAATAACGGATACTTTAGTGTAGCAGGGCCCAAAGGCCCCTCGGGGTTGGGAAACACGTCCTCCCAAATGGATTCCGCTAAAAGAGGGGAAAGCTCGCATGGGGAAAAGTTCTCCAGCTTCTTAAACTTGTTTTTGCGGTAAAATGTCCAAATACGAAACCCATAGGGGAAAGAGGGGGGGAAAAGACCACGGCTTTTGAAAACCCTCTCATTTTGAAAGTCAGCCGAATGTTTGTTGACAAAGCACCGTTGTGGACCCTTCCCCCCAAACCCCTTTGGTTTTGCCTTTTTGGGGGGCAAAATTTTCCCCCGGGGTCCGGGACCCCATCCCCCAAGGAATTGGGTAACCTTCCCCTAGATATCTAAAATTTTTTTCAACGCCCCGAAACGGGATTCGTCAAATTTGAACGATTTTGGGGCCGGAAGGGGGGGGTGTTTTGGGGTTGGTGAAGCACCTCAGTCTTGCCGGGGCTGTTTTGTCGGGGGCCCGAAATTTTTGAAGCATGGGAGAAGCTTCAAGCATGGGTTTGCAAAAGGGAAAATTCGGCCTGGGCCACCGGGCGCACCCCCAAGGGAAAAAAGGGGAACTTCTTGAAGGAAAATCTTTTAAAGCCCCTTTGTCGGCAGTGGGGGGCAAAAGGGGAAGGCAAAGGGGGAGCCGTCCAGACGATACGGAAGAAAGACCCCCTTTTCCCCAGGCCCCCTTGGAAAACCCGGGGGGGCCAGCTTCGGGAAAAAGGAAGACGTTGAAAAACCCCGGAGCAAAAAACACAGCCCGCTTCACCCCCAATTCTTTCTCGAAGGCTTCCGCAGGGTTTCCACGAGAGACCGGCCGGTTTCAGGCCAAGGGGAAGGGAAAATTTGATAAATTTTCAAAAAACCTTTTGGCGGGCTTTTCCAAAATCCTCAAGGACTGCCAAAGAGCCCCTGTTGCCCGGGAACAAAGGCCTTTGGCCCGGCCCAAAAAAAACCAATTTGGGAAATTTTAGTTCGATACACTTCTCCTAAAACGTTTTGGCCCAGCAAAAAAAACATGTCGCCGGCTTCGGGCCGGGGCCCGGAAAGCTGCACTGCGCCTTTCGGGGGGGTTCGCTCGGAAACAGGGATGAGTCTGTTGAGGATGGCTGGGCAAAAAAACTTTCCACCCAAGGGGGAGTACCGAGATCCCTTTTTTTTCCCCCACAGCCCTTTGCTTCCCTTGTTCTTTTTAAAAGGGAGACAAACAGGCGTCACGGAAAAACACTGGGAACTTTTCCTCCTCCCAATACTCCGCAGGGCTGTGAAAGGGTTTTAAAGGGGTTGGGGCCCCCCGCCTTGAAAATCTCAGAAAGGGATTCCTTTCCTTTCCTATGCTCTCTAAACCAAACTCGACTGGGGGATTGCTTTCTGGATCTCTGCAAATGGGGGGGGGTTGCAAGTGGTCTTGTTCGGCTGCTGAGGGGTTTGGGTTTAAGGGAACCAGTCGACTGCCCAGGCCTGTAGACAGGGTTTCTGAAGTGTTCTTGCCAGCGCTTGCTTTAAACCCCTTCCCTTGGGCCCGCCCGGGGTTTCGCCGTCGGGTGACAGAACGGGAGCAGCCGATGCGAGGTCCAAACGTCCCTTTAAAGAGCCAAAAGAATTTCTTGGCGTTTTAAAGTCGGCGTACCTTGGACTTATCGCTTTGGTTTCCCGCCCCAATGGGTCCGCATCAGACGTAATTTGGGCCCGCACTTTTGGGCCGGGAAGTCCTTGAAAAATTCCCCCAGCTTTGGAGACGGACATGGGCATTCCGCCAATCGATTTAAGACTTGTTTTCCTTTTGGGAAGGGGGGTTTTTTTTGATCTTCCCCTCGTTCTCCCCTCAAAACCCTCTTTCATGGGGTCGTTTTTTTCTCCGAGGACCCTTTTTGCAAATCTCCCCCGACCATGTCCTTAAAAAAAGGGCCAATTTTTTTGTTCCATCCTTCCCGGGTTTAGACCGTCTGGGCTTTTTTTTCAAGTGTTGAAGGAACTGGGAGAGGCAGGCGTTTTTTCATCCCGGCGCCCTTGTAAAGGGGGCCCGACCGTCTTTGGGCGGTTTCTGTGGGCGGGTATGGGGCAGGGGCAATTTCAGAAGCCCTGAAAAACCCCCTGTGGTCCCGTCCACTTCCCCTACCTCCATGGCGCGGGTCCCCCCGACTCCCCTTTATACCGCTTTTTCGTACATGAAAAATCAATCATTGCCATTTTCGACCCGGGGGGCCCAAAGGGGGTCTTGAGCTTTTCCGCCCCCAACCCCCCGAAAAAAGTGGTTTGGGGATGCAGAGCTGTGTTCCCCCACTTCTGAAGGGGGACAGGTTGTCCGTTGACCTTGCCTCCCCTGTTTTGCCAGAACGCCTTCCCCGCGCTATGGTCTCCCTTTCCCACTCGGGGTTTAAGTCCCCCAAGGGTGACGAGTTTGTCCTTTTTTAGGGGTTACCGATGGCCGGGCCCAAATTTTTCGTAGAACACTCTTTAGGTGGGGCGTCTGGGCCCCGGAGCGTGGGGCAAAAACCCCTGATTATTGTGAGGGTGTCTTTACTTTCGAGGGGGGCCCAAATTTTATGAGGCGTTCATTGGGTGCCAAACCCGGGGGCACAGGTTTTGCTTTTTTGAGCAGGGCCCGCCCATGTAACATACATACATACAAACATACAAACAAACCCTACATAACATACATACATACATACCATACAAACATAAAATCATCATGCATGCATTTAACATAGCATACATACAAACCTACATACACACATACATACATACATACACCATACATACAAAATTCAAAGCATGCCCTAAAAAACCCCTAAAGGGACATACATAAAATACTTTCAAACAAATATTTGTACATAAAGAAAAAAAAAAAACATACACACACAAAAATACAACATACTACAAGCTTTCATTTCCTACAAAACCCCAAAAGTGAACTCTGAATACTGAGGGGGGGGGAGGGGGGAGGGAGGGCACGCAGGAAACTCCTTTTTTTTGTCCCCCTTTTTTCGTAAATGTTGATCACACTCAAGGGATTCGCTAAAACAGCCCGGCGCGTGTCCAAAACCCAAAAAACACCCCGGGTAAACCAAAACCATCAAAATGTTGGATGCCGCAATTAAAGGGGGATTTTTAAAGGTTTTTGTCAACCAAAGGACAAAGGCAAAAACACCAAGGCTAAAATCAAAATGTTGTTTTTCCCTGCATAGTCCTGTAGGGATTGTCTTTAAACGGACCAAAATCCTACAAACTATTATCATCTCCAAAATCCCCCGAAGTCGGAGTGGGGGCTTTCCCACGTTGGGGGGTTAAAACAAAAGCCGGGCACACACGTAATGTTTTTCCCCCCAAACCGAGCATTTGAAACCCTTGCGTTTTAAGTCCTTCCGGGGAGGGCGGAAAAAAACCCTTGGGGCCTTTTAGCCCGGGTACGACGACGGGCAACCCAAAAACAACAAGACCGCATCAGAGCCATACACCTTCACTTTTCTTTTACGGGTTTTTTTTTAAACCCCTTTTCCCGTCGCACTGGGCCGTGGGGAACCATTTTTTTCTGAAAAACCCATTGGAAAAAAATTTTCCTTGGGAGGGGGGTTTTTTCCCAACATTTCCCTCAACCCCAATAAGAATTTAAAACCCCGTATTTTTCCACCGCCCTCAAATTAAAAACATGACAACGTCCAACACGCAGGGGCGCGTTAATTTAAAACTGGTTCCTAAAAATTCGAATGACGACGTCAACGGGATTGAAGACTTTTTTTCTTTTGGGGAAGACAAGTGAATTTTCCTTAAATTTAGTGTAACGTTTGGGCATACTGGGAGCCAACTGAGAAATTACCCCCGAGAAAGAGAGAGAAGAGAGAGAGAGAGAGAGAGAGAAAAAGAGAAAAGAGAGGGGAGAGAAAAGAATCCAAAAAATTTTACTATGTTATTTGCTTTTAACCAAACATATGGAACCCCTTTTGAAAAGGGGGGAAGGGGTGAACGGGGGGGCGGAAAAAAACTACCCCATTGAATAATCGCCCTTTTTCAAACAAACCCTTCCTTTAAACATGAAACCCCATTTCTCAGTTACTTTGGGAACAACGTGAAATATCAAAACCCTCAAAAAACAAACCCCCCAACATTGCCCTTTTTCACAGACAAAACAGACACAGACAACAACAAAAACACACACACACACACCCCACACACACACACACACACACACACACACCAAAAACCACAACACCCACCACCAAAAACCCCACACCCACAAAACACACACACACACAACACCCAAAACACACACACCCCCACAAAACAAAACAAAACACAAAACACACCACACACACACACACAAAAACACACACACAAACCCCCGCGCGCGCGCGCCCGCGCACAATGCACACCCACGCACCAAGCCCACCCCACTAACATGACTTTCTCCAAACCCTTTTCCCTCCCATAATTTTTGCCCCCCCCCGAAGAATTTTTTCCCTTTCAAATTTCCAAAAGGATCCAAAAACCCCTAAAAAAATTTTTAGCCTGCTTTAGTGGGTTGAAACAATGTGTGTTTTGGTGTGGTGTGCGTCGTGCTGCGTGCCCTGGGGTGGGGTGCGTGCGGGGGGCGTGCGTGTGTGTGGGGGTGTGTGTTTGTTGTTGTGTTGTTGTTGTTTTTGCCTTAGCCAGACGTTTTTTTCAAATGGGCCAAAAAAACTTAAAAAAAAAAAATTCCAGAACCCGGAAACCCCACCCGTCCCCGAAAAAGCCTTTACCATTCCGTGCAACCCAGCAAACCCGGGGGAAAATTTAGAAATTGTCCCGCTTGTCACGTCTCCAGGGTCCCTGCATTCGCTTACCTGGGCCCAAAAGAACCCAAACCCCGGGAAAAACTTTTAGACACAGCGACAACCAAACGGGTTTTTAAGCGCGCACTCCGCACGAAAAAAGCTCATGAGCAGTGTAAAATTTACGTTTGTCACAGCTCTTTTTTCTTGTAAAAATTACATTATTGTTGGGAAAAAACGAAAAAAGAAAGCACACTACGCCACCACTACTACTAAAAGTCTTTTTAAGGGGTTTCCCCAAAACTTTTACGGTGTGTGTGTGGGTGTGGGGGGTGGTATTTTAAAAAAAGTCAGCTAAATTCACAGCAATAAATAGGCCTGTTTCACGGCCCAATTTTCGACCCTTTTAAAAACCGCGTCCCTTTTATCTCCCCCTCCCCCCCCCCCCCCCCCCCCCCCCCCACCACCTCCCTTTTCCCCCCCAACCCCCCGCAAGGTTTCAAAACGATCTATTAGTAGCCCAAAATTTATCGTTCACTCAGGTACCTTCATCTGTTCACCCCCCAGGGATTTTTTATAAATTTTACATCAAGGGTACCCTTTATCCTCACTCAGGTACCCTTCATCTGCTCACTCAAAAACCTTTTTTCGCTCACACAGGTACCTTCATCCCCCTCACTTTAGGTACCTTCATCGCTCACTTAGGTACCATTTATCCTTTCCACCTTTTGCTAGGCCCTTCATCTGCTCACTCAGGTACCTTTCATCTGCTCAAAAATCAAACAGGCACCTTCATTCTCACTCAAAACCTTCATTTTCTCCCTTTTAGGTACCCCCCTATGGATTTAAAAAGACAACCGAAGAATTAAAAACCCTCTAAAATTGTCGGGAATGTTTTTCCCCCTGGGGGAAAGCAGCGGAAACATCCCGACCGACAAGCCAAGGGATGAATCCCTATGCCAAAAAAGCCCAGCGGGTTTTCCAATGGGAGCAGTGCTCCTTCACTATGCATTAAAAAAACCCCCGGTTGGAAAAAAGAGGGGAAGGAGGGGGATGCACAACCTTTTTCCCGAGTCACTGAATTTTTGTCCCGGCTCACCTTTCCTTGGTTCCAAGGCACGTGAAGGGAAAAACGTTTCAACAGTACAAACCCCAGTGGACGTTTTAGAAACCCCGTTTTTCATACCGCCCCCAAATTCGTACACTTTCTGTATACATAAAGGATCCCCCTGCCTGCGTCTCTTTCCCCAAAGACCATGCAGGTGGACTCACTGGTGTCGGTCCCAAAGCACAACCTCGGTTTGGTTTCCCCCTGCCTCACTGGAAGGGGAAAGGGACGATTCTGCTTCCCGACTGGGTCAGGGCCTTTGTTTTTGTACAGGAAAACCATTCCCAGGCACCCCGCAAGTTTTTTTTTCCCCCCCTAAAACGCCCACCCACCCCAAAGAAAAAACTAGGCCACCAACGCGTGTATTTCCCGTAGGGGACGGGAACTACATCTAACATCATCCAAAACAATTTTGTCCTGATTTAAAACAAAAAAAACTGCACAGTTTTAGACCTTAAAGCTCACCGTTTTTTCATGAAACCCTTTAGACAGCTCCTTTTCGCTTTTTTTTCCCTTTAGGTACACCACAATCACATGAACCCCCTTAAAACCCGTCATCCGGGTTTGGGTTTTTTTTCTCTCAAATTTTTTGGGACCACAACCCAAAACGAGGGAAAATATGGAGCCCACCAAAACATGCAGAAAATTTTTACAAAAATTTTTTGGGCAACATCAGCATTGAATTCATTTTTGTAAACCAAAAAATCCAGGACAAAAACCCATTTGCACAAACATTTTTTTTTCTTCACAGAAAACAAGGTAATTTTTTTTCTATTCAAATTCGTTGGGTTTCTCTTTACCCCCTACTATAACCCCCAAAAATTTGCAAAACCCCTTTTTTTTGCCCGTTTAAAACCTTCCTTGGGAGCATTGCAAAACCCCCTTTTTCCCGCTGTTTGAAAAATTCCTTTTTGCAGCTTTTCAAACCCTTTCTCTGCGGGTTTTAAAACTATCTTTTGCGCAATTTCAAAACCCCTTTCCCCTGCTTTGGGGTTTTAAAAAAAACTTTTGGCAGCAATTTGCAAACCCTTTCTCTGCTGTTTGAAAACTATCTTCTGGCAGCCAAGTGAGGGAAACTACTCACAGAGAGAGAGAGAGAGAGAGAGAGAGAGAGAGAGAGAGAGAGAGAGCGGTTCTCCATCGATACATGATCTCTATGAAGGTGCACAAGACTCCAGTCAAAGCGACCGTGAACTTTTGCTGGGACAAAAAAGTCGAGCGTGCGCACCAACGTTGTGTGTGTGTGTGTGTGTGTGTGTGTGTGTGTGTGTGGTGTGTGTGTGTGTGAGAGAGAGAGAGAGAGAGAGAGAGAGAGAGAGAGAGAGAGAGAGAGAGAGATTTTGTGGTGACGAAATTTTTTTTCCCGATGTTAAAAACTGCACCCCTCTCCCCACTTTGGCACATATCCACTCAGGAAAAGTCCACTCGTCAAAAGTCCACTCGGTGAATGTCCACTCGGGCCAAAAGCCTCGTCTCTCCACTTTTGCTCTTTTCGGGTGTGATAGCAGCATTATCCTTGTCTGTGCTTCCTATGTAAAAACCCACCACCACACCACATTAATGGAATATTTGTTGGGGCGGAGAAAGGAGCATTAAATGCGATAAGACCTCTCCCCTTTGCACAACCTGGTGAGTAAGAACAGACTCTTTTTTGTAGAGGGCGTCTAGTTTATTCACTTTATTTGCTAACAGGATGAGACAGTCTGGGACGCTTTGGGCGGTTCGAAGCATTGGAAATATCTTTCGTCTTTAGCAAGTTCCTGGTTATGCTTTACTACTTGAGGAAGACGGGATGGCTGCATTGGTTAGTGAGGCAAGTCGTCGAGAAATATTGTCACATGTGTTGATTGTCTTACTGTGCTTTAGAAAAAAAAGAAAAGAAAAGAAAAAAGAAAGAAAGAACAGAAAAAATGATAAGAAAAAGTTGTAATTTTTAAACTTAATTTCAACTGAAATTGAGGTGCTTACTTGTTTCTGTCATTTGCTATTGGGACAACAAACTCAGATGCTGATTAACGTGTGAAGCCAGAATGTATCAAAACATTCATTCGATTATATGTACAAGTTGAACACCGATGACACCAGGGGCACAGAATGATACCAGTTATACCTATGATACTGGTGATACTAGTCATTCCGACTATGACACGTTATGCCGACGATACCACTGATACGAATGATACCGGTGACACGTTGCTGTCTGTGACACCTGTATCAGCATTAATACCGGCGACACATGTAACACAAGTGATACTAAGTATTCGAACGTTATCATTAATACAAGCACTACCATTGATACAAGTGACACAGTTTATACCCGTGATGCAACTGTTACAAATGATATCCCTAATGGCAACGATATGCATGCTACTACTCGTGCTGTAGATACTACTGCTACGATTCACACAATCGTTACCATTAACACAAATTATATCAGTGATGTCAGTAAAACATGCCAGAAACACTGATCAAGACAGTGATGGCAGTACCAGTTAAACGCATAACAATCAGACCGATTATCCCATTAATACTAGCGGTACCAGCATTACCAAGAACACCACTTTAGCAAATAATACGAGTGAGACTGATGATTCCAACAAGACCAATGATACAGATGATACGTTTACTAATAATATCAATAATACCAGTACCACAAATAATACCTATGGTACGAATAATACCAGTGATACCAACAATACTAGTTTTACCAATAATACGGTGGTACCAGTGATACTAGTGATACCAATGATAATGATACCAATGATCCAATGCCACTAACGATACTGATGATGTCAGTGATTCCAATCATGTTGGTGAAACTAGTCGTAACTAACAATGCCTGTGATATAAGCGACACCAACGATACCAATGATACCTGCAAAACCAACGATGCCAGTGATGGAAACGATACCAATAGTATCAGTGACACCAATGACACCAACCACAACAGTGATACCACTCATACCAGTGACACCATTAATACAATCATGAAAATAATACAAGTGACATTACTGATACCAATACCATAAGTGATAGTGTGAATGGTACCAGTGACACAATGATGTCAGTTAGATCAATACAGCATGTGATACAAGACGTACTAAGTATAAAAGGAATACAGTTAATGCAAATTCGATTGTTGATACCCGTGATGCCAGCGACGCCAATGGTATCAGTAATACCAACAAGATCGGTCACACGCCAGTGATGCCGTTGATACTGCTGAGACCATTCGTGCAAATGCTGCTACAACTGACGCAGATCATACCACTGGCACCAATGAGACTGACCGAAATGGAAATTCCTGTGGTGCCAGAAAGACTACCGATGACATAAATCTACCGTGGACACCAGTAACATCACTAACTCCAGTGAAACCAACGATACTGATCACACTGATACCAGTGATACTTGTGCCGCCGTGAAGCTCGTGACAACAATCACACGCCTGATGCCAGTGGCACGAATGATGACAGTGACAGCCATGATACCACTCATATCAATGACACCTGTGACATTAGTCCATATCAGAGATGTCACTGATAGCAGTGGTGCTGATCACATCAATGATGTCAGTGAGAGCGTGATCGTCTCCGCGCATGTATGCATGCCGCCTAGCATGTGTGGTGTGTGTGTGTGTGTGTGTGTGTGTGTGTGTGTGTGTGTGTGTGTGTGTGTGTGTGTGTGTGTGTGTGTGTCTAGACCTATCTAGCCACACGCAAGACACACTGTTGGGACATTCGAATACCTGACCTTTCACCTTGCTTTATGCGCGCGCACTCTGCGGAAATGTTACCGTTCAAACGAAGAAATTGAAGTCATTGTGAGATTCAATACAGAACAAAACTTTGGCAGCCATTATACATTAGCAGTAAGACAATGCTGTTACCAACGTGGATACTTGCTATAAACTTCAGTATTCAGCCCAGCCGACATAAGTGTACCGTTATCGATCGTCGTTCTACGGATAGCCTACCAACACATCGTTTGACACAGGCTCATACTTGACAGACCATGTTTTTTCCATATTCAGCTGATTTTAGGTAGTTGCACGTGCTTCTTCTTCGCGTGTGTAATTCAGTCTTTTTAATTCTCGGCATGTTTGAACCGATGAACACTCTGTGTGATCAAATTGATTACTGAATCAACGTCAGTGAACCAGTCACTATTTCGTTAGGGACGTAAGCCTTGCATGGGTTAGTTACTCCTGAATCCGGGAAAGTGATTTTGATCGTCAATTGTAAGCAATGTTGGTTGGGGAAGATAACCCGTATACAATACTATTCTAATCTGCCAACTGTCCGCTTGCTGTATAACGAACAGTCTACAGGATGTAGCCCCTGTAAACACTTCCACACACTCCCGAATCAAAGAGACGTCATTAATGGGTCAAGTTTAAATTTGACCAATCCTGGTGTGACCGCCACTCAATAAACTGCATGTTTACGTCTCAGCGACTGACAGCACTGAGGACGAAGGTGATAGGTATATTTGCACCAAAAAGGCTTAAACTGCACCGCACAGGATGTCACTTTACATACAGTGAGTAGAACACCACCCCCCCCCCCCCCCCCCCCCCCCCCCCCCCACAACACACACAGTACGCTGCAGCTTCTACCTTCAACCGCCATAACTGTAGCAAAGCAGCACACGTACAACGGTGAAAGACACCCCACCCCCACCTCCACTCCCCCACTCTTTCCTCCATCAGCCTGGAAGCTCTGTGGTCACGTAGTTAGAATGTGTAAACCGTACACCGAAGCTTCCAATCTCACGTGGGACGTTTTTTGTGCTTTTCTTTTTTTTTTTCTTTTTCCTTTTCTTTTGTTATTTGTGGATTTCTTTTGTTTCTTTTGTTTTGTTTCTTTTTCCTTTTTTTCTTTTTTTTTTTCTTTTTTTTTTTTTTTGCATTTCTTTTTACCGATTCCTTTAAAAGCATGCAGACTGTTACCAATATTGTACTAATAGTAAGTAGCCACTCACAGAGAGAGAAAAAAATAGCCCCCACCGCTAAGTTCTCACCCCCCCCCCCCCCCCCCCCCCCCCCCCAATGCCCTTTGTGAGAGGAGAAAAAAAAACTATACTACACTTTCTAGTTGAAAGATGTTAAATGGGGAAGGGAGTCACGGAACTTACCAATTAACCACCAAGGCCTCACTTCAAAGCCCCATTTCAAACAAAACCGCCTAAACAAAAAAACCCTTGTTAGTTCTATACATAGTGTGGCTCATGTCGATGGAGGATATGTCTCTCTGATACTATTGGACTGAAGGAAACCAGGCAAAAACCCTTACTGGCAAGCGGCAAGGTCTGTGCTGGTTTACGTTAGAGGAGTAACCTGGCTTCCTCCCACTGCTAATGCCACACACAACTCTGGAGCAAGACGTCAGCTGAAAGCCAACTAAACACATGGTGAAGTCAGGTAGTTGAACCGGAAGACCAGTGTCATGCAAACTATGCGTTTGTGCTGCCACTTGCTTTGCTGTTTTGCGCTCTCTCTCTCTCTCTTTTCCTCTCTCTCTCTCTCTCTCTCTCTCTCTCTCTCTCTCTCTCTCTCTCTCTCTGTGTGTGTGTGTGTGTGTGTGTGTGTGTGTGTGTGTGTGTGTGTGTAGGTAAGTAGAAGATAGGTAGGAGGGGGCGGGTAGGTAGATGGTTAGGTAGGTAGAGAGGGGATGAGTGCTTATGTGTATGAGTGCTTGCACAGATAGGAGCTTGCACATTTTGCCTTTGTGTGCAGATGCGTGTGTGTGTGTGTGTGAGTGTGTGTGTGTGTGTGTGTGTGTGTGTGTGTGTGTGTGTGTGTGTGTGTGTGTGTGTGTGTGTGTGTGTGTGTGTGTGTGTGTGTGTGTGTGTGTGTGCGCGCGTATAAGTCATAATCATCTGTTTTTATAAATCATATTTCTGTTTCTGCAATGAGATTTATTGCTTTTATGTGTCACATATATACTGTTTTCATGAGTCATAGATAGGCTTTTTGTGAGTTATTATTACTGTTGCATATCATAGACGTATTTATCTCCTCAGTGTAAGAAGGAACCTCCTTGGGATGATGGTAAACAATTTATTACACACACAAAAATTGAAAAGAACAACCTTACGGGTAATTTATTAACGGCTGTTCAACTGTCGACCACACGTCCACTTTGTCATCTGGCACAAAACACTTTTCATGCAATCGAAATCAGGTTCATGTCTCTTTCGTAGATTCCTAAATCGTGTTTGAATTTGTTGATAGAAAGATGTTGTGGTATCGCAAGCAAACTATACAGATGAATCACACGTGTGTATGATGTTGTAAGATTTGGCTGTGACACGAAGTTAACATACTATATTAGTGGCCTAACTCGATTAAACAGATGTATGAAGTCCAGTTTTGTTTCGTGTTTCGTGTAAACAAACCAATGATTGAGGTAATCGACAGTGGAATACACGGCGCTTTATTGTCATTTGATGCATTTGAATTCATTATTATTCTGCAAGCCGACGATGTGATTATGATGTCCGAGACAATAGCGTGCTTACACGCACAGCTATATAGCCAACATCGTGTTGGTGCATGTGTCCATCTAAATTTCCTGACCAACACTGCAGGTACCTCTACCTCTCGGGCCTGGTTGACGCCAGGATATATTATGAAAGGAAGCGTAGAGCGCAGCCCTACCATGCGGTCTAAAGCCGGAATGGAAGTCTGCAGCATCATCTTCCATCATCCCCATCTTCATCGATCGGCATAATAAAAGTCTCAAATTCTGTGTCCCTTCAATCCCTGCTCTCATGGTGCCCTCAATTTCAATATTCTATCCATGTCTATCGCTTCATTTGGTTCTGTCAGGGTCACCAGTATCAGCACCTTCATGGGGGGCTGTCGTTGGACAGACGTAGTTGTGCCCTCCAGAGGGACAGCTCACTCACGCCGGCTCGGCGAATAAAGCAATTATTGTCGTCTGTGGGGGGCTTAGTAGGTGGTGTCCTGCGTTTGTTGGATCAGGACAGGCACACCGAACACCACTGAAGTGACTCCGCAGCAGTGCAGTGTCTGCTCCGGTGGGTTGCCTCTTGACGACTGTATAGTGACTGCTCCCGTGGACTGCCGGTGCCGGAGATATGGCGGGGCTGGCCTGGCTGTGGCTGTGGATAGGAGGTCGGATTGAGCAGCGAGGGTGCACTGCCACTGAGTTACCACAGAAGAGGAGACAGCTAAAAATGATAATAAAATAAAATAACAATTAAAAAATAAATTGTATCCTCTCTCTCTCTCTCTCTCTCTCTCTCTCTCTCTCTCTCTCTCTCTCTCTCTCTCTCTCTCTCTCTCTCTGTTCTTGTTTCTACTCTATTTACACCGTCTTTTATTTAATTTATTGATTAATTTATTTCTTCATTCATTCATTTATTTATGTAATGTCTCGTGTCTGTTTAGTGAGCGTTTACAACTGCGTTCGCTTCTTTGTTCTTGAAGTGTGTTGCAGTGCTTCGTCTGATTCACCCACTCATCCCCTCCCCCACTCCCCCACCCCCACCCCCACACCCCTCTTCTGCCCCACTTCCCTAGCCTGTTTCTCAAGACGGAAAACCTGTCAGTAAGAATTTAGGGAGGCCATTCATCTGATGTAAGAGCACAAACCGTGAGTGTTGCCGACAGTGAAGAGTAGTCACACATGTACCGCCTCTACTTGTCTGTGAGACGTGTTGATCACACTTCTGATAGATACCCTTTCTTTCCACTCTGTCGTATGTGGGAAAGTCTGTGCTGAGAGTGATCTCTTCCACTGTGAAGTTGGTGGGGTGTTAGCCCTAAAGGGGATTCCTTTCACCTTAAAGTGGCTGGGTGTCTATTGTGACACTGATTTTTTTCTCTCTCTTTTTCCTTTGCTTTTTTTTCTTTTACTTTTTAATGCGTAAAAGGAAGGCATCTTTATCAAAGATATTTCTCAAAGGAATTCATAAGGAAAGTTACAGTGTTAAAAAAAAAAGGTAGACCTGAAGATGCACAACATATCACCCATGACTACATCTCCAATTTTACATTTTAAGACAACATATAAAAACAAATATCCGGCCAGCACACAGAGAGAGAGAGAGAGAGGAGAGAGAGAGAGAGAGAGAGATTTCCCTTTGAGGTGCGTGGGGTGTCAGTCATATTAGGAGATTTTCTCTGCGAAGCGGATGGGGGTTTCTATAATGCCAAGGATCTCTTCCGCTCTGAAATAGGTGGGGGGAATACGTCATAAAAGTGAACTCTTCCACCTCTTGAAGTAGGAAAAGATGTCTTCTCTCTCTCTCTCTCTCTCTCTCTCTCTCTCTCTCTCTCTCTCTCTCTCTCTCTGTGTGTGTGTTTGCGCGCGCGCGCGCGCGCGTGCGTGTGTGTGTGTGTGTGTGTGTGTGTGTGTGTGTGTGTGTGTGTGTGTGTGTGTGTCTGTGTGTGTGTGAAGTGTGTTGCCGTTGATGATCGCGATCTCTTCCATTCACATCTTTTTTATTACTTGCTGCTGACCCTGAACAGATGACCAGTGGACACTCCGTCCGTTATGGGGGCAAAAAGTTCCCCCCCCCCTCCATCATTAGTCATATCCATCATTAGTTATATCCAACATTAGTCATATCCATCATTAGTCATATCCATTATTAGCCATATCCATCATTAGTCATATCCATCATTAGTCATATCCATCAGCCATATCCATCATTTATAGTCATATCCATCATATCCATTATTAGTCATATCCATCATTAGTCGGACCCATCGTTAGTCATATCAATTATATCCATCGTCAGTCATACCCATCATTAGTCATATCCATCATTAGACATCTCCATCATTAGTTATATCCATCCCAGCTCCACACACCCCGACCCCGCGCAATGAACCCTCCACATGACTGAGAATAACAACATGAGTGCTACCATCTTGGATGACAAAACAGGTTGTCATCAGCATAGTAGGACTTATCCTCTACACACACACACACACACACACCACACACACACACACACACACACACACACACACACACACACACAGAGGCGCGCGCGCGCACGCACGCACGCACGCACGCGCGCACACACACACACACACACACACACACACACAACACACACACACACACACACACACACACACACACACGATGGTAGCCCCAAAGAAAAGTGTTCACATACAATTTTATTCAAAAACCCTATAGGGTTGCTGCCAATGCACGGTACCATCCATCAATACGTAAATATGCTAGCATGCACTCGCGTATGTGGCTGACTCTGTAACAAGAAAATCTTCGATCAGAAGTCCATTATGCATAAGCACTATAAAAGCTACGCTTGTTCTGCTGTTTTCAGTGAATGGAGCAGTCGTCAGTGTAAAGAAATGAATGAAAACTGAAGCTGGTGATCACTTCTCTCTATCCACCAGTCTGTGTTCTAACCGCATCCTGTTGTGAAAGAGATTGAGAGAAGTGTGAAGGAATCGATGATGGGGAAAGAGAGGGGGGAGTCGTTTTAGAAAGGAGCCGGGAGAAGAGGTACGAGGGGAAGAAGGAGGGGGGGGGGGGGGGGGGGGGGGGGGGGCAAAAG
This sequence comes from Conus ventricosus, assembly GCA_018398815.1. Lineage (NCBI taxonomy): Eukaryota > Metazoa > Mollusca > Gastropoda > Neogastropoda > Conidae > Conus > Conus ventricosus. The sequence continues at coordinate 40,166,097 of CM031615.1, read as the reverse complement.
GAGTGGAAGGGGGAGGAGTGGGAAGGAGTGATGAGGGGGGGGTGTGGGGGGGGGGGGGGGGATCGGGTGTTTTTTTCCTGGCTACAAATCGGGACGATGTATCGCACTTGTTATTTGTTTTGAAATCCCCGAAGACACCCCAACGTGTTCTTTCTAATCTCGTTGTGTGCGCTGTTCGTGGCGGCTGTCAACATCCCTCTCACCACCAGTCACATGACACAAACCATTTCTTCTTTCAGCAACCCTTTCGTTGCCGCTACCATGCACCCACGCACGCACACGCACACACACACACACACACACCACACACACACACACACACACACACACAACACACACACACACACACGCACGCACGCACGCACGCACGCACACACACACACACACACAACGCACGCACGCACGCACGCACGCACGCCCACGCACGCACGACACGCACGCACACAACACACACACACACACAACACACACACACACACACAACACACACACACACATTTTCTTGTGGGTCTGTTGTGTTGATCTGAATGAAAGCACAGTTCTAAGGTCTGTTTGACGTTGGTAGAAATCGGCGCTCTCCCTCCGAGTGACCAGACCGACATTGGTCCACACACCAAAAGGAAATCAACAAGGGGGAAGGTGAAAGAAGATGGTGACGACAATACAATTACAAGGAACCATTTAATTCCGTAGACTGTTTAGCTTTAAAACAAAGACCACCAGGGCCACAGTGAAAATGACTATCAACGTGACGATGAAAGATAACAGCAGTGTCAGTTGTGACGATGGCGAAGAAGCATCCTCTTCAATCACTGTGATCTGCAGCCCACTCGCACGTGTTTTTTGTTGGTTTGGTTTTTTTTGTGTGTATGTTTTTGTTTGTTTGTTTGTTTTTTCTGCAGGGCATGAGTTGATCGCTGTGATATGGATTCAGTTCAGTTCAACTCACACTGTGGAGAGCCCAGCAAACCCGGGATGTCATAATCCGTGCTGTCATCTTGTCAAAGTTCATTCCCTGATC
>CM031615.1:40157961-40164976 GCA_018398815.1 Conus ventricosus | reverse complement strand
AGTTGTGTTTCTTAACTGCTTTTTTTCAAACCTCATTGAGCCAGAACGTGTAATACCCCAACATGCTTGAAAGCCTTTCCTCTGTAAAAGTCTTATATCAAACGAAAAAAGAATAGGCATCAAAATTCAAAACTACCATCTGTTGAGCATCTGTGGACGAATTAATCATGGAGTCTGCTGTAAAGCGTTTAGGTCTGACATCATGGAAATCCAGGCACTCTATAAGAACATGTTTTATGGTGAATGGTACATGACATGGAATGCATTACGGAGCATTCTTCGCCTTTTAAAAGATACGGATAGGTGTCAAAGGACTGGCCTATGTATAAGCCAACCGTTTGAACAAATGAAAAGATGATACTTAGGGGCGGTAAGAAAGGAAAAGGGAAAGACAGTTCAGAGACAGAAAGAAGGGATTTTTCCTGAAAAAAAACACATTATCCCCCACGCATTCAAAACTCATGAATCAAATTGATGTTGAAGAACTTACACTTACCTCTTCCACCTTCATCCTTCCCACCTCTCTCTCTCTCCTCTCTCTCTCTCCTCTCTCTCTCTCTTAGTTTTAGGCAGAAGGTGAAGCAGGGCAGAGAGAAAAGGGGACACAGACATGACAAGGAAGAGAGAGAGAGAGAGAGGAGAGAGAGGAGAGAGGAGAGAGGAGAGAGAGAGAGAGAGAGAGAGAGAGAGAGAGAGAGAGAGAACGATAACGAAAACAATATGTTAATACAAAAATAGGGCAGAAGGCCCCATGTTGGGAAGGGGATATATGCAAGAGCTAAATGACAACTTTTCACGCACAGTGGTAGCATAAATCAGTATAATCATATGACTGTGCTATATATGAGTTAAGTATCAACATATTACATGCTCCGCCGTTTGAACGACTTATACAGATACATAGAAAAATATTCATAACGACTTCTTCAGCGACAAAAGTAGACTAAACTAATAATGATGGTCGCTATAAACGTTGCAGGGATAATTTTGTGCTCTCAAATCATTTAGTGCTGGGCAACAACAAGCAAATGATTCATACCACTACACCGATCCACACATAAGGCACAACAAAAAGACTTTATCTTTTTTATACCTCTGACTATTGCAGTGTAGGTCAAGACACTAGTCTAAACTTTGATAAAGCAACATTATTTTTTAATAAATCCTGTATCAGAACTATTCCAATGTATGTTCCGCTATATAAATTCATCTTAAATTGTCTGTTACATATATAATCTGTCACTACTATGGATATGACAGTCCATCATTTACTATGCCAACCTACAGTCTATCATGCGTTTGCTTAAACAGGCCAAAAAACTTGGGACGCAACCCACACCTTGATTTAAGCCATACAAAGGAAAAACCATAACTACATAAACAATTTCGAATATTTGTTGCCCACGTAACTTTACCTCTAGCATCTAAGTCATACAGTGTTTTGTATGCTTGTGCAGGTAGTCTGTCACCATGCATCTGTATCAGTTTGAGCCAATATTTAATGCTTTTGAAGTATGAATTGATGTAAATTGGAAATCTTCCAAGTTCACCATACACCAAATCATTCGGGGTACGTCTGTCCACACATAAAAATCGTTTCATGGCAAAACAGTGCAATTTTTCAATTTCATGACCTGTTTCAAACGCCCAAATCTCTCAGCTCCATACTGGACTATTGGCTGAACTTGTGCATCAAACAACTTGAAAAATAACTCAGTCTGAACTGTTTTCAAACTTATACAAAACATTTAACACACTTATAATGGCACGTTTGCCTCTGTTCACTAGGTCCTGACATGCAAAGTAAAGCTGAGCTTCGTGGAAAAATAAATACCCAAGTACTTATATGCGTTTACAACTGATAATTTTGATGTACCATAAACCCATCTCTCACGTGCAGCCAAATAAGCCACCTTTACGGAAAACTAAAACATTTGTTTTGTCCATATTTACCTTAAGCTCAAGTCTTTGTACAACAGAGTGTAAACTATTCAGCTGAGTTTGTAAACCTATAACAGTTTCAGATAACAACACAATATCGTCGGCAAACAGCAAAATGAATAACTGAATCAAATTAAAAGTAACACCATGCCTTCCCTTTTCAATAATTTCGAGAACTAATTCATACATAAACAACGAAAACAAAACAGGACTACAAACATCCCCTTGTTTAAACCCCTTGCGTACACAATAATAAAATCACTGAACCTAGCCCCCTCTTTATTTTGACTTTCCACATTTTTCAATACATACTTCTCACACAACTATAAAGCTTACCCTTTATGCCATTTCTTTCTAGAATTGGCCATAACAGTTTCCTTGAAATCGAATCAAATGCTTTCTCGAAATCAACAAAAGCAACATATAATTTTCTGTTATTAGCAAACTGTTTCTGAACCGCCGCCAGCAAAGTAAACATATGGTCTATTGTGCTATAATCCTTTTTGAAGCCAGCTTGAAATTCTCCTGTAATATTGTTTAGTTCTACCCACTCTGCTAATCTTTTATTAATTACAGAACCGTACAGTTTACTGGTTATATTGCATAATGAGATGCCCCTGTAATTGTTTGGATCATTTACATCTCCTTTTTTGTACAAAGGAAGAATGATCGACTCAGTCCAGACAGACGGCAAAGTGTGTGTGGACAGCAACCAACGATGACTGATTTGATGACGATGTTGACTTCTCTGAGAGACAGTTTCAATGAAATGAAACAAGACATGCGGGTAATTAAGGACACGTTCTCTGCCTTAAAAGAAGAAGTTGAGACTCTTAGAGAAGACGTCAGCGACCTCAGGCAAGTAAACAGTGGACTGACCGAATCCAACAGAGAGTTGAAAGAAAGGATAAAACTGTTTGGAAATGAAAATTGATGATTTGGAAGGTCGGTCCAAACGTAATAACATCATTATTCATGGCATCGTAAGGCTCAGAAATGAGACAGCAGAAAACTGTGAAGGTTTGTTAATGGATATGATCACGGACACATTAGAACTTACAGATGATTTTTCTTTCGACAGGGTCCATCGTATAAGTTCAAAGGAGAATTCACCCATTATAGCCAGATGTACTTTTTACAAAGACAAGGTAAAGTTATTGAAGGCAAAACGGAAATTAAAAGGAACGAACATATTCATTGGCGAAGACTTTTCACAACGGGTTAGGGAAATCAGAAGGAAACTTTCCCCTCATCTGAAGGAAGCCAGGAAGCAACAGAAAAGAGCCACAATGATTTACGACCATCTGCTCATTGATGGCAAGAGGTTTATTTTGGGTGATAATGACAACATACTTGAATCGCCATAGGGACACGGCCGGCCCCACATTAGTTCTGAACACAGTGTAGTGTGCCACCCCAACAAGCTAGGTAAAAATTCGAGGGCAGAAATTGTAAGGTTAACACCGGTTGTGGGGACGGAGTTAGCTGAACGCGGTTTCAGCACGTGAAAGTGTGGTCGGGAGGGCTGACACTGAGTGTTCGCCTTCCCGTATGTCAGGCAGGTCGTCACCTGACTGCGCTGCCGTTGTCAGTACAAGCGTACCCTTGAATAACGTGTTTGTATGTAAACATTGTAGTAAAAGCATGTGTTTGTGCAGTGGGGTCCCAAGTGCGCGCAGTCAGGTTGATGGCTTTTCGGACATGTCTGTCAATCGCAGAAAATATTCATTCATGCATTGGAACGTTAGCGGTTTATTTTCTAAGATTTCCGACCATCATTTTATCAACTATGTGTCGTCTTTTGATTTTGTTTTGCTTAGTGGAAACTTTTCTTGAAGACTTTCAGTCTACAGTTTTTCCTGAACACACTGTCTTCATTAAACCTGCTCTTAAATTTACAGAACGTGGCAGAAGATCAGGTGGTGTAATATGTCTGATTCGAAATAAACTTTTGACATACGTGAAGAAACTCGATTCAAATTTTGTCAATGTTTTGATGTTTATCATCGATAAAAAGTTGTTCCACTTGCCAAACAATGTTTTGTATGTGTGTTGCTATGTTCCTCCAGAAGGATCACCATACTATGCTTTTTCTAATATTGATAATGGAATTAGTCAGATTGAAGATAGTTTTGATTGAAGCGCTTAGTTTACATGACGATATGTCAGTTTTGATGTGTGGTGATTTCAATGGAAGAACAGCTGATGTTTCTGTGGATGTTACTGATGAATTTGCACAGTTTTCATGGTTTGATAAATTTCATCAAGTCAAAATCAAACGATGCTCAAAAGATAAGGGTATGAATATGTATGGTAAATGTTTGTTGAATATGGTGTGTAGCTTTGGGGTTATTTCTATTCAACGGTGTATGTAATGGGATAAAGAGGGGTTGTGTACATATATCTGTGACTCTGGCAGCAGTGTGAACGATTACTTTGTTGCATCATGCGATCTTTTTGACATTGTGAATACTTCCTGTGCATTTTGTGTGAGTGAACGGATCGAATCTGATCACATGCCGTTAGAATTCAGAATGAATGTAAAAGGCATATGTGATCATGGATACCCTAATAAGAGAAAATATGTGGAAAAATTTGTGTGAAAAATGAGCATGCAACTGATTTTTGTATTGCAATTAATTCAGATGATGTTCATGAGCAATTGTTGAATGCGTTAGATATGCTAGATGTGAATGCGAATGTAGCACTCGAATTATTTAATGATGTTGTAAAGTGTGCTGCAGATTCTATGAAACAGAAAATTTCCGTCGGTTGTACAAGACAACAGAATAAATGGTTTGATTCAGAATGTAAAACTACAAGACAAAATGTAAGAAAGTTATTGAGAACATGTAACGGAACATTGGATATTATCGACCGTCATGTATACTGCGTGCGCAGAAGAGAATACAAGAATTTATTAGACAGAAAGAAAAAGTCATATAACGGTTCACTGTTTCAAAAAGTTCTTAATTCTATTAACAAACAGCAAGAATTTTGGGAAAATGTTAAATTTGTATTTAAAAAAGAGTACGCAGAATCAGAATAATATCACAATACATGAATGGCATGATCACTTCAAGAATATTTTGGAAAAAGATACCACCGTTAATTCTATTGTGTATGCCGGTCAGTTATCAGAAGATGACGAGTATACCAATTATTTAGATCGGTCCATCACAAAAGACGAGGTATTATCTGCAATAAAAAAGTTAAAAACTGGTAAAGCTGCAGGACCTGATGGACTTATAGGTGAGTTTTTTAAACATTTAGGGGACAATGCTATACGTTTTCTGGTAAAATTATTTAATGTTTTGTTTGATAAGGGGATCTATCCTGAAAGCTGGACTGAGAGAGAGAGAGAGAGAGAGAGAGACAGAGAGACAGAGACAGAGAGAACAGAATTTCCGGTAACACTATAGCATCAAAAACTGACACATCAATACCTAGGAAGAGGGCGTCAAAGCGGCATTACACAACTCTTGTGCGCGCTTGCCTAGGGGGCTGAAGGAGATGGGTGTTGGCGCATTACCATCGTAGAGCTAACTGACCACACTCGTTGTCTGAGAGCTGTTGTGTGGGCTACACAACTTTCGCCAGTCTCTTCAACAGAGGGGTCGGAATGGAGAGGGGCGGCTACCTTCAGAATGTGTAGAAATGGCAAACGAATCGTGCGGAACTCTCTCTCTCTCTCTCTCTCTCTCTCATCTCTCTCCTCTCTCTCTCTCTCTCTCCTCTCTCTTCTCTCTCTCTCTCTCTCCTCTCTCTCTAAACAGATGGATACGCACAAATAGCAGAATGTTTCTATATCATGTCAAACGCTAAGAACACACACATTGTTCATTCCCTGCAAAAAAAATACCAGCCAGCCTCCCCTACGCCCAGTCTAATCGCTTTACCAAGATGTCTTCAAACTGAATTAGCTACATGACAAGCGTCTTCTGATTTAGTTCCAACAGTTTCTGTCGGGAAAGCGGGGCAGGGAAGGAGTGAGGGGGGATGCAAGCAAAAGGTTAGGCTGGTGTGGGAAGGGGAAAGAGGAAAAGAGAGAGAGAGAGAGAGAGAGAGAGAGAGAGAGAGAGAGAGAGAGAGAGAGAGAGGTGGATACAGGGGATGAGGGGTGTAGGGAGAGGGAAAGGAGGTGAGAGAAAGAGGGGATTATTCAGGGATTGAAGAGCACACAAGACCAGCCTTGAGTTCTCATCAACATCAGTGTCAAACATTACAGTTTTCATCGTCATCATCAATGTCATTTATGTCAACGAAGAAAGACCTGCTAGACTTCATAGACTGCTTTTTAAGATCTGCTCTGAGAACAGTGATAATAATAATGATGATGATGATGACAATGGTGATGATGATGATGATGAATGATGATGATGATGATGATGATGATGATGACGACGATGGTGATGACGACGACGACGACGACGACGACGACGACGGCGACAGCGACGACGATGATGATGATGATGAGATGATGATGATGATGATGATGATGATGATGATGATGATGATGACAGTAATACTGATGATGACTGTAGTCCATGATGATTATAGCATGAAGAATGATGGTATAATAAGCGTAGTAATATCAACGAATAGTGGGTGTGTGAAAAAGAAAGAAGCAAGCAGGTCATGTTATCTTTCCTGTGCCACACAGCTGTTTACAGGTCAATCCTCATTGCAGGTAATCACCAGAATTTCAGTTCGACTTGCACACACACACACACACACACACACACACACACACACACACACACACACACACACACACACACACACACACACACTCAGAGAGAGAGACAGAGAGAGAGAGAGAGAGAGAAGAGAGAGAGAGAGAGAGAGAGAGAGAGACTGACACTCTTTTTTCCCCAAGGGGAAAGAGAGACAGACAGTGACAACTCTTGACGATGTCAATGGCACAGTTCATTCATGATTACTATGCCGAACATTTTAAATGAGACAGGAAAAGTAACCACCAAACAAGAAGGGCCACCTTGCACTCTTGGAGACACAATACCACGCCCATAGCTTCAAACGAATGCTGCTCACTGCATTAGTACGTCTGGCA
>CM031615.1:40137961-40152961 GCA_018398815.1 Conus ventricosus | reverse complement strand
CCTCTCTTCTCTTCTGTCTCTCTCTGTCTCTCTCTCTCTCTCGCCTTCTCTCTCCCTCTCCTCCTCCTCTCCCCCTCTCCTCGCTCTTCTCTCTCTTTCTCTCTCTCCTCTCTCTCTCTCTCTCTCCTCTCTCTTTCTCTCTCTCTCCCCCTCTCTCTCCTCTCTCTCTCCCCTCTCTCTCTCTCCCTCTCTCTCTCTCTTTTCTCTCTCCCTCCTCTCTCTCTCTTTCTCTCTCTCCTCTCTCCTCTCTCTCTCTCTCTCTCTCTCTCTCTCTTCTCCTTCTCTCTCCTCTCTCTCCCTCACTCTCTCCTCCTCTCTCTCTCTCTCCCCTCTCTCTCTCTCCCTCTCTCTCTTCTCTTCCATCCAGAAGTTTCTTGGTGAAAGTTTCCCGCTGAAATCCCCGTGATTACAAGCCCAGATAAAAAAAACAACAATGAAGACTGACCTGAACACAGCTGTGTGGCACAGGAGAGAGAACGGTACTTGCTTTCCTTTCTTTGTCCAACACCCAGTGTTTATTATATTATTACTGCTATTATAACTACTATCAACACATTTTTGCTGTTGTTCTTTCTATTATTATTATTGTTATTGTTGTTGCATATTATTAATTATTATTATTATTATTATTATTGGTTTGTTGTTATTATTATTATTAAATTTTTATTATTATTTAAATTTTTATTATTATTATTATTATTGTTGTTGTTGTTGTTGTTGTTGTTGTTGTTGTTGTTGCTATTATTATTATCATTATTATTTTAAATACTATATTTATTTAAATTTTTATTATCATCATCCCTCATCATCATCATCATTATTATTATATTGCGTCATGATCATGATCATGAACATCACCATCACCGTTGTCATCGTCAGTACTATCAACACTCTTCTTCTTCCTCCTCCACCTCCTCCTCCTCTTAGTATAGTATAGTAGTAGTCGTAGTAGTAGTCGTATAGTAGTAGTAGTAAATATAGTAAATAGTAGTAGTAGTAGTAGTAGTTGTTGTTGTTGTTGTTGTTGTTGTTGTTGTGTTATCAGATTAAATACTTATTTTGACAGTGTATCATCTTCTTCCTTCTAACTTTAAAGGGCTAAATTTTAGAGGTTTTCGATAATTTGGGCGCTTAAGCCGAAATATGAAATGTTTGATAAATTGGTAAAATAAACATCCGATTCGCTCCCGATCACACGAAATCGATCCGCGAAAGTGGCATTTTCACCTGTAATCAAAAAAACGGGAGGTAATCAACTAAACTTGGCATGGCTTAACTACTCTTGATGTGACGTCACAAGATGGACGGCCGTCAGCCGCGACCTACACATAACCAACGGCGACAGAAAGTGATTCTTGATGGTTCTTGCACATCTCGATCGGTATTTAATTTATCGTGTAAAAGCAGTGACTATGATTGCGACAGCCAGTGTGACTCTGGGATGTTCCTGCAAGGCCTTTACCTTAATCAGTTTGAACGCTAAGTTCTTTTACCACGTCAGTTCCAGCTGGACAACGAAACGATCTATTCAGTTCCAGCTGGCGCCCGAACACATCAATTCCGAAGGCGTCGGACTTTACCGAAGTCTCGAGGGAGGCTACCGACTTACTTCTAGATGCGATCACGCGTGGACGGCGAGCGGAGATTCTCCTTCCTCAAGCCTTAACGTGTTCATTCAATTTAACAAGTGTGATCTGTCCATAGGTAAGAACAGAATAAACGTGCGGCTATCGTACTCATCTGTACGAGCTTACCACTCCGCCTTCAAAGTATACGCGCACAATGCAGACGAAGTTTTTGATCCACTCGAACGGGCTCGGCAATTGTCGGAATAGCTCGTTTCCGTGGTCCAGCTGGAACTGACGTGGTAAAGAGAACTTTGTGGCCCGGCATGGTTGCACGAACCGAATCCACTTCTTTCGAGTATCTTGATCAGATGGAAATGTGTGCAAAGAATATCCGTCTCCTGCTGAGCTGCTGCACTCGCCTACAGCACAATATCTGCCACCCCCTCGTGACTTTTTAGGCTGTGGGGGATCGCAACTCGTGTTGATTTCACTTGGCGTTGGCTTGTTGTGTAGGTCGCGGCTGACGGCCAGTCCATCAAGTGACGTCACGGTTTTCGGTCTACCGCGCGGGGTTTGAACAGGTGTGCAAAAGTCGTTTTTTATCAATTAAATTCTTCCGGCGATTTTTTTTTGAGAAATGAATACCATACTGTAGTTATATGACATGTAGACCTGTTTTTATCAAATTATCGAAAATCTCTAAAGTAGACCTTTAAGACAGGCTTCCATGAAAAAATCATAGATAGTGATCTTCGAGAACAGCGATCAATGCTGTTAGAGCAGATTCTTTAAAGGCAGTCTACGAGGACAACCAAGATTTCCTTCCTTGACATAAATGACAATGATGTTGACGATGAGCACCATAACATTTGATATTACAGTTGATGGAAACTCGTAGCCAGTCTTGTGTACTCTTCACTCCCTGAACGAGCTCTCTTTCTCTCACTTCCTCTCTCCCTCCCAACATCCCTCCCTCTCTTCGTCGCCCCCCCCCCCCCCGCCCTGTCTCTCTCTCTCTCTCTCTCTCTCTCTCTCTCTCTCTCTCTCTCTTCTCTCTCATCTCTCTCTCTCTCTTCTCTCTCTCTCTCTGTGTGTGTGTGTGTGTGTGTGTGTGTGTGTGTGTGTGTGTGTGGTGTTCTCCCTCCCTCCCTCCGCCTACCGCCTTGCTTGCGTCCCCCCCCCCCCCATCCCCCTCCCCCTCTTCCACTCCTCCTCCCGCCCATTCCTTCCCTCCTCCATCTTCCAGACAAAAGCTTCTGGACTAATTCAGAAGCCGTTCGTCATGTAGCTAATGCCATCTGAAGACATCTTCATAAAGCGATTAGGCTGGGCGTATGGGGCGCAGGATGGATTTCTACTGGAGTGAACAATGTGTGTGGTCCTGGAGTTTGACAGGATGTATAAATATTATGCCATGTGCGTACTCGTCCATCTGTCACAGAGAGAGAGAGAGAGGGGGGGGGGGGGGAGCGAGAGAAACAGACAGACAGACAAAAGTTTCTTCAGTTGAGAGAGGTATGTATATGTACGAGAGAGAGAGAGAGAGAGAGAGAGAGAGAGAGAGAGAGAGAGAGAGACAGAGACAGAGACAGAGGCAGAGACAGAGAGACAGAGACAAAGAGAAGGGTAAAGCTAGGAAATATTTCATTTCCACCTTTCCGACTGTTGTCCGTAAATCTCCCGCCTCAGGAGACAGCAGCCAACACAAAACGTGATGCCCTCAAACACCGGATAGCAACATCAGATAAAGACAGTGCTCAACCAGCATAGGTCTCTCCATTACAGTGACGGTACTAGTACCGTCTGGTACCCCTTTATCAGTCACTGATAGTTATGCTTGGGGTGTCAGCTGCTGCAACTACGTGGTGATGTCTGCGAGTCGTTTATCTCTCTTAATACAATCGTCCCGTCACTTGGGGTCATTCCTTCTCGCCTTCTGCTCAGATTCAGCCCACAGCTGTCAAGAGTTAATTCTGGTTCTGGTTTTAGTTTTCGTGTTGTAGCCCAGCCAATCACTGATGGCCTTTTTCATGGCTCACACCAAACTGAAAAAAGTCTCTCTTCTCTCTCTCTCTTCTCTCTCTCTCTCTCTCTCTCTCACTCTCTTCTCTCTCTCTCTCTCTCTCTCTCTCTCTCTCTCTCTCACACACACACACACACACACACACACACACACACACACACGGGAAACACACGCGGGCACACACACACACACACACACACACACACACACACACACACACACACACACACACACACACACACACGCACACACGCATGCACGCACGCATGCACGCACGCACGACACACACACACACACACACACACACACACACACAACACACCAACACAACACACACAACACACAACAACAAACAAACACACCAGAGACAAGACAAGAAAGATGGACAGACAGACAGAAAGACAGACAGACAGACAGACAGAGATAGAGCTATTTCATCATGAAATTCAGAAAATACTTTTCATTTAAAACAAACACACAAAAATCCCCCGCCTCATATCGCCTGTCTACACACACACACCACACACACACCACCACCACACACACACACACACACACACACACACACACACATACACACGCACACACACAGCGCGCACGCACACACACCACACACACACACACACACACACACACACACACACACACACGACACGCACCACACACACACACACACACACAACACACACACACACACACACACACACACACACACACACACACACACACACACACACGTCAAGCAGTCAGGAAGAAACAGAATGGACTGAGGTGGAAAGGAGGGTAGGACAGAGAGCTGGAAGAAAGGGCAGGGAGATAAAAGGAAGTGAGGGAAACATGGAAAAGGAAGCTTGGATGGCTCAGATAATAAGGGAGACAACCCAGGCAGGTTCAAAGGTCGTTCCGTGATATCAAGGCCGATCACACAAACAGCTTGGACTGTGAACAGGTGCACCTGGCAGAGGGCCTACCGAGCGGTCTGAACCTAATCAACATCACGTCCAAACCTGCCGCCCCCACTTCACCCCCACACCACACCATGCTGATCGCCCAGACTGTTGACAACACTCCAGCCCACATTACTCACACCCCATAACTCGTTCTGCTCTGTCAGCACAGTTGTTTAACTCTGGGTACACAAAGAAAATGGCGTGCCCCTGGCAAACTCTGCCAGCGTCAATGACCTCGTGTTCTCTCCTTGTGAAATCACAGATTGGTGAGAAAGCACGTTATCTCTAATGTCTCAGGAGCAAGGCTTGATCTTTGGAACAATAGGTGGGATAGGGGGACACAGAGGATGGGGAGGGATGGCACAGGGGGAGTGCAGTAAGTTAAGTATAGAAGAATCTGTCTCTGGCATTTGATATATGGCACCCAGTTCCAGACAAGTTTTTTTAAAGGGTTAACACGCGTCGTCCAGGAAATATCAAATTCCATCTGACTGCAGAATCTGTTTCAGACCAATGTGTGTTTGTTTCTGACGCCAGGCGTATTAATTCAGCAAGCAGCATTCGTTCTAAGCTTGGACCTTGCATTGTCTCTCCATGAGAGCAAGAGTTACATTTCTTGTTTGTTGTTTACTTTTTCCTGTCCCGTTTAAAATATTTTCTGTGATAGTAATTCATGAATGAAGTGTGCAATTGATATCGTCAAGGTTTGTGATTCCCTGTCTCTCTTTACACTTGGGGAAAAAAGATTGTCAATCAGTAATCTCTCTGTCTCTGTCTGTCTGTCTGTCTGTCTGTCTGTCTCTGTCTCTGCCCTCTCTCTCCTCTCTCTCTCTCTCTCCTCTCCTCTCTCTCTCTCTCTCTCTCTCTCTCTCTCTCCTCTGTGTGTGTGGCAAGTCCAACTGAAATTCCGGTGATTACAAGCAAATGACGATTGACCTGAAAACAGTTGTGTGGCACAGGAAAGAAAACAGGACCTGCTTTCATCTGTCTTTTTTTTCCATACTCCCATTATTCGTTGATATTACTACACTTTTATACCATCATTATTGATGCTATAATCATCATCATAATCATCATTATAGTTATATCATCATCATCATCATCATCATCATCATCATCATCAATCATCATCATCATCATCATCACATCATCATCATCATCATCATCATCATCATCGTAATCACCACCACCATCATCATCATCATCATGTCGTCGTCGTCGCCATCCTCCTCCTCCTTCTTCTCCTTCTCCACATCATCATCATCATCATCATCATCATCATCATCATCATCATCATCATCATCATCATCATTATTATCATTAGTATTATCATCATCATAGTCACCACCACCACCACCACCCACCATGATCATTATCATTATTATTATTATTATTATTTCATTACTGTTATCATTATTATTATCATTATGTTTAATACTATATTACCATTATTATTATAATGAATACTTACATAGCGCCTTTTCTGGGCTAGAGACCAAGCTCTAAGCGTTTTACAATCCACACTCGTTTACACAACGGGCTGCCTACCTGGGTAGTGCCGACTGAAGAGCCGCCAGCTGGCGCTTCATTCAGTCGTTTCCCGTGCCATCCAGTCCATATCGTTCAATATCGATTCACTCATTTTCCTTACTTCCTTCATTCTTTCCATTTCTCACGCAGGGTGCATGCTATCTGTAGCGTGTCATCCATTCCAACGGCCAAACTGGCCTTCTCTTCCAAAGTTGGTGATGGGATTTTACGTGTGTGCAAGATATGCGTGCGTTCACACACGGAACCTTGGTGTGTAGTCTCATCGTTTTCTTACATTCTGACTTTTTAGACAGGTTTCCATGGAAAAACAAAGACAGTGATCTTTACGACACGTTGTTCTCAGACCCGATCTTTAGAAACAGTTTATGAGGAATAGAGGTCTTCCTTCGTTGACATCAATGACATTAGCGATGACGATGAAAACTGTAATGTTTGATACTAAGTTGATGAATTGAGGTGGTCGTTATGTGCTCTTCAATCCCTGAATAAGCCTCTCTTTCTCTCACCTCCTCTCCCTCCCTGCCCCTCGCCCCTTATCCCCCCCCCCTTTCTCTCACCCCCTCTCCTCTCCCCTAGCCCACCACCCCCTGTATCCCATTCCCCTTCCCTCACCCTCCTCTCCCCTCCTCCGCTTTGCCCCTCGCCCCTGTATCCCATTCCTTTACTCAACCTCCTCTCCCTCCTATCGCAGCCTCGTCCCCTGTATCCCATTCCCATTTCTCTCAGCTCTGCATGCCCTCTCTCTCGCCCTCGATGCCCTGTTTATCCCATTCCCTATAACTTCACCTCCTCTCCTCTCCCAACGCCTCGGCCCTGTATCCCATTCGCCAGTTTCATCACTCCTAACCCTCTCCCGAACGCCCCGGGCCCCTGTAACCATTCCCATTTCTCTACACCCTACACACTCTGCTAACGCCCCTCGGCCCCTGTGAGGGCCTTCCCCTTGTCGTCAACTCGGCTCCCTCTCCACGCCCCTCGGCCCCTGTACCCATTCCCCTTTCTCTCACCTCCTCTCCCTCTCCCTACGCCCCTCGGCCCCTGTATCCCATTCCCCTTTCTCTCACCTCCTCTCCCTCTCCCTACGCCCCTCGGCCCCCTGTATCCCCCCCCCTTTCTCTCTTCCCCCTTCCCACACCAACCCAGTCCTTTGCTTTCATCCCCCCCCCCCCCCCCCTCACTCCAAACCTCCTCCGCTTTCCTGACAGAAACTTTTTCAACTAAATCAGAAGACGCTTGTCATGCAGCTAATTCAGTTTGAAGACATCTTGGTAAAGCGATTAGACTGGGCGTAGGGGAGGCAGGCTGGATTTTTTTGCAGGGAATGAACAATGTGTGTGGTCTTAGCGTTTGACAGGATATAGAAACATTCTATTTGCGTGTCCATCTGTTACACAGAGAGAGAGAGAGAGAGAGAGAGAGAGAGAGAGAGAGAAGAGAGAGAGAGAAGAGAGAGAGAGAGAGAGAGAGACCAAAGAGAAAAAGAGAGAGAGAGGGGGGGGGGAGGGGGCGGGCGGAACCAGGGAGGGTGCAAAGCTGGGGACTGGAGTCTGAAGAGGTGAGAGGAAGGAGGTAACCTTGAATTCCCTCAATGAAAAAAGATTACAACCGTCGCGTTTCAGTTCAAGGAACGTCAGTTTTTGTGGGGGGGTTTAACATTATTCTACACACACACACACACACACACCACACCCCCACACACACACACGCACGCACGCACGCACGCACGCACGCACGCACGCACGCACGCACACGCACACACACACACACACACACACACACACACACACACACACACAAATGGAGAGAGAACGCTATGCAAGATTGTCTCGTTAGAGGTATTAGTAGTTGAAGACGTTTCCCAGTCCTCTCCATAACACTAATCTTCGTTTCTCTTTCCTACCCCTGCCCCCTGATTTCTCCTCCCCCTCCACTTGATTCCTTCCACGTCCCTCTCCCCATCTTTCCTTCTCTACCCCTCCAGTCACGACTGTTTTTTTTGTTCCTTTTTGTTGTTCTATTACCCGTAAAAACTGTGAAGGTGGACAAAGTAGTGAAACATAAAACTTTCGTGTGTGTCTTCAGACAACGCTATCCAAGATTGTCTCGTTAAAGGAGAAAGTGTTCCAGTTCTCTCCATAACACACCAATCCTCGGCTATCCTGTCTGCCTTGCCCCACCCCCTTCTCTCTCTCCTCCCCCTACCCGTCATCCCACCCCCACCCCCACCCCCTCCGATTTCTATCCTCCATTTCCGCTGTTTCCTTTGTTTGTTTGCTTTGTGTTACACATACAGCACTCTCCCTCCCACAATTATTTTTGGTGAGTATTTGGATGAGAGAGAGGGGGAGGAGGAGAGAGGAGAAGGAGAGAGAGAGAAGAGAGACAGAGAGAGAGAGACAGACAGACAGACAGACAGAAAAAAACACAGAGAAGACAGACGAGAGAGAGACAGAGAGAGAGAGAGAGAGAGAGAGAGAGAGAGAGAGAGAGAGAGAGAGAGAGAGAGAGAGAGAGAGAGAGAGAGAGAGAGCAGATAATGTTTGTCGCCGTTTGAACCTAGTGAATGTGTACCACCAGGTCGTGAAACATAAACGGATTTGGCGTGCGTTTCCAGACAACGCTATCCCAGATTGTCTCGTTAAAGGCATTAGCAGTAGGAGAAGTTTTCCAGTCCTCTCCTCAACACATTAATCTTTGTCTCTTCTTCCCGTCTCGCCTCCCCTCCCCACCCCCCCCTCCTCCTCCTCCTCCTCCTTATACTCCAACTCATCCCTATTTCTCAATTCCCGTCTACCTGTTTCCTTTATTCTTGTGTTGTTCTTGTAATACCCATGCACTGTTCTTCCTTAATTTCGCTTTAGGTGAATATTCAGAGAGAGAGAGAGAGAGAGAGAGAGAGAGAGAGAGAGAGAGAGGAGAGAGAGAGAGAGAGAGACGACCGATGGACGACCGACTGACCGACCGACCGACCGATGCGGAAGAACGGAGATTGATAAAGGAAGAGAAATCAATGAAGCAGACATGGAAAAACACCTACGAAACAACTTGAAAAAGCACATAATGCACAGATGATCACTGCAATTGGTAAAATTGATCAACTTCGAACTTACATATTGAAAAATGAATGAAATGAGAATACAATACATATGGGATAATGCAGACAAAACTGAGACATTCATAAATAATTGATGAAAATTAGAGAGAATTTAGAAGTTTGATTGATTTAAGTTCTTCAGGAATATGGGCCATAGCCGAACCACGGAGAAACGCCAGACTACGACTTGATAGATCAACATGGCAAACGGAGGTTATTTATGTAATCGGAAGTGTTAAAAGTGAACATATTGTAAAGAAATGGAGCATTCCATGATACCTATGCATAAGAGTCCCTTAATTGCATAGAATGCTTAAATGGAGAATGCGATGCTAATAGTTGAATATAACATGAGATGGATTAACCTAATTTACTTTGCAGTCATATTGAAGCAATTCATGATTTGATCTGTAAATTAGTTGAATATCTAAATTGTTGATTAACTGATGAAAATATTTCATGCACCAATTAGAGACTATAGAGTATCTTGTAATTATCATAAACGGGATGAGTTTATTTGATTGTATGTCGATAGTTCGTTAAAAGTGAACATATTTGTTAAAGAAAGTGGAGCATTTCCATGGAGTACCTTATGCATAAAGAGTCCCTTATTGCATAGAAGTTTGGCTTTAAATGGGAGAATGCCTGATTGCTTATAGTCTGAATATACCAGTGAGGATGGTTGACCTAATGTTACTTTGACAGCTCTTTTGTGAAGGCTAATTAGTGGTTTGAGTGAATTCTTGCTAGCTGAGTCCCAAAGCGTTGAGGCATAGTCGATAATAGGTTGAATATAAGAGTGAAAAAATAGTTTTCTTGCATGCAAATTTAAGAAGTTTTTAATCCTTTTTAGAAGATGTAGTTTTCTTGCAACGTTTCTAGATAAAGGCTCTAAGTGTTTTGACCAAGTTAGATTATTATCTATAGTTATTCCTGAGACTTTGTGACTGGATACTTCTTCGATGGTTTCATTAGAAATACAAAGTGCTGGTAGATTCTGGCTTAGAGTTTGACGTTTCTGTCTAGTAGTTATCATCATGAATTTAGTTTTTTGAGGATGGATAGCCATGTGATTAAATCGTGTCCATTTAACCAAAAGATTGATGCATTCTTGGATGTCACTGCAAACCTGTTGGGCATCAGAATTATTTGTGTCTAAAGTTGTATCATCAGCGAACATTTCGCTGTTTATTTTCAAGTACAATGGCAGATCATTGATGTAAAATGAAAACAATAGAGGACCTAATACTGACCCTTGTGGGACACCAAATTTGTTGGGAAGAGAATTAGATTTGTATGAGTTTACGGACACAATTTGTTGTCGGTTGGACAGAAAAGATGAAATCAGTTTCAGTGTTTTGTATGATAGCTTATACAAAGTTAGTTTTCTGAGTAAAAGTTCATGATTTATAACGTCGAAGGCTTTTGCAAAATCTACAAAGAGAATTCCTGAAAATTGTTTGTAGTTCATGTTTAATAGCCATCTATCTATTAGTCTAGTTAGCACTGTGTAGCACGAATGGTTTTCTCTGAACCCTGATTGATTTGGGTGGATTAAATCGTATTTTACTGCATGGAGTCGAGTGGAGACACTTATTGATGTGGAGTTCTAATGGCTTAGAAAGAACTGATAAAATCGAAATAGGTCTGTAATTTGATGGATCAGTAGTGTTTCCTGATTTGTATATTGGTATGATTTTTGCCTTTTTTAAGGTATCTGGAAAGCATTGTTTATCTATACAGAGGTTGTAAATGTAAGTTAACGTTTCTGCGATAACGGGTGCGGAGAGCTTTAGAATTTTACCATCTATACCGTCAATTCCACGAGTGGCTGTCTGTTTCAATCGCCTAAGGGACACGAAAACAGAATGAACATCTCGATGGCTGATATATAAATCTGAATGGATATTTTTTCCCCTGCAGTATTTTTGTAATTCTTTTAGTGTTGATTGTAAAGCGCTTAGAGCTTGGCCTCTAGCCGAGAATAGGCGCTATATAAGTATTCATTATTATTATTATTATCATTTGATTTATCATCATGAATTATTTGATCTGCTACTGTT
The DNA here is from genome assembly GCA_018398815.1 of Conus ventricosus. Taxonomy (NCBI): domain Eukaryota; kingdom Metazoa; phylum Mollusca; class Gastropoda; order Neogastropoda; family Conidae; genus Conus; species Conus ventricosus. The sequence continues at coordinate 40,141,712 of CM031615.1, read as the reverse complement.
GTAAAATTGTGATTTAGTTTACTGGCAGATATATCATTCATTATGTTTGGAGCAGAGGAAACATGTTTATTTGTTAATCCATGGATGGCTTTCCATACAGACTTGCTGTCTTTCTTTTCACTAATTAAGTTTGAAAAATATTTCTTTTTCTCTGCTCTAATGAGAGAGGTTACTTTATTTCTTTGTTTTTTATATTCTTCACGAGGGCCATTTTTTAACAGGTACTCTCTTTGGTAAATAGCGTTCTGTATCTCATTTGTTAGCCAAGGAGGTTTTATCCGATATTTGACTCTTTTGGTTTGGAGCGGGGCATGTTTATTGTATATACTATAGAAGATGGAGTACCAAGCTTCCAGAGCCTGATTGGGTTCTGTATATTGATACACTATATTTAGAGGTGAATTTAAAAGGTCAGAGATAAATTTGTCACGATCAAATTTTTAAAAGTTTCTAAAGGTAATCGTTTTATGGTTTAACCTTGGAATTTTGATACCTTTTTTGACCAAGTGCAACAAATCGGGAAGTGATCACTGCATCCATAAACAGGTACACTTGTCTCAAGAATGGTTTCTGGATTTGTTACATATAAATGATCTATCAGTGTTTCAGAAATCTCAGTGACCCTTGTAGGAGTTTTGATTAGCTGAGTAAGACCAAATGACTCAAAAACATAGTTCCACTGTTTATTTGATTTTAGTAGATATATATTAAAATCCCCTAATATCATGATATCTTTGGATTCTCCATGTACGTTTTCCATCATTAACATGAAACGGTCAACCCAGTCGACATGTTCAGCTGGATTTCTGTACAGAAAACATATAAGTATAGGCTTATTAAATTTAAGCTGGATCTCAATCCAGATTGTTTCTACGTTAAATTGTTCTAAAAAATGGATCCTCTGAAATTTTACTGACTGATAAAGATATACAATAATACCAGTTTCCATGTTTTGTTTAGAATCTCTACGAACAACATTATAACCTGGGATTGCAGTGTCGTTATTTTATATGATACTGGACAGATGTGACTCCGAAAATCCAAATATGTGAAAAAATTTTCCCGAATTTGATATGACTGATGCTATTTCAGTCATTTTGTTAATCGCATGGTTCACATTGAGATGCCCAACTCTAAGTCCATCTGTTTTCAGCCAAGGGTTGTTGTCTTCTGTCATATCTATTATAGTCAATACTATAACAAACTAAACACACAATGATAATAACAAGCAGACAAAGCTCTTACAGACTAACACGTAAGGTCTGACTGAACGAATAGAAGAAAAAAATTGTCAAGGCAAACTGGATTAAGCTTACAACACAATTAATAGCAATGAAAGAAAAAAAACTTCAATTGTAGATCAATAAACAATGACGAATCCACGAAAGAACGAAAGCAAAAAAGCTGAAAATTCAAAGGCAAATGTATATAGAATGCTAGAATGACTTCAAAAATCAGCAGAAATTTACCGTATTCCAAATATGTTACCAGTCACAATCAACTTTCTCGGGTGAGATCACGACTATAAATACATGCAGAGCCGGCAATTTCAACACACACACACACACCACACACACACACACACACACACACACACACACACACACACACACACACACCACACCACACACACACACACACACAGAGGGAGAGGGAGAGAGAGAGAGAGAGAGAGAGAGAGAGAGAGAGAGAGAGAGAGAGAGAGAGAGAGAGAGAGAGAGAGAGAGAGAGATTAGTATGTTTCGACTTTCTTATGTCTTCATTCTTTGTGAAGCGTGTTTTCAGTCAGTGGTGGAATGACATTGAACAGTGGTATATGTGTCCAGTTCTATTTAGTTTTAATAGAGAGAGCTTTAAGTAGGTCACTGGATCGCTGGTCACTGTCACAATGAAGGAGGCAGCCTCAAACAGGCATCTGCTATGAAAGACTTAAACGAGGGGAGTGTGCTTGGTTTATTGCAGGAGAGAGAGAGAGAGAGAGAGAGAGAGAGAGAGAGAGAGAGAGAGAGAGAGAGAGAGAGAGAGAGAGAGAGAGGCCATTAATACTCTCAGAGCAGATCGTTTAGAAGCAGTCCATGAAGACACCAGAACTTTCTTCGTTGACATCAATGACACTGATGTTGACAATAAACACTATCATCTTTGACACTGGTTGATGATAACTTGTGGCCGGCCTCGTGTACTCTTCAATCCCTAAAATAAACTTCGCCTTCTCTCCCTTTCTCTCTCAGTCCCTCTCTCCCTCCCTTCCTCCCTCCCTCCCTCCCTCTCGGCCTAGCCCCTAGCTTGAGCACTCCCACCTCCTCCTTTCCTCCATCACTTTCTCCACAGAAACTTCCTGGACTATTTCAGAAGATATGCGACACGCAGCTAATGCAATCTTGAGACATCTTTGTAAAGCGATTAGGCTGGGCTTATGGGGTGGGGTGGGGGAGGGGGGGGGGGGGGGCAGGCTGGATTTCTACCGGGAAGGAACTATGTGTGTGGTCTTGAGTTTGACAGGATATATAAACAATCCGCCATGTGTATACACCTGTTAGACAGAGAGAGAGAGAGAGAGAGAGAGAGAGAGAGAGAGAGGGGGAGAGGCAGACAGACAGACAGACAGACAGACAACCAGGCAGACAGACAGACAGATAGCGGCAGAGATAAAGGGGCAGAGAGACGGGTGGGGGGGGGGGGGGGGGGCGGAGGAGCCAGAAAGGGTGAGCGACTCATTTCAAGTTGACAAAGATCGTCAGGTCTTATCGGACTTTTGTCTCACTCACACACACACACACACACACACACACACACACACACACACACACACACTCTCTCTCTCTCTCTCTCTCTCTCTCTCTCTTCTCTCTCTCTCTTCTCTCTCTCTCTCTCCTCTCTCTCTCTCTCTCTCTCTCCACACAAACACACCACACACACACACACACACACACACCACCGCGCGCACGCGCGCGCAGCGCGCTCGCATGCACGCACACACACACGCGCATGCATGCACGATCACATACACACATACATTTATCCATCTATCTATTCACAGAGAGAGAGAGAGAGGAGAGAGAGAGAGAGAGAGAGAGAGAGAGAGAGAGAGAATATTTATCTCCATTTAAACTGAGTGAACGTGTACCAGGTCATGAAGCACAAAAACGGATTTGGTGTGCATCTCCAGACAACGCTATCCCAGATTGTCTCGTTAAAGGCATTAGCAGTGGGAGACGTTTTCCAGTTCTCTCCATAACACTAATCTTCGTCTCTTTTACCTGCCCCTGGTCCTTGTGTGCCCCCCCCCCCCCCCTCCCTCTCCTTCTCATCCCTCTCCCCATCCCTACACATCAATACCCGTCTGTTTCCTTTCTTCCTTTTTACTCTCGCGTTTTGCGGTTGTCATATTTTTTTTCCCTTTTTTTTTTTTTGAGGGTGGGGGGAGGTTGTCAACTCTTATACTGTTCCCCTTCTCACCATTATTTGTGGTGTATCTTTGGATAAAAAGAAAGAGGAGTAGTTGTAGTAGTAGAGTAGGTAGTGAGTGAGAGGGTAGGAGGAGGAGGAGGAGGTGGTGGTGGTGGTGGTGGTAGTAGAGTAGTACGTTTAGGTATTCCTATGTTTCACATTTTATTTAGTGATGGAATAACATTTAACAGTAGTATGTGTTTTAAACGCTTTTTTTTTCATTGAATTTACCACAAAATTCTTTTGTTATTTTGGTTAGTTATCCAGGGGAAACTTCGTAGAGATGCATGCTTGGTAACAA
>CM031615.1:40122961-40135461 GCA_018398815.1 Conus ventricosus | reverse complement strand
CATTGCATCTTACCATACTATATGTGTTCTGGTGCCTTTCCCACCAATTCCAGTGTCACATGTGAAGCAGATTCTGCATATGCCTGGAATCAGTATTGCCTGGGACTGTCCACGAAAACCCGCCTCAAAACAGACACTTGGAGGTCGGTAGGTTATAAGATGCCAGAGGCAGATCTACTAATCCTAATCTTTCCTCTCCTCCCTCCTCTACTTCACCTCCCAATGGCTGACACTCTCCATCTCTTCTTTAAAAGATCAAGCTTGCTTCTGTCACCACAGGACATCTGAAACAGTTTTCTGTCTCACCAACCTGTCATTTCTCAAGAAGAACTGAACGTCATTTGCAGTTCTCTAGAGGCACACCATTTTCTTTCTGTACCCAGGGTTCAGCAACTCTCCTGACACAGCAAGGTGTGTTTTTTGTAGCAGTTATTGACGTGTCAGTAATGTTGGACTGGAGTGTTGTCAACAGTATCAGCGATCACCATCGTGTGGGTGTGGGGGTGAAGTGTGGGTGGCAGGTTTTGGCGTGATCCTGATTGGGTTCAGACCGCTCGCTAGTCTGTGATCAGCAGACCTCGCCGTGCTGTCTGTGTGAGCTGTCTTTCCATCACTGGCAGCTTGCCTGGCTGTCTGTCCTCATTATCTGCTTCCCCTGATCTTCCTCTTCCTCTTCTCCCCCTTCATCTCCAGCTGTCTTTCAAACTCTTCTACCTGACCCAGTCCTGTCCTTCTACTCACTAATACTTTCTGACTGGTGTCTGCCTCTTTGTTGTACATGCTTACATGCGCGTGTGCACACTTTTATGTATGTGTGTGTGTGTGTGTGTTGTGTGTATGTGTGTGTGTGTGTGTGTGTGTGTGTGTGTGTGTGTGTGTGTGTGTGTGTGTGTGTGTGTGTGTGGCGGGTGCGTGCGTGTGTGTGTGTTGTGTGAGTGTGTGTGTGTGTGTGTTGTGTGTGTGGGTGGTGTGGTGTGTGGCGATCGACTGATGTGTGTGTGTGTGTGTGTGTGTGTGTGTGTGTGTGTGTTGTGTGTGTGTGTGTGTGTTTGGTGGTGTGTGTGTGTGTGTGTGTGTGTGTGTGTGTGTGTGTGTTGTGTGTGAGTGCGTTTGATGGTGTGTAGAGGTGGGTGAGTAGTGCGCGCGGCGCGTTGTGGGTGTGTGAATGTGTAGTGTGTGTGTTGTTTGCTGCTCGTGCGTGCGTGCGTGCGTGCGTGCGTGCTGCTGCGTGCTGCTGCGTGCGTGCGTGCGTGTCGTGCGTGGTGTGTCGTGCTTGTGTGTGTGTGTTTTGTGTGTTCGTGTGTTTTGCTGTGTGTGTGTGTGTGTGAGGAAAATGAGGTAAAGAGGGAGAAGAAGAAATGGAAACCTATTAGTTTGACTATATACAATAACTCTCCTCACTCGTCTCACTTCTCCTGCTTCTCCATCTTCTCCTTCACTCTCGCAATTTTTACTCTCTCTTCTCTTACATGTGGTATTTAGAACCTGACTAGTAACGCATCTAAGAAGGGTGTAAATGGAGCATTAGTTGGTAAGGTGACTCTCTGAGTATTAGAAGTTAACTGCAGTACACTGAGCACTACGGCAACAACGCTCAGCGAATTCCACTGTAAAACGTTTACACACGACAACCTTGTATTAATAGTCACACAAATTCTGTGAGAGAGCAAGCGTAAAGTTTACACATTAACGCCGCGTAATGCTTACGGTGGGGAAACCTTTGTAGTTCACACACACACAACAACGCACACACACACACACACACACACACCCACACACCACACACAACACACACCCACACACATGCAGCGCGCGCACACACACACCACACACACACCACACACACACACACACACAACATACACACACACACCACACACGAAGCACGCACGCCGCACCACCACAACCACACACACACACACACACACACACACACACACACACACATCACACACATACACACACACCGCAAGCGGGGGCGACACACACCACACACACACACAACACACACACACACTACACACACAACCACATACGTACACATACACATACGTACATACACACACATGTACAATCACCACAGCATGTAAGCGCAGCACCCTCCACGTCATACCACGCGCACGAACACACACAACACACACACACCAACACACACACACACACACACACACACACACACACACACACACACACACACAGCACACACACACACACACAACACACATACAACACACATACACTACATACAAGCATGTGCGCATACACACAGATACACAACTACCGACAGACATATAGATTACACGCACAGACACGACACCGACACAGACACACAGCCAGACACACACACACACACACACACCATCACAACAACTACACACACACACAACAGACTGCGATAGCATGACAGACAGTAGACAGATACTCAGCTACTATCTGCAACAAATACGCGAAGCACCATCACATTAGAACAAGAATGACAGCGGCAAATCACATGGCCAGAAGAGATGGTTGTAGTCTTCTCATTTTTCCTTATGATACGTGGACCACACACAAACAGTACTCTGCCAGCAGCGTGACGTGATGTTTCTGCACAACATGCGGCATACATTTATCTCTCCAATAACTAGCAAAAGTAAACAGATGACAGGATGCTTTAGTGAAATGTCCGGGAGGGGACAACACACACACACGCACGCGAGACACACACACACACACACACACACACACCACACACACACACACACACACACACACACACACAGCACGCACGCACGCACGCACGCACGCACGCACGCACGCACGCACGCACGCACGCACCACACACACACACACACACACACACAACACGCACGCACGCACGTACGCACGTACGAACGTACGCACGAGAGAGAGAGAGAGAGAGGGGGGAGGGACACAGAAAGAGAGAGAGAGAGAGGGACAGAGAGAGAGACGATACAGAGAGAGAGAGGGGGGGGGGGGAATGGGGTGAGGATGGAGGTGGTAAGGGGGTATCTTGGCAAGGGAAAGAGGGGGAAAACAGGAAGGTGTTTCATTCAGAAGAACAGCAATGATTTATCCTCTTTGCAACTTTGCAAAACGACTTCACGAGTGATAGTCTGAACTTCATGCATGGGTGAGGTGTTTAACAACAGCCTCATTAGCTCACTTCACCAAAGTGGTGACTGAAAGCAACAGACCGTACTACAGACTGCTCAAGTATATGAGCGTGTAAGTGGAGAATGAGAGAGAGAGAGAGAGAGAGAGGATGAGAGAGAGAAGAGCGAGAGAGAGACAGAGAGAGAGAGAGAGAGAGAGAAGAGAGGAGAGAGAGAGAGAGTTATGTGTTATTTTCAAACCATACAACTTTCTTAATTTTCTTTTCACTCCCTTCGCTTCTCTTCATCCATACAAAGACACACACACACACACACACACACACACACACACACACACACACACACACACAACACCACCCCGCACATGCACACCACACACACAACACACACACACACACACACACACACACACACACACACACACACACACAAGTGTGCACACATGCACGTAAACATGTACAACAAAGAGGCAGACACCAGTCAGAAAGGATTAGTGAGTAGAAGGACAGAACTGGTCAGGTAGAAAGTTTGAAAGACAGCTTGGAGATGAAGGGGGAGAAGAGGAAGAGGAAGATCAGGGGAAGCAGATAATGAGGACAGACAGCCAGCCAAGCTGCCAGGTGATGGAAAGACGCTCACAGACAGCACGGCGAGGTCAGGATCACAGCTCACACATACAGCATAGGGAGGTCTGCTGATACAGCTCAACATACAGCACAGGAGGTTTGATCACAGTCACACAGACAGACAGGGGGTTGTGATCACAGTCCACATACAGCAAGGGAGGTCTGTGAACAGCTCACATACAGCAAGGAGGTTGCTGATCACAGCCACCAACAGCACAGGGGAGGTCGCTAAATCACAGCTCACACATACAGCACAGGGAGGTCTGCTGATCACAGCTCACACATACAGCAAGGGAGGTCTGCTGATCACAGCTCACACAGACAGCAAGGGAGGTCTGCTGATCACAGCTCACACATACAGCACAGGGAGGTCTGCTGATCACAGCTCACACATACAGCACATGGAGGTCTGCTGAACACAGACATAGCGAGCGGTCTGAACCCAATCAGGATCACGCCAAAACCTGCCACCCACACTTCACCCCCACACCACACGATGGTGATCGCTGATACTGTTGACAACACTCCAGCCCACATCACTGACACGTCATAACTGCTACAAAAACACACTTACTATGTCTGCAGAATTGCTGAATGCTGGGTACAGAAAGAAAATGGTGTGCCCCTAGCAACTCCAAATGACGTTCAGCTCTTGTGCTTGAGAATCACATATTAGCTAGACTGCAAGCTGTTACTGATGTCCTGTGGTGCAAATGCAAGTGCTTGGTGTTTTAAACAACAGGTGGGAGGAGTGTCAGCCATTGGAGAGGTGAAGAAGAGGGGGAAGGAGAGGTAAGCTTAGGATTTATAGACCTGCCCTTCAGGTATCTGTTCCGTGACGGGGTTAACCTGGACAGACCTGCATTCAGGTACCTGTTCCGTGATGGGTTAACCTGGACAGACCTGCCTTCAGGGTATCTGTTCCGTGATGGGGTTAACCTGGACAGACCTGCCTTCAGGGTACCTGTTCCGTGAGGGTTAAACCTGGACAGACCTGCATTCAGGGTACTGTTCCGTGACGGGGTTAACCTGGACAGACCTGCCTTCAGGGTACCTGTTCCGTGATGGGGTTAACCTGGACAGACCTGCTTCAGGGTACCTGTTCCGTGACGGGGTTAACCTGGACAGACCTGCATTCAGGGTATCTGTTCCGTGATGGGTTAACCTGGACAGACCTGCCTTCAGGGTACCTGTTCCGTGAGGGGTTAACCTGGACAGACCTGCATTCAGGGTACCTGTTCCGTGACGGGGTTAACCTGGACAGACCTGCCTTCAGGGTACTGTTCCGTGATGGGGTTAACCTGGACAGACCTGCTTTCAGGTACCTGTTCCGTGACGGGTTAACCTCGACAGACCTGTCTTCAGGGTACCTGTTCCGTGATGGGGTTAACCTGGACAGACCTGCCTTCAGGGTACCTGCTCCGTGACGGGGTTAACCTGGACAGACCTGCTTCAGGGTACTGTTCCGTGACGAGGTTAACCTGGACAGACCTGCCTTCAGGGTACCTGTTCGTGACGGGGTTAACCTGGACGTGTCTGCCTTCAGGGACTGTTCCGTGATGGGGTTAACCTGGACAGACCTGCTTTCAGGGTACCTGTTCCGTGACGGGGTTAACCTGGACAGACCTGCATTCAGGTACCTGTTCCGTGACGGGGTTAACCTGGACAGACCTGCCTTCAGGGTACCTGTTCCGTGACGGGGTTAACCTGGACAGACCTGCTTCAGGGTACCTGTTCCCTGACGGGGTTAACCTGGACAGACCTGCTTCAGGTACCTGTTCCGTGACGAGGTTAACCTGGACAGACCTGCTTAAGGGTACCTGTTCCGTGACGGGGTTAACCTGGACAGACCTGCTTCAGGGTACCTGTTCCGTGACGGGGTTAACCTGGACAGACCTGTCTTAGGGTACCTGTTCCGTGACGGGGTTAACCTGGACAGACCTGCCTTCAGGGTACCTGTTCCGTGACGGGGTTAACCTGGACAGACCTGCATTCAGGGTACCTGTTCCGTGACGGGGTTAACCTGGACAGACCTGCCTTCAGGGTACCTGTTCCGTGACGGGGTTAACCTGGACAGACCTGCATTCAGGGTACCTGTTCGTGACGGGGTAACCTGGACAGACCTGCATTCGGGTACCTGTTCCGTGACGGGGTTAACCTGGACAGACCTGCTTCAGGTACTGTTCCGTGACGGGTTCCTGAACTCGTCATATGATTTCAGCCAGCGGCAGAATCTGCTTCACGCCTGAGACTGGAATAGGTTGTAAAGATACCAGAACTACACATGATGTGGGCAAGCACAATGACTCTAGCTAATGGATAGGTTTCTTGCTCGTTGTCTTCTTTGCATGATTTCCTGATTGATTCCATCCTTTGCCACGTTGCTGCTCCTGCTCCTGCTCCTGCTGATTCTGTAACTCAGGTTTATGGCCATCAGGCCAAGGAATAGATATCACACATTCAGGAATAATTCATATGCAATCTATTATTTATAATCGTTTGATGCTTCACTGGACGAAAAGGTAGTTTCAAAACGGAGTGACCGAGGGCAGAAGATGGCCAGTTTGGTTTTGCGTCGAATATGACAAGATAAGTGGTTTCTCGTTCTTCGTTTTCACTGTCCTAAATGTTATTTACCTTTGCCTGAAAAGACCCAAGAGGTCAAAATGCATTGTGTTTTGTCCTGTACTTTATTTGTCTGTGTCCTTGGCGGTAAGTAACCCCCTCTTCTTCTAAATTGTGGACGAAAAGAGTAAATGAGAAGAAAAACAGAACGAGAGACATTCAGGAATAAACAAGACACTGAGACTGCCAATACAAACCATTACTTTCTTCATATCAAAATCCAGATTTTTTTGTAAGTAGTTTTCTCACCATCTGTGCAAATAAATGTGAAGGAAAAGGAAAAAAGAGGGTGAGAAGCACACAGAAAATATACAGCCAGTTCTCAGACTGCCTACACATACATACCTTTGGCAGCTGGTCTCATGTGTATGTGGTGTTGTTCTTGTTATTGGTTGTTGTCGTTGTGTGTGAGTGTGTGTGTGTGTGTGTGTGGTGTGTGTGTGTGTGTGTTGTGTGTGTGTGTGTGTGTGTGTGGTGTGTTGTGTGTGTGTGTGTGTGTGGTGTGCGAGCACACGCGCGTGTGTAGGGGAGGGAACAGCTCAACTGATTCATATCTTTATCAAAAAATAAAAAAGGCAAAACTCTGTCCAAATATTCTAAAGAGGACTGTTCTTTAAAAAGGTTTAGAGGACAGAAAGAGAGACAATGGGTTAGCAAGAGAGAGAGAGAGAGAGAGAGGAGAGAGAGAGAGAGAGAGAGAGAGAGAGAGAGACAGACAGACAGACAGACAGACAGACAGACAGACAGAGACAGAGAAAGAGACAGAGACAGGAGAGAGAGAGAGAGAGAGAGAAGGAGAGAGAGAGAGAGAGAGAGAGAGAGAGAGAGAGAGAGAGAGAGAGAGAGAGAGCAGTGATGGGGGACATAGTGTGTCTGTGCTGATAATGTTAACACTGCAGTCCCAATCTTGTGGCACTGACAGGAGTGTGGACGTATGTCAGACAGCAGGTGCGATACACAGGCAGGAATGTTGGTCTGTGCTTGTTACACAGGGCAGGAATGTGTGTCTGTGTCTGCACCGTCACTGATAAACAGGCTGGGCTTCATCCCCAGCTGTGAAGGTGATGCGCCCGTTCTGCCTCTGCACCAGACTGTTAGTTTAGGAAACTGTACCCAAAAAATCGCCAGACCGTACATGGGATCATTTCAGTCGAAATTGCCCACTTTGTCGAGTTGTTTGACTGTGGATTCTCTCTTATCCTCAGGCCTTTGAATAAAGAATTTGCTGGTCAGAAGCATTTCTTCTCCATGGGAAATATTTTGCTCGGCTGATTTATTTTGTTAGGCTTGATTGCATGTGCACATTCAATGAAACCCAATTCGAACCTTTCAAAGTATATGTTGTTTATTATTCCCGGTCACCTTTCTTACATACAGATTCTATCCTGGTGGTGTGTAATATTTGCTTCTCATTCTCTCTGCAGAGAAAGTCTTGATCGTATGATTAATTAGCTCGTAACTCTTTCAAAAGGGAGAAAGAAAGCATCTGACTGTAAGGCAGGTGATTGGGTTTTTCTTTCATTTGTCTCATTGTCACATCAGTCAGGGACCATGAGGCTAATGTTACACAATGAACTGTTTCTTACTGTAATGATAATTCGGTGAGAATGTTTTGGCTGTTTGGGGCAATCGCAAGTGGTATGGCGAACTTCTAGCTCTAAAAAGAGAAAGCAAGCACGATTGAAACGCCAGTATAGTGTGCATACAGTCTGAAATGCGTTGGAACACTAATCTTTTGCAAGGTCAGTGAAATTACAAAAAAATTTCATATTTAACCAAACATTATATGACAGAATGCAAGTCCTGTAACTGTGTCCCGATCTACATTCAGAACAGTACATTCATTTCTTAATAATGTATGGCGTGAAAACTTTGTACGAAAATTGTTAGGAAAACAAGAAACACAGAACGCACATAAAGTGGCAATGCAAGTGGTATGGAAAACTGAACTCCACACCGCAGTGATTCAACACGTTCCTATTGAAAAAGAAATAATGGCTCACAATCCTGAAGACAGATCAGGCTGTCAATGTGCTACGATAATGAACAAAAACGAGCCAAACATGCATCCTTCTTACCCTAAAGACAAAACTCCCTCAGTAAATCAGCATTGCATGTGAAGGTATGCGATGCTTCACCATCCCAACTAATCCCCAAACCCTTTGCTCTCGTTCCTCCCATTCCCCATCCCTACTGTGTCCAGCTGGCACATGCAAACAGCGACACTAAGCTGAATTGTTGGGGATTCCTGATCTTTGAGACTGCTTTCGTAATCATCGAAACATGCTCTCCTCTCTCTCTCTCTCTCTTCTTCTCTCTCTCTCTCTCTCTCTCGGATGCTGATCTCTGATTGGTCCTTCACATTTTGACAGAGGATGAAAACGATTTCAAGTAGTCAAAATCATAGAAAGCTATACTTAGTAACTCACGCTTCAATTGCTCCCCGGGGCTCCATGGGGTACAGTGGTCAGACTTCTTCAGTGCGTCACTCCATCCCTGAAGGTCCCCGTCACTCCATGTTCACCATCTGAAGGTCCCTGTCACTCCATGATCTGTTCACCATCTGAAGGTCCCTGTCACTCATGTTCACCATCTCAGGGTCCCTGTCACTCCATATCCTGTTCATCATCTGAAGATCCCTGTCACTCCATGATCTGTTCAACATCTGAAGGTCCCTGTCACTCCATGATTGTTTACCATTGAAAGTCCCTGTCACTCCATGTTCACCATCTGAAGATCCCTGTTACTCCATGTTTACCATCTCAGGGTCCCTGTCACTCCATTTCTGTTCATCATCTGAAGGTCCCTGTCACTCCATGTTCACCATCTGAAGATCCCTGTTACTCCCTGTTCACCATCTGAAGATCCCTGTTACTTCATGTTCATCATCTCAGGGTCCCTGTCATCCATTTTCCTGTTCACCATCTGAAAGTCCCTGTCACTTCATGTTCACCATCTGAAGATCCCTGTTACTCCATGTTCACCATCTCAGGGTCCCTGTCACTCCATATCCTGTTCACCATCTGAAGGTCCCTGTCACTCCATGTTCACCATCTCAGGGTCCCTGTCACTCCATATCCTGTTCATCATCTGAAGATCCCTGTCACTCCATGATCTGCTCAACATCTGAAGGTCCCTGTCACTCCATGATCTGTTTACCATCTTTAAAGTCCCTGTCACTCCATGTTCACCATCTGAAGATCCCTGTCACTCCATGATCACCATCTGAAAGTCCTGTCACTCCATGTTCACCATCTGAAGATCCCTGTTACTCCATGTTCACCATCTGAAGATCCTGTTACTCCATGCTCACCATCTGATGGTCCCTGTTACTCCATGCTCACCATCTGAAGGTCCCTGTCACTCCATGTTCTGTTCACCATCTGAAGGTTCCTGTCACTCCATTTCTCACCATCTGAAGGTCCCTGTCACTCCATGTTCACCATTTGAAGGTCCCTTTCACTCCCTGTTCACCATCTGAAGATCCTGTTACTCCATCTTCACCATCTGAAGATCCCTGTTACTCCATGCTCACCATCTGAAGGTCCTGTTACTCCATGCTCACCATCTGAATATCCCTGTCACTCCATGTTCACCATCTGAAGATCCTGTCACTCCATGTTCACCATCTGAAGGTCCCTGTTACTCCATGTTCACCATCTGAAGGTCCTGTTACTCCATGTTCACCATCTGAAGATCCCTGTTACTCCATGTTCACCATCTGAAGCTCCCTGTCACTCCATGTTCACCATCTGAAGGTCCCTGTTACTCCATGCTCACCATCTGAAGGTCCCCGTCACTCCATGTTCACCATTGAAGCTCCCTGTCACTCCATGTTTTACCATCTGAAGGTCCCTGTCACTCCTGTTCACCATCTGAAGGTCCCTGTCATTCCATGTTCACCATCTGAGGTCCTGTCACTCCATGATCACCATCTGAAGGTCCCTGTCACTCCATGATCACCATCTGAAGGTCCTGTCACTCCATGTTCACCATCTGAAGGTCCATGTCACTCCATGTTTACCATCTGAAGATCCCTGTTACCTCCCTGTTCACCATCTGAAGCTCCCTGTCACTCCATGTTCACCATCTGAAGGTCCTGTCACTCCATGCTCACCATCTGAAGATCCCTGTCACTTCCATGTTCACCATTGAAAGGTCCCTGTCACTCCATGTTCACCATCTGAAGGTCCCCGTCACTCCATGTTCACCATCTGAGGTCCTGTCATTCCATGTCCACCATCTGAAGGTCCCCGTCACTCCATGATCACCATCTGAAGGTCCTGTCATCCATGATTTACCATCTGAAGGTCCCTGTCACTCCATGTTCACCATCTGAAGGTCCATGTCACTCCATGTTTACCATCTGAAGGTCCTGTCACTCCATGTTCTCATTTTGAAGGTCCCTGTCACTCATGGGCACCATCATCTGAAGGTCCTGTCACTCCATGGTCACCATCTGAAGGTCTCTGTCCTTCGTCTGGCGCCAGGACAACTTTGGGTGTCCGTTGTGCCTCTGTCACTGAGGGTTCTATTAAGGATTTAGTTGGCAATTCTGTGGTGAGGAATCCTTGTGGTGTGTCCCAGTCAGCTCAGACAACGCTTACATAGGACTGAGGATAGTGGCTGTTGTCTGCTTGAGTGCTGACTTCCTCGTTGTCATGACGTCATTCCTACCAATAATAATGAATACTTATATAGCGCCTATTCTCGGCTAGAGGCAAGCTCTAAGCGCTTTACAATCAACACTCGTTTACACAACGGGGTGCCTACCTGGGTAGTGCGACTGAAGAGCTGCCAGCTGACGCTTCATTCAGTCGTTTCCCGTGTCATTTCCAGTCAGTATCGCTCAATATCGATCACTCATTTTCTTTACTTCCTTCATTCTTTCCATTTCTCACGCAGGGCGCATGCTATGTGTAACGTGTCATCCATACCAACGGCCAAACTGGCCTACTCTTCCGAAAGTTGGTGATGGGATTTTACGTGTGTGCAATATGTTATGCATGCGTTCACACACGGAACCTCGGTTTATAGTCTAATTCGAAGGACTGTAAGGGAAATGGAGTCAGAACCAATGTTAACTCCGAGGGAAAAATCCCCCTGTACCGAAACGCCCCGGCGGAGGTTCGAACCCGCAACCCCAGGATCACCAAGATTACGAGTCGGCGCTCTACCAACTGAGCATTTCCGGCTCCAATGCCCAGGATTTTTCTTAAGCATTTGTTATTTGAAGGCGTCAAGTTTCTTTCTC
The DNA here is from genome assembly GCA_018398815.1 of Conus ventricosus. Taxonomy (NCBI): domain Eukaryota; kingdom Metazoa; phylum Mollusca; class Gastropoda; order Neogastropoda; family Conidae; genus Conus; species Conus ventricosus. Next base: position 40,123,840 of record CM031615.1, on the reverse strand, counting down.
GGATGGTTTTCATACCTCATCTTCTTTTAAGGTCCATAATTATATGTCTGAACACCTCCGAATGTATTTCAAATAAATGCAGTAATATCACGGCCACTTGCAAATGACACTCTTTCCGAAAAGACGCTAAATTCCATAGCAGTGTTGTATTTTGATGTTGGTTCGTTTGACATATGTCAATGATAAAACGTTTACGATGATATGTCAGGTGTGAACACTCACACAACTGAACCGACTGGAGCACACAAATTAAGTCTCACGAACCAGTGAGACTGAACTACCCGGCTGTTGATGCCCATTTCATAAGCAATTCTGTCTCATTAAAGTGGGTCTGGTGAAACTACCCACAACAAAAGCTTTTACCACATCAAGAGGTTTGAAGTGAGCATATCCAGTGTTGTTTACTAGTTCATTTTCAAGCAATACATAGTCTCTTGTATTCAATCAGCGTGGGCTGTTGCTGATTTTTTTTTTTTTTTGATTGGGGGAGTTTGTTTGCATGTTTGTTGATTTGCATGTTTGTTTGTTTGCTTGTTTGTTTTGAAGATATCGTTCAGGGTAGTTCAGAATACAGTTCTATATCTGCCTCTGTCTCTCTCTGTCTGTCTTTGTCTCTCTCTGTGTTTCTGTCTGTCTGTCGCTCTCTCTGTCTCTCTCTCTCTGTCTCTCTGTCTCTCTCTCTCCCCTCTCTCTCTCTCTTTCTCTCTGTCTCTCTGTCTCTGTCTCTCTCTGTCTGTCTCTGTCTCTCTGTCTCTGTCTCTCTCTCTCTCTCTCTCTCTCTCTCTCTCTCTCCTCTCTCTCTCTCTCTCTCTCTCTCTCTCTCTCGTGTGAGGCTAAACGCAACAAACGGATTTTACCAAACGAAGACATGTCATGAAA
>CM031615.1:40117188-40119461 GCA_018398815.1 Conus ventricosus | reverse complement strand
AAAATATGGGCATTAAACTTTTACAAAAACCCCTCATTGTTCTTGTTTGTGGACAGACGGTTGGGGAAAAAACAAATTTGTCCTGACCTATTACAAACAGTTTATCGCTATAATTTTAATCATATTGTGATTTTCTGTCCAACATTTAAATGGAACAAAGCATATCATGATAGAAGTTTATATGGACAGATGATGACATATATTAGTTGACCCCAGAAATTTAAACTGAGTGAGTGTCTAGAACAGTTTTATAGACTGTTTGAAGGAACCAGACACTATTTATTATAGATGACGTTCGGCAGAAAGAGACATAGTTAAAAAAGAAAACTTTGTAAAAAACTAGCCTTTAGGGGAAGACATGCTGGGATAAGTGTGTGGATTTTATGTCAAAATATAACTCGGTTTTAAAAGACTTTAGAGAGCAGTTAAAGACTGTAGTTTTATTTCAAAAGAAAGACAGAGACTCATTTGAAGAATGTTTGCGCGAAAATGATGTTATTGAAAATGACCAGGAAAAAACAGGATTAAACAAAAACTGAAATCTGAAAAGTTTAGTAAATTAGTTTTTGAAACGGATAACCCTACACAGTATGTTTGTTTGTAGATAATCTTTTATTTTGGTTACTTGTCAGAGAACAGGAATAGGGGGCTTTTAGGCCACTTTCGCCCAAAAACTCGGTGGAGGAGCAAGTGAGCCAGGATTGTAAAATACTGTTCTCTCCACACCTTAAAATGATGAAATGACAGATAAAGGTATACAGTCGTGTGGCCTTCAGGCCCTGCTCTCATGTTGACCTCGGAAACGTTCATGTCTGTGGTGTGTTCATGGAGTCTTCGGTACGTTCATGTCTGTGGTACGTTCATGTAGTCTTGGGTACGTTCATGTCGTGGTGCCTTCATGTAGTCATCGGTACGTTCATGTCTGTGGTGCCTTCATGTAGTCATGGGTAACTTTTCATGTCCGTGGTCCCTTCATGTTGTCATCGGTACGTTCATGTCCGTGGTGCCTTCATGTAGTCATCGGTACGTTCATGTCCGTGGTGCCTTCATGTAGTCATCGGTACGTTCTTTTGTCCGTGGTCCCTTCATGTAGTCATCGGTACTTTCATGTCCGTGGTGCCTTCATGTAGTCATCGGTACGTTCATTCCATGGTGCCTTCATGTAGTCATGGGTACGTTCATGTCCGTGGTGCCTTCATGTAGTCATCGGTACGTTCATGTCCGTGGTGCCTTCATGTAGTCATCGGTACGTTCAGAACGTCGGTACGTTCAAACCTGTGCTCCCTTTCATGTAGTGTTCGGTAGTTCATGTCTGTGCTGCCTTCATGTAGTGTTCGGTACGTTCATGTCTGTGCTGCCTTCATGTAGTGTTCGGTATGTTCATGTCTGTGCTGCCTTCATGTAGTGTTCGGTACGTTCAAACCTGTGCTGCCTTCATGTAGTGTTCGGTACGTTCAAACCTGTGCTGCCTTCATGTGTGTTCGGTACGTTCACGTCTGTAGTGCCTTCTTTTAGCGTTCGGTACTTTTCATGTCGGTAGTGCCTTCATGTAGTCTTCGCACGTTCAAACCTGTGCTGCCTTCATGTAGTCATCGGTACGTTCAGAAAGTGGGCACGCTCATGGGCACGGCCGTTGAAAGAACGTGGAGGCCCTCCCTCTTTGGGCATCTCCTCTCGGTCACGGGTCTTTTACTGGGCACTCATCGCCATCACGGACTAAGCAGATGATGTCCTGTGTATTTCTGGTCAAAGCCAGCACCACAGTGCATCACCCAAACGGCATGTGGGTCTTCCTGGTGGGGGGTCTGCTGGTGACCTGACCCTTTATAGCTGCCTGTGAAATGCCAGTATTGGGACTACCACAGGGCGATTCTGTATGTGGCTGTGTATTGGAGAGGTGAGGTCAGGGGATGGGAGCAATTTCCCGCAGAGAACGCTGAAGATTCTTTAAGGGAAAATGCAATAATCAAAAGTAAAGATCTCCATCTAGACTTGCAGCTGACGCTTGGTTCTGATACTGACGCTTTAAAGCCTCTATTTGTAAAGACTGGCTAAAAGGTCGGCATGGTTTTTAACTGGTAAATCATTCCCCATTTCATAACCATATCAGAAGATGATTTTCCGATCTGTCACACTCGTAGACAAGAGCACTTCGTGTGGTTGGTTTCTCATCAAAGGAAGCCAGTTTAAGCGGTTTATTCCATCACCATTTTACGTGGAAATTGGGAGAGAATATGAAACATTGTGAAACCAGTAGCTCCGTTAATGGCCTG
>CM031615.1:40079688-40107188 GCA_018398815.1 Conus ventricosus | reverse complement strand
AATGGACTTATGTCAAATCCCGCTGAACGCGAATGATATTGATGTTATTGTTGTTTTACAGTATTGACGTTACCTTAAAGTCCGCTGAACACGAGTATTATTGAATGGTTCTTGTTATTTGCTAAATGATGTCATTGAAAGTCCGCTGACATGAATGATAATGATGGTTATTGTTATTTGTTTATGGACTTATTTCAAATCCGCTGACACAATGATATTGATGGTTATTGTTATTTGTTAAATGGACTTATTACAAAGTCCGCTGACGCGAAATGATATTGATGGTCATTGTTATTTAGAAATGGACTAATCAAAGTCCGCTGACACGAATGATATTGATCTTAACAGTTGTATGCTATTTGCTGCTGTGAAATTGGTGATCCGCAACACTTTGACAAGTATTTCAGGAATTTAAAGTGTGAAATAGAGTATTTTCATAAAAATGTGTTGTTGGAGATACTGGTTTCGGCACTCTTTGTGTGTACGTGTGGGTGGAGCCGCGCTTGTTGTGTGTTGTGTGGTGTTGTGTGTGTGTGTGAGTGGGTGTGTGTGTGTGTGTGTGTGTGGTGTGTGTGAGTTCGTGCGTGCGTGCCGTGCGTTGCGTGCGTGCGTGCGTCGTGCGGTGCGTGCGTGCGTTGCGTGCTGCGTGGGGTGCGATGTGCAGTGTGTGTTGGGTGTTGTGTGTGTGTGTGTGTGTTGTGTGTGTGTGTGCCGCACGCGGCGGGCGCGCGCGCACAGCGCGAGAGAGAGAGAGAGAGAGAGAAGAGAGCGAGAGAGAGAGAGAGAGAGAGAGAGGGAATCCATGGGAAAATGACTTTTCCGATCTGAAGTCCGTTACAAGCAACAAACTTTTAAACTTAATCATTTACGTGCTGAATTTATATGCGCACGGTTGCATTTTCAACACCGTGTGTGTGTGTGTGTGTGTTGTGTGGTGTGAGTGTGTGCTGTGCGTTGCGTGCGTTGGCGTTGCGTGCGTGCGTGCGTGCGTGCGTGCATGCGTGTGTGAGTGTGCGTTGCATGTTGGTGTGTGGTGTGTGTGGTGTGAGAGAGAGAGAGAGAGAGAGAGAGAGGAGAGCGAGAGAGAGAGAGAGAGAAGAGAGAGAGAGAGAGAGAGAGAAGAGAGAGAGTGTCCGTTGAGAAAAATGACATTTGTGTTCTTAAGCCACTGGACAATAAAATAGTAAATTTAACTACACTCGAAAACTTACATCACACTGCCAGAATGGACAATTTTCATGAACGATTTTATTATAGAAATCCGCCTGTTTAAGACTTACATGCTTCTACTGATTGGCAAGGCTTGTGAGACGGGGGGCCTGCTGAACAACATCTTATGCTGAAATGTTCGTACTGTGCATGGTGTCTGCGTTCCTGCTGTCTCCCTGTCTAATTTGTCCAGGCTGAAAAAATAGACTGGGAGTTACTTGTCCTCGCCTCGTTTTCATGACATGTCCCTAGTTTGGCAAAATCCGTTTTTGTTGCTTTAGCCTCACGAGAGAGAGAGAGAGAGAGAGAGAGAGAGAGAGAGGAGAGAGAGAGAGAGAGAGAGAGAGAGAGAGAGAGAGAGAGAGAGAGAGACAGACAGACAGACAGAGAGAGAGAGAAGAGAGAGAGACTGAGACAGAGACAGAGGACAAGAGAGTGAGGGAGAGAGAAGAGAGAAGAGAGAATGAGAGAGGAGAGCGAGAGAGAGAAGAGAGAGAGAGAGAGAGAGAGAGAGTGAGAGACCGAGACAAGAGACAGAGACAGAGCAGAGATCGACTTACCCAGAACGATATCCCAAAACAAACAAGCAAACAAACAAACAAACAAGGCAAAGCCGCAAACATGCAAACACCCCCCCCCAAAAAAAAAAAGAAAAAAGAAAAAAAACAGCAACAACCCACGCTGATGGAATACAAGTGACAATGTGTTCTTGAAAATGAACTAGTGAACAATACATGGATATGCTCACTTCAAACTTCTTGATGTGTAAAAGCTTTTGTTGTGAGTAGTTTCACCCAAACCCACTTGACGAGAGACAGCATGCTTATAAATGGCATCAAACAGCAGATAGTTCAGTCCACACTGGTTCTTTCTTGGGAACTACTTTGTGTCTCCATCCTTTTCAGTTTGTGTGAGTGTTCACACCTGGCATTTCATCGAAAGGGCGTTTTAACATTGACATAATGTCAAACGACCAAAATCAAAATACAACACTGCTATGAAAGTTCAGCGTCCTTATTCCAAAAACATGCTTCATCCAGAAAAAAACAACAAGGAAGAAAAGCCTACCAGAAGACGGAAAGATGGTTCATCTGCATGTGCCGTGATATTGCTGCGTTCATCTTGAAATACATTCTGAGTGTTCATACATATACTTATGGGCTTTAAAAGAAGACGAGGTTTGAAAACCATTCCAAGAAAGGAACTTGACGCCTTCAATTGGCAAATGCGTAAGAACACTCCTGGCATTGGTAGAATGTGTGACGTCATGAGCAACGAGGAAACAGCACTCAAGCCAACAAAACAGCGCACTGTTCTCAGTACTATGTAAGCATTGTCTGAGCTGACTGGACACATCACAGGCTTATCCTCACCACAGACTAGCCAACTGAATCCTTCAAAATGAACCCCCAGGACCGAGGCACAAGGGACAAACCAAGTGTATCCTGGCACCAGACGATAGACAGGGACCTTCAAAGGTGAACAGATCAATGGCGTTTACAGGGTCCTTGGGACCTTCAGATCCGACCATGGAGTGACCAGACCGTCAATGGGTGAACCTGGAGTGACAGGGACCTTCAGATGTGCACATGGATGACAGGGACCATCATATGGGTGAACAGGGAGTGACGGGGAAACTTCATAGGGTGAACATGGAGTGACAGGGCCCTTCAGATGGTGAACATGGAGTGACAGGGACCTTCAGAAAGTGAACGGAGTGACAGGACGCCTCCCCAAGATGGTAAACATATCATCGATGAAATGGATCTTCAGATGATGAACCGGGAGTACAGGACCTTCAGATGGTGAACTGGAGTGACAAGGATCTTCAGATGGTAAACAGATCAATGCTTGAAAGGATCTTCAATGAAGAACAGGGAGTGACAGGGACCTTCAGATGGTGAACATGGAGTTGACAGGACTTCGTTGGTCAAACGAGATCATGGCGTGCAAGGATCTTCAATGAGAACATGAGTGACAGGGACCTTCAGATGGTGAACATGGAGTACAGGGACCTTCCATGGTGAACATGAGTGACAGGACCTTCAGATGGTGACCCATGGAGTGACATGGACCTTCAGATGGTGACCATGGAGTGACCGGACTCAAATGGTAAGCAGATCATGAGTGACCGGACCTTCAGATGATGAACAGGTATGTAGTGACAAGGATCTCAAAGGTGTACAAGGAGTGACAGGGACCACATATGTTGAACATGGCAAGTGAACACAAGGACTCGCAGAATGGTGGAACATAAGGATGACAGGGACCCTCAAATGGTGAACATGGAGTGACAAGGACTTTCAGATGGTTAACATGGAGATGACAAGACTCTCAGATGGTGAAACATGGAGTGACAGGGACCCTCAGGATGTGAACATGGAGTGACTAGGATCCACAGATGTGAACATGGAGTGACAAGGACTCTCCAGATGTGAACATGGAGTGACAGGACCTCAGATGGTGAACATGGAGTGACAAGGACCCTCACTGGGAACATTGAGTGACAGGACCCCTCAGATGGTGATACAAGGAGTGACAAGGTCCTCAGATTGTGAACATGGAGTGACAAGGACCCCAGATGGTGATCTATGGAGTGACATGACCCTCATATTGGTGAACATGGAGTGACAGGGACCCTCACATGATGAACATGGAGTGACAATGACCCTCAGATTGGAGAACATGGAGTGACATGAGGACCCTCCGATGGTGAACATGGCGTGACAATGACCCTCAGATGGTGAACATGAGTGACAAGGACCCTCAATGGTGAACATGGGAAGTGACAATGAACCTCAGATGGTGACCATGGAGTGACAAATGACCCTCATATGTGACCATGGAGTGACAGGGACCCTCAATGTGAACATGGAGTGACAATGACCCCTCAGAATGGTGAAACAAGAGATACAGGACCTCCAGATGTTAACAATGAGTGACAGGGAACCCTCAGAATGTGAACATGGAGTACTGGGACCTTCAGATTGAGAACATGGAGTGACAGGGACCTCATGGATGGAGTGGGACGCACTGAAGAAGTCTGACCCCTGTACCCCATGGCGCCACCTTGGAGCATTGAAGCGTGAGTTACTAAGTATAGCGTTCTATGATTTTGACGCTTGAAATCGTTTTTCATCCTCTGTCCAAATGGACGGACAATAAGAGATCATCATTCCAGGAGAGAGAGAAAGAGAGAGAGAGGAAGAGAGAGAGAGAGAGAGAGAGAGAGAGAGATGAGAGATGGCATAATTCCGGTGATAACCTAAGAGTCCCTCAAAGATCAGGAATCCCTCAACAAATCAGTTTAGAGTCGCATGTTTGCCATGTGCAGCTGGACACAGTCTAGGGATGGGGAATGGGAGTCACGAGAGCAAAGGTTGGGGAGTAGTTGGGATGGTGAAGCAGTCGGGCATGCTTCACATGCAATGCTGATTTCCAGAGAGGATGTTGTCTTTAGGTAAGAAAGGATGCATGTTTGGCTCGTTTTTGTTCATTATCGTATGCACATTGACAGCCATGATCTGTCCCTTTCAGAGAGATTTGTAAGCCATAATTCATATTCAAGAGAGAGTAATCGAGGTGTCGAATGACTGTGCGGTTTGAGTTCAAGATTTTTGTTTTTTATTACCACAAAAAACCACTTGCAATTGGCCACTTTATGTGCATTCTGTTTGTTTCGTTTCGTTCTTCTTTCTCGTTTCTTCTTCCCCTTCTTCTTTCTTTTTCCCCCTCTCTCCTTCCCTCTTTCTCTTTCCTTCTTCTTCTTTTTTCTTCCTTCACTCTTTCTCTCTTTCTTCTTCTCTTCCTTCTTCCTTTCGCTTCATCTTCTCCTTTCTTCTTCTCTTTCTCTTTCCCTCCCTTCTTCTTTCCTTCTCTGTTTCTTCTTCTCGCTCTTTTTCCTAGAAATTCTATTCTATTCCTCGGAAAACAAAAGTTACAACGCCATACTACCATTACTAAGAAATGAATGTACTGATCGTGAAGCGTAGATCGTCGCGAACAAAAACAATTACAAGACTTTTTTGCGTTCTGTCATATTAATTTTTTGGTTAATATATTTTATTATGTTAAATTTCAATTCACATTTCAACTGACCTAGCCAAATGATATAGTGTTTCCGTCCGGCCCGTTCCGCGCCCGCCGCCCCGCGAACGGCATTTCATCACCGGTATGGCACAAAAACACTTATTTCTGTTCCTTTATTATTCTCGTCTCTGTGTATTCCTTATTTCCTGCTGGCGTTTTTCAAATAGTGCATTTTTTTTGCTTTTCCCTCTTTTATGAGGGCTAAGATAAAGCTGAAGTTCAGTTTTCGCCATATAATATCGTTCGCTTTTCGTTTCGTCGTTCGTTTCGGCTCATACCTAAAAGAAATAAATATAAAACCGCGCCAGTAACCAATAATAAATAACATATACCCCACTGTTGCGGGAGCTTTTTTTTTTAATTTTTTATTATTTTTTTTATTTTTATGGGTGCGATTTTGCCCCACAACAGCAAACCAATCCCTCATCCATCTCAGATCTCAACCGAATTATCATTACCGTAAGACAACACTAGTTCAAATGTTTAAACACATACATTAAAGTTAGAGAATATTGAAAGAAGCCTCTCAAATTGGACCCTGACAACCGACCTATGGGGGTTAAAATGAGAAAAACATGAAAGAAAAAAATTCAAACCCCAATCACCCCTCAATCCACGCAAAAACCCAAACACACCAAAACACCAACAATTAACCAAGAACAAAAAAAACAACCCCCACTCCACGCCCCCTACAATATCACCACTCACGTCTGCCGAATCACAACCCAACCCAACATATCCACCTGCCTTCAGTCAGATGCTTTCTTTCTATTCTCCCATTTTGAAAGATTTAATTTAATCATATACGAACAAGACTTCTCTGCAGAGAGAAAGAGAAGCAAAATATTATACACACAATCCAGATGAATCTTATGTACGTAAAGTGACCGGGAATACTAAACAACATATACATTGAAGGTTCGAGTGGTTTCATTGAATTGCAAACCATCATCAAGCCAAACAAAATAAATCAGCCGTGCCAAAATATTCCCATGGGAAGAAATGTTTCTGACCAGCAAAGTCTTTATTCAAAGTCCTAGATAATGAAGAATCCACAGTCTATCAACTCGACAAAGTGGAACATTTTCGACGTGAAATGATCCACCTTGTACGGTCTGAGGCGATGTTTTTGGGGTACATTTCCTAAACTAACAGTCTGTAGCAGAGCAGAACGGGGGGCGCATCACCTTCACAGCTGGGGAATGAAGCCAGCCTGATTATTCAGTGACGGTGCAGACATCAGACACACATTCCTGCCCTGTGTAACAATCACAGACCAACATTCCTGCTGCCTCGTGTAACGCAACCTGCTGTCTGACATACAGACCACACTACCCTGTCAGTGCCACAAATTGAGACTGCAGTGTTAACATTATCAGCAAAGACACACTATGTCCCCATCACTGCTCTCTCTCTCTCTCTCTCCTCCTCTCTCTCTGCGTCACTCTCTCTTCTCTCCTCTCTCCTCTCTATACTCTCTCTCTCTCTCTCTCCTCCCTCTCTCTCCTCCTCTGTCTCTTTCTCTTTCTCTGCCTCTGTTCTTCTGTCGTACTGTCTGTTGTTCTGTCTCTCGCTCTCTCTCCTCTCATCTCCTCTCGTCTCTCTCTTCGACGTCTCTCTCTCCTCTCTGCTAACCCATTGTCTCTCATGTCTGTCCCTCTAAACCTGTTTTAAAGAACAGTCCTCATTAGAATAGTTTGGATCAGAGTATTGCCTTTTTTATTTTTTGATAAAGAAATGAATTAATCAGTTTTGAGCTGTTCCCTCCCCAACACACGCGCGGCGTGCTCGCACGCACACACAACACACACACACACACACACACACACACACACCACACACACACACACACACACACACAGCACACACACACACACCCAGCACACACAACGACAACAACAATAACAAGAACAACAACACATACACATGCGACCGCAGCTCCAAAGGTATGTATGTGTAGTCAGACCAGAGACTGGCGTATATTTTCTGTGAGCTTCTCACACCTCATTTTTCTTTTCCCTTCACTTTTATTTTGCACAGATGATGAAAAACTACTTACAAAAAAATCTGATTTAGATATGAAGAAAGTAATGGTTGTATAGGCAGTCCCTCAGTGTCTTGTTTTATTCCCTGGAATGTCTCGTCGTTCAGTTTTTCTTCTCATTTACTCTTTTCGACCACAAATTAGGAAGAAGAGGGGGTTACTTACCGCCAAGTACACAGACAAACACGTACAGGACAAAACATCAACGCATTTTTGACCACTTGGTCTCATCAGGCAAAGGTAAAATTAACATAGGACAGTGAAAAACGAAGAACGAGAAAACCACGTAACTTCTCATATTCGAGACGCAAAACCAAACTGGCCATCTTCTGCCTCGCGGTCACATCCGTTTTGACACTACATTTTCCGTCCAGTGAAGCATCAAACGCTTATAAATAAAGATTGCATATGAATTATTCCTGAATGTGTGATATCCTATTCCTGGGCATGAATGCCATAAACCTGAGTACAGAATCACAGGAGCCAGAGCAGGATCAGGAGCAGTCAACGGTGGCAAAGGGATGGAATCAAAGCAGGGAAATCATGCAAGAAGACCAACGAGCAAGAAACCCTATCCATTAGCTATAGGTCCTTGTGCTTGCCCACAACATGTTAGTTCTGGTATCTTACAACCCAATTTCCAGTCCTCAGGCGTGAAGCAATTCTGCCGCTGGGCTGAAATCAGTATGACCTGGACTGTACAGGTTACACCCTTCACGGAACAGGTACCCTGAAGGCAGGTCTGTCCAGGTTAACCCCATCATGGTACAGGTACCCTGAAGGCAGGTCTGTCCAGGTTAACCCTAACCCCAGCACGGAATCAGGTACCCTGAATGCCCGGTCTTGTCCAGGTTAATCCCTGTCACGGACACAGGTACCCTGAAGGCAGGTCTGTCCAGGTTAACCCCGTCACGGAACAGGTACCCTTAATGCAGGTCTGTCCTGGTTAACCCCCGTCGACGGAACAGGTCCCGATAAGCAGGTCTTCCAGGTTAACCCCGTCACGGAACAGGTACCCGATGCAGTCTGTCCCAGTTAACCCCGTCCACGGGAACGAGGTACCCCCTGAATGCAGGTCTGTCAGGGTGAACCCCGTCACGGAACATGTACCCTGAAGGGCAGGACTGTCGCAGGTTAAACCCAGTCACGGAACAGGTACCCCCGAATGTCAGGTCTGTCCAGGTTAACCCTCACGGAACAGGAACCTCTGAAATGCAGGTCTGTCCAGGTTAAACCCCGTCACGGAACAGGTACCCTGAAGGCAAGTTCCTGTCCAGGTTAACCCCCATCATGGAAACTTGCACCCAGAAGGCCGGTCTTGTCCAGGTTAACCCCGTCACGAACCAGATACCCTGTATGCAGGTCTGTCCAGGTTTAACCTCCGTCACGGAACAGGTACCCTGAAGGCAGTTCTGTCCAGGTTAACCCCGTCACCGAACAGGTCCCCTGCATGCAAGGTCTGTCCAGGGTTAAACCCCGACCGGAACAGGTATACCCGCCTGAAGGCATGTCTGTCCAGGTTAAAACCACACCCGCCTCACGGAAACAGTTTCCCTGAAAGCAGTTCTGTCCAGGTAACCCCCGTCACGGGAACAGTGTACCCCCCAATGCAGTCTGTCCAGGTTACCCCGTCACGGAACAGTACCCAGTACCCTGAAGGCAGTCTGTCCGTTAACCCCGTCACGGAAACAGGTCCCCTGAAGGCAGGTCTTCCCAGGTTAACCCCGTCAACGGAACAGGTACCCCTGAATGCAGTCTGTCCAGGTTAACCCCGTCACGGAACCAGGTACCCTGAATGCCGGTCTGTCCAGTTAACCCCGACACGGAAACAATACGTACCCCTGAATGCAGTCTGTCCAGGTTAACCCCGTTACGGAACAAGGTACCCCCCCGAATTCAGGGCTGTCCAGTTAAGCACGTCACGGCACAGGTACCCTGGAACTGCAGGTTCTGTCCAGTTAACCCCGTCACGGACAGGTAACCTGAATGGCAGGTCCTGTCCAGGTAACCCGTTACGGAACAGGTACTCGTGGATGCAGGTTCTATAAATCCTAAGCTTACCTCTCCATCCCCCCTCTTCTTCACTCTCCAATGGCTGAAGACACTTTCCTCCCACCTGTTGTTTTAAAACAACAAGCTCGTGCTTCATTTGCACCACATGAACAACAGAAACAGCTGCAGCTAGCTAATATGATGATTTCTCAAGCACAAGAGCAGAACGTCATTTGGAGTTGCTAGGGGGGGCAACCAACACATTTTCTTCTTTCTGCATACCCAGCATTCAGCAATTCAGCAGACATAGTAAGTGTGTTTTTTTGCTAGTACATTATTGACGTGGTCAGTGGATGTGGGCTGGAGTGTTTCCCAACAGTAACAGCGATCCCCATCGTGTGGTGTGGGGGTGTAGTGTGGGTGCAGGTTTTGGGCGTGATCCTGATTGGTGTTCAGACCCGCTCGCTATGTCTGTGACAGCAGACCTCCCTTGCTGTATTGTGAGCTGAGATCAGCAGACCTCCCCCGATGCTGTATGGTGTGAAGCTGTGATCAGCAACCTCCCAATGCTGTAGTGTGAGCTTATCAGCAACCTCCCAATGCTGTATGGTGAGCTGTGATCAGCAACCTCCCTATGCAATGCTGTATGTGGTGAGCTGTCTTCCGAACACTTGGCAGCTTGCCTGGCTGTCAGTCCTCATATAACTGCTTCCCCTGATCTTCCTCTTCACTCTTCTCTCCCCCTTCATCTCTCCAAGCTGTCTTTCAAACTTTCCATAACCTGACCCGTTCTGTCCTTCACTCAATAATCCTTTCTGGACTGGTGTCTGCCTCTTTGTTGTACAATTTTTACGTGCATTTGCACACTTGTGTGTGTGTGTTGCTGTGTGTGTGTGTGTGTGTGTGTGTGTGTGTGTTTGTGTGTGTGTGTGCGTGCGTGCGTGCGTGCGTGTGTGATATTGTTGCATGTGTGTGTGTGTGTGGTGTGTGTGTGTGTGTGTGTGTGGGGTCCTTTGTATGGAGAAGCGAAGCGAAGGTGAGTGAAAAAGAAATAAAGAAAGTAGGTATGGTTTGAAAATAACACATAACTCTCACTCTCTCTCACTCTCTCTCTCTCTCTCTCTCTCATCTCTCTCTCTCTCACCTCCTCTCCTCTCTCTCAATTCTCCACTTACACGCTCATATATACTTGACAGTCAGTAGTACGGTCTGTTGCTTTTCAGGTCACACTTTGGTGAGGGAGCAAATGAGGCAGTTGTTAAACCCCTCACCCATGCATGCAGTTCAGAACTATCACACGTGGCAAGGTCGTTTTGCAAAGTTTCAAAGGGGGATAAATCATTACTGTTTCCTTCTGAATGAAACACCGTCCTGTTTTCCCCCTCTTTCGCCTTGCCATGATACCCCCTTACCAACCTCCATCCTCACCCCATTCCCCCCTCTCTCTCTGTATTCTCTCTCTCTGTCCCTCTCTCTCGCTCTCTTCTGTGTCCCCCCCCCCCTTCTCTCTCTGCTCTCTCTCTCATCACATCTCTCTCAAGGTCTCTCTCTCCCTCTCTCTCTCTCTCGCTCGCTCTGTGCGTACGAACTAACGAGCGTACGTGCGATCGTGCTTGTGTTTGTGTTGTGTGTGTGTGTGTGTGTGTGTGCGGTTGTGTGTGCGTGCGTGGCGGCGTGCAGCGTTGCGGCGTGCGTGTGTGAGCGTGTTGTGTGTGTGTGAGTGTGTGTTTGTGTGTGAGTGTGGTTGGTGTGTGGTGTGTGTGGTGTGCTCGCGTGCGTGTGTGTGGTTTGTGTCCCCATCATCCCGGAACAATTCACTGGGAAAAGCATTCCTCCTGTCATCCTGTTATCATTTCCGAGTTATTGGAGAGATAAATTATGCCGACATGTGTGACAGAAACATTGTGTCACGCTGCTGGCAGAGAGTACAGTTTGTGTGTGGTCCACTATCGATAAAGTAAAAATGTACGAAGGGGACTACAACACATCTCTACTGGCTAATGTTGATTTGCGCCGCTGTCAATCTTGTTCTTAAATGTTGATAGGTGCTTCGCGCGTAGTTGTGTATGTGATAGTACTGAAGAATCTGTCTCTGTACTGTCAGTCTATCTGTCGTCTGTGTGTGTGTGGTGTGTGCTGTGTGTGTGTGTGTGTGTGTGTGTGTGTGTGTTGAGTGTGTGTTTGTGTGTGTGTCTGTGTTTGTAGTCTGTGTCTGTGCGTGTATCCGATACACTGTGTGTAAGTGTGTAAGTGTGTGTGCGCACAATGCATGTATGTAATGTGTATGTTGTGTGTGTAATGTTTAATTGTTTATGTATGAGAATGTGTGTGTGTGTGTAGTGTGTGGTGTGTGTTGTGTGTGTGTGCGTGCGTGTGTGTGTGTTGTGTGTGTGTGTGTGATTGTGTGTGTTGTGTGTGTGTGTGAGTGTGTGTGTGTGTGTGTGTGTGCTGTGCGTAGAGCTGCGTGCGGCGTTGCGTGCTTACGAGCATGTGCGTGTGTAGTGTACGAAAGTATGTGTGTACGTATGTGTGTGTGAGTGTGTGTTAGTGTGTGTGTGTGCGCGCGCCACAGCGCGCATGCGCCGTGTGTGTATGTGTGGGAGTGTGTGAGGTGTGTGTGTGTGTGTGAGTGGTGTGTGTGTGTGTGTGTGTGTGATGTGTCCCCGCGCGCTGCGCGGGCGTGCATGTGTATTTGTGTGTGTGTGTGTGTGTGTGGTGTGTGGTGTGTGTGTGTGTTTGTGTGTGTGTGACGTGGGCGTGCGCGCGTATTTTTGTTTGTAACTACCTAAAAAGAGGAGTTTCAACCACACCGTAATGCATTTACACACCTTAAGTGGTAAACTTACAGCTTGCTCATCTCACAAAGAGAAGCTTTTATTGAACTATTTAATACCAATTTGCCGTGGTGTAAGCGTTCCAACAGCCATGGAAAGCGCTGAGTCGTTGTTGGCCGTGTCTCAGTGTACTGCATTCTTGCTAAACTCAAGTCACCTTCCTAACTAGGTTTCCAATTTAACCCTTCGATTGAAACAGGCCGTTTATAGTCAGTTTTCTTAAAATTACCAACAGGTGGTAAGATGAGAGAGAGAGAGAGAGAGAGAGAGAGAGAGAGAGAGAGAGAGAGAGAGAGAGACGAGAGAGAGAGAGAGAAGAGAGAGAGAGAGAGAGAGAGAGAAGAGAGAGAGTTAGTGTGATATTCAAACTATAGCCGGTTCTTCTTTTTCTCTACTTTTCACCTCCTTTAACACTCATTCCACCTCACCACAAACACACACACACACACACCAACACACACACACACTACACCCACACACACACACACACACACACACACAACCCACACACAAACACAAACAACGCGTGCGCGCTCGCGCGCGCATCACCCACCCACACACAAACACAAAAACGCACTCGACGCATACACACACACACACACACATACACACCACACACACACACACACACAACACACACACACACACACACACACACACAACACACACACACACACACACACACAAACATAAAAGTGTGCACACGCGCATTGTAAGCATGTACATACAAAGAGGCAGACACCAGTCAGAAAGGATTAGTGATGTAGAAGGACAGGACTGGGTCAGGTAGAAAGAGTTTGAAAGACAGCTTGGAGAAGAAGGGGGAGAAGAGGAAGAGGAAGATCAGGGAAGCAGATAATGCGGACAGACAGCCAGGCAAGGCTGCCAAGTGCTGGAAAAGACAGCTCACACATACAGGCATTGGGGGTCTGCTGCGACAAACAAGCGAGCGTCTGAACCCAATCAGGATCACGCCAAAACCTGCCACCCACACTTCACCCCCACACCCCAAAACACGATGGAGATCTGCTTATACAGTAGACATCACTCCAGTCAACAACACAGACACGTCATAACTGCTACAAAAAACACACTTGCTTGTCGGGCAAGCTTGCTGAAACCCTGGGTACAGAAAGAAAAAGGTGTGCCCCTCTAGAAGAACTGCCAAATGGACATCAGTTCTTCTTGAGAACTGACAGGTTGGTATAGACAGAAAACTGTTTCCAGATGACCTAGTGGTGAACAGAAGGCAAGCTTGATCTTTAAAGAAGAGATGGAGTAGTGTCAGCCATTGAGAGGTGAAGTAAGGAGGGGGATAGAAGAAAGATTAGATTAGTAGATCTCAACTTGCATCTTATACCTACCGACCGTCCAAGTGTCGTTTTGAAGGTAGGGTTTTCGTGGACAGTCCCGCCATAACTGATTCCATGCATATGCAGAATCTGCTTCACACAATGTGACACTCACTGGAATTGGTGGGAAAGGCACCAGAACACATATGTATGGTAAGATTCAAGCTTTTCAAAAACAGATACAACTTCTTTCCTTATTGCTCCTCTTTCTAAGATTTGCTTTAATAATCACACCCCCATTACCGCCCTTGTATGGTCCTGCACCTGCTATATTGCGCTCAGAATCAAGGCCATCGAGGCCATGTAACACGATACACATGATCCGAATGGATTCCCATACAATCAATTATTTATAGTTGTATATCCTTCACCAGACGATAAAGGATAAACGAAAAAGAGAACAGAAAGAAAGACATACCAAAAAAGCAAGACGCTAAGATGCCATCTCAAAATCCAGATCTTTAAGTAAGTGCATCTCCGTCTGTTCAAATAAATGTAAAAAACGAAAAGGCTAAGACGGGGTGAGATGATAACAAAAAACAGTATGCCACGTGCTCAGAATGCCAACAGGTACATTTCCTTTTCCAGCCTTGTCGTGAGTGTGGTGTGTGTGTGGTGTGTGTGGAGTGTGTGGTGTGGTGTGTGTGCGTCGTTCGTGCGTGCGTGCTGCGTGTGGTGCTGGGGGCGTGCGGGGCGTGCATCGTGTGTGTGTGTGGGTGTCCTCACTCTCTCTCTCTCACCTCTCGCTCTCTCTCTCTCTCACTCTCTCACACACACACACACACGCTCTCATCACAGTTGTCAGTATTTGCATGAGCCAAAACTGGTAAACTCTTGGTCAATATGGGTATACTTGGGAAGCTCAAGCAAAAGAAGATGACCCAGAGGTACACATGAACCACAGGGCACAGAGTACACTGCCAAAACTCACCTGACTTCCAAGGGCTGTGAAAAAAGCGTTGCCAATACCACGTAACACGATTTTGAGTTGGGTCAAATGAAAGCTTTTTTGCCCCCCCCTCTGTGAGATCTGTAAGCTGTAAGGTTACCAACCTTAAGGGTGCTAATCAACTGGATTACGGTGAAGAGTAAATTGCCGTTTTGAGTTGTTACAAACAGAGGACACAACACATAGAAACACACAACACGCACAAACATAGAGACACAGAGCGAAGGACAGAAGCAAGCACCTCACACACAGACACAACACACACACACACACCATCACACACACACACACATACACACAACCACAACACACACACACACAACAACACACGACGACATCACACACACACACACACAATACAGCGCGCGCGCGCGAACACAACCGCGCGCGCGCTTGCGCATTGCACCCACCCCAGGAAGGGGATTAGGGGAAGAGAGCGAACGAGGCGAGAGAGTGAGAGAGAGGGGGGGGGGGAGAGAGAAAAGAGAGAGAGAGAGAGAGAGATGAGAGAAGCAGAGAGAGCGAGAGCGGAGAGAGAAGAAGATCAATCACCTGTTCAACAGACTACACACAGCAAAAACATCAACATCAAGAACAAGGTCTACCGTAAGCCACGACAATGCCAAAAAGCTGGGTTTTCTAGTCCTTCTTCCTTTTTTCGTTTGGTACCTTGATCTTGACCCACACAACCAGTTCTGTGCCAGCAGGATAATGTTTCCTGCACCAAATTCAACAAATGTTCATATTTACTTACTAGGGAAAATAAAAATGTTGACGAATGGTATAGGTGAAAGCGGCCTGGGGATGATGGCATACGAAGAGGAGGCGTTACAAGAAATCCACCCCCTACCTTCCTTCCTATGTACCACAACCCTCACTTGCCCAAACCATTCCAACCCCCCATCCCCCCCCACGCCCACCCCTCTCGTGCATCTTCAATAACAACAAAGTTGTCGTTCACTCCGACACCACCAACGGAGCGACGACACAGTGGCCAGACTCTGCCACCGCTAGCTGTGACATTGACAGAGAGCCTTCCAGTGACTGCTGCACCATCTCTCTTCTTTCACCACACTCCCTGTCCCTGCCCTAGCCTTAAGCCATTCCAACGGTCCTCTGCAAGCGGAACGTGAAGGAGAGGAGACCAGCCTTCAAATGCGTCAACTCAGCTGTTTATAAGCCTTAGCCGACCTTCGAGGTCGTCATCATGGGCTGTTTGCTGATAGACTACTGCTGAGGGTTGTCTCTTTCTGCACGCGTAGCAATTTTAAAAATATTCCTATTCAGAGGGGAGCACGTATGAAAGAAGAAAGACAAATGACAGAGACCACTAGATTCTTTCCATCCATCCATACATACATACACTCATATATACAACATATATACCTTATACATACATTACATACATACATACATCCATACAAACATACATACATAACATACATACACACATACAAACATACAACATACGTATCATACATACATTTGACACATCACATACATACATAAATGCATACATGGTGTCGATCTCTGGTAACATGTTCATTCTTTAGTTCCGACAGAGGATTCAAACATCCCATCTCCAAGACCATTACAGAATGCCCCTGAACCGAGGACCTGTTCTTCCAGTCAAAAAAAAAAATTCATAAAAGCCCACTCCCTCACAAACAAATCCCAAAATCCTGATTACAGTTTTATCAATTGAGGGCCAACCACCGAGATCTTTGTCTGATGAAAAGTCAAGGAAACAGGTTGGGAAAATTAGCACCCAAAGTTATTTCAAATCCATCGCACATTGAAGGAACATTTCTGGAACATATCTGTTTGTACCAACATGCATCTCTACGAAGTTTTCCCCCCTGATAACTACACCAAGTACATAACAAAAGAATTTTGTGATAAATTCAATGAAAAAAAAAGCGTTTAAAACACATACTATACTGTAAAGTTATTCCCCTCACTAAAAAAATGTGAAACATAGGAATACCTAAACGAACTACTGAACTTGCTACTACCACCACCACCACTCACCACTCCTGTCCACCTCCTCCTCCTCTCCTCCACCTCCTACTCCTACTACTACAACTACGCCCTCTTTCATTTTATTCCAAAATACACCACAAATAATGGGAGAAGGGAACAGTATAAGAGTGAGCCAACCTCCCCCCACCCTCAAAAAAACAAAAACAAGGAAAAAAATATGACAACCGCAAAACGAGAGAGTAAAAAGAAGAAAGGAAACAGACGGGTATTGATGGGTAGGGATGGGGAAGGGATGAGAAGGAGAGGGGGGGGGGGGGGGGGGGGGGGGGTGCACACAAGGACCAGGGCAGGACAAAGAGACGAAGATTAGTGTTTATATGGAGAAACTGGAAACGTCTCCCACTGCTAATAGCCTTTAACGAGCCAATCTGGGATAAGCGTGTCAGAGATGCACAACCAAATCCGTTTTGTGCTTCATGACCTGGTACGAGCACCAAGGCGTTCACGTGATCAGTTTAAATGGAGATAAATATTCTCTCCTCTCCTCTCTCTCATCTTCTCACTCTCTCTCTCCTCGTCATCTCTCCCTCCTCTCTCACTCTGTGATAGATAGATGGATACATGGATGTGTGTAATAGACGTGCATGCATTCAGCGTAGTTTGTGTGCGTGCCATGCGGAGCGCTGCGGCGCGCGTGCGTCGCAGCGCTGCGGTGTGTGTGTGTGTGTGTGTGTGGTGTGTTTGTTGTGTAAGAGATAGAGAAAGAGAGAGAGAGAGGAAGAGAGAGAGCTGAGAGAGAGAGAGAGAGAGAGAGAGAGAGAGTGTTTGTGTGTGTGTATGGGTGTGTGTGTTGTGTGTGTGTGTGTGTGTGAGTTGAGAACAAAGTCCGATAGACCAGACGATCTTTGTCAACTTGAAATGAGTTTCGCTCACTCTACCCATTCGGCTCCTCCGCGCCCCCGCCCCGCCGCCCTTCCCCTCCAGCCGCCCGCCCCCCCCCGCCCCCCCGGCCCCGCCCCGGCCCCCCCGCCCCCCCCCCCCCCCCCCACCCGTTCTCTCTGCCCCTTTTATCCTGTCGCTATCTGTCCTGTCTGGTCTGGCCTGGTTGTCTGTCTGTCTGTCTGTCTGTCCTGCCTCTCCCCCTCTCCTCTCTCTCTCTCTCTCTCGCTCTCTCTCGTCTCTGTCTAACCGTTGTATACAACATGGCGGGATTGTTTATATATCCGGTCAAACTACAGAACCACACACATAGTTCCTGTCCCGGTAGATCCAGCCTGCCCCCCCCCCACCCCCTCCGTCCCCCCACCCCACCCCATAGCCCGCCTAATCGCATTACAAAGAAAGTTCTCAAGATTGCTTTAGCTGCGTGTCGCATATCTTCTGAAATAGTCCAGAAGTTTTCTGTGGAGAAAGTGATGGGAGAAAGGAGGGAGTGGGATTGCCTCAAGCTAGGGGGCTTTAGGCCGAGAGGGAGGGAGGGAGGAGAAGGGAGGGAGAGAGGACTGAGAAGAATGTGGAGAGAAGGCGAAGTTTTAGTTAGGGATTGAAAGTACACGAGGCCGGCCCAAAAAGTCATCACCCATATTCAAAGTTAGAGTGTGTATTGATCAACATGCAGTGTCATTGAAGTCAACGCAGAAAGTTCTGGTGGTCTTCATGGACTGCTCTAAAAACGAGTCTCACTGAGAGTTATTAATGGTGGCCTCTCTCATCTCTCTCTCTCTCTCTCTCTCTCTCTCTCTCCTCTCTCTTCTCTCTCTCCTCTCTCTCACTCTCTCACCACCTCTCTCTCTCTCCATGCAATACACCAAAGCCCACTCCCTCGTTTAAGTTCTTTTCATAGCAGTATGCCTGGTTGAGGCTTGGCCCTCCTTCAATGTACAGTGACCAGCGATCCAGTGACCTGCCACTTAAAGCTCTCTCTATTAAAACAACAATAAGAACTGGACACATATAACACTGGTTCATGCATTCCCCTCCACTGACTGAAAACAACACGCATACAAAGAATGAAGACATAAGAAAAGGTCGAAACATATACTAATCTCTCTCTCTCTCTCTCTCTCTCTCTCTCTCTACACCTCACTCCCCTCCTCTCTCTCACCTCTCTCACTCCTCTCTACTCTCTCTCTCGCTCCCGCTCTCCGCCTCCTGTGATGTTGTGTGTTGTGTGTTGTGGTGTGGTGTGAGTGTGTGTGAGTGGTGTGTGTTTGTGTGTGTGTGTGTGTGTGTGTGTGTGTGTGTGTGTGTGTGTTTGGAAATTGCCTCCGGCTCTGCATGTATATATAGTCTGATACTCACACCCGAGAAAAGTTGATTGTGACTGGTAACTATTTGGAATACGGTAACTTACTGCTGATTTTTGAAGTCATTCAGCATTCTATATACATTTAGCCTTTGAATTTTCAGCTTTTTGCATTCGTTCTTTCGGTGGATTCGTCATTGTTTATTGATCTACATTTGCAGTTTTTTTTCTCTTTCATTGCTATTATTGATGTTTGTCAATCTTAATCCAGTTTGCCCTTGACAATATTTTTTTCTTCTCATATCGTTCAGTCAGACCTTAACGTGTTAGTCTGTAAGAGCTTTGTCTGCTTGTTATATTATCATGTGGTGTTTTAGTTGTTATAGTATTTACATAATAGATATGACAGAAACAACAACCCTTGGCTGAAAACAGATGGCCTAAAGTAGGGCACTCAATGTGAAACCTTGCGATTAACACAATTGACTGAAAATAGCATCAGTCATATACAAATCGGGAAAAGCTTTCACATATTTGGATTTTTCGTATCGGGAGTCACATCTGTCCTGTATCATTTAAAATAACGACACTGCCCTCCAGGTTTATAATGTTGTTGCGTAGAGATTCTAAACCAAACATGGAAACAGGTATTATTGTATATCTTAATTCAGTCAGTAAAATTTCAGAGGATCCATTTTTAGAACAATTTAACGTAGAAACAATCTGGATTGAGATCCAGCATAAATTTAATAAGCGTATACTTATATGTTTTTCTGTACGAGAAATCCAGCCGAACATGTCGACTACTGGTGACGTTACAAGTTAATGAATGGAAAACGTACATTGGAGAATTCCAAAGATATCATGATATTAAGGGGGAATTTAAAATAACTCTACTAAAATCACATAAACATTGGAACAAAGTGTTTGAGTCATTTGTCTTACTCTCCAGCTAATCAAAACTCCTACAAGGTCACTGAGATTTCTGAAAACACATGATAGATCAATTATTATTAACAAATCCCAGAAACCATTCTTGAGACAAGAGTACCGTGTTTAGGATGCAGTGATCATTCCCCGATTTGTTGCAACATGGTCAACAAAGGTATCAAATCCAAGTAAACATAAAAAACGATTACCTTTAGAAACTTTAAAAATTTGATCGTGACAAATTAAAATCTCTGAGACCTTTTAAATTCACCTCTAAATATAGTGTATCAGTGATGACAGAACCCAATCAGCTCTGGAAGCTTAGGTAACTTACTCTACTTGCTCCTCCATCTTCTATATTATAATACAATAAAACAGGCCCCGCTCCCAAACAAAAGCGTCAAATATCGGAAAAAAACTCCTTGGACTAACAAATGAGATACAGAACGCTATTTAACCAAAGAGAGTACCTGATTACAAAAATGGCCCCTTGAAGAATATAAAAAAAAAAACAAAGAAAATAAAGTCCCTCTCACAATAGAGCTAGAAAAAGAATATATTTCAAATTAATAGTGAAAAGAAAAGACAGCAAGTCTGTATGGACGAGCCATGCCATGGATTAATCAAAAAAACATGTTTCCTCTGCTCCAACAAAATGAATGATATATCTGCCAGTAAACTAAATCAACCATTTTACCACAGTAGCCATCAAATAATTCATGATGATAAATCACAATATAATAGATAATAATAATGAATACTTTATAAATACGCCAATTCTCGGCTAGAGGCCAAGGCTCTAAGCGCCTTTTAACATCAACACGTAAAAGAATTACAAAAATAACATCAGGGAAAAAATATCCATTCAGATTATCTATCAGGGCCATCGACACATGTTCATTCTGTTTTCCGTGTCCCTTCGCGATTGAAACAGACAGGCCACTCTCGTGTGCATTGACGGTATGATATGAGTAAAATTCTAAAGCTCTCCTGCACCGCCGATTATCGCAGAAACGTAAACTTTTACATTACAACCTCTGTATAGATAAACAATGCTTTCCAATACCTTAAAAAAGGCGAAAAATCATACCAATATACAAATCAGGAAACACAACGATCCATCCAATAACAGACCTATTTCGATTTTATAATCAGTTCATTCTAGCAATTAGAACTCCCACATCAATAAGTGTCTCACTCGACTCCTCATGCAGTAAATACGATTAATCCGACTCCAACTCAAATCATGGTTCCAGAGAAAACCTTCGTGCTACACAGTGCTAACTAGACTAATAGATAGATGCTATTAGACATGCACTACAAACAAACAATTTTTCAGGAATTCACTTTGTAGAATTTTGCAAAAGCCTCGACTTTATACATACAATGAACTTTAACTCAGAAAACTAACTTTGATAAGCTTCATACTAAACACTGAAACTGATTTGTCAACTTTTACTGTCCAAGGACGACAACAAATTGTGTCCGAAAACTTTCATACCAAATCTAATTTCTCTTCCCCAACAAATTTGGTGTCCCCACACGGTCAGTATTAGGTCCTCCTATGTTTCATTTTACATCAATGATCTGCCATTGTACTTGAAAATAAACAGCGAAATTTTCGCTGATGGATACAACTTTAGACACAAATAATTCTGATGCCCAACAGGTTTTGCAGTGACATCCAAGAATGCATCAATCTTTTGGTTAAATGGACCACGATTTTAATCACATTGGCTATCCATCCTTCCAAAAAACAAATTCAAGATGATAACTACTCGACAAGAAACGTCAAACTCCTACGCCAGATCCTACCATGCAACTTTGTATTTTCTAATGAAAACCATCGAAGAAGTAGACCAGTCATCAAAGCCCTCAGGAATAACTGAGATACATAAATCTAACTTGCAAAACACTTAAGAGCCAGTGTAAATCTAGGAAACGTTTGTCAAGAAAACTACATCTTCTAAAAAGGATTAAAAACTTCTTAAATTTTTGCATCAAGAAAACATTTTTCACTCTTATATACAAACCTAGTAATCGACTATGCTCAACGCAATGGGACTCAGCGTAGCAAGATTCACACAGAACCACTAATTGAGAGCCTTCACAAAAGACTTGCAAAGTAACATAAGGTCAAACCATCCTCACTGTATATTCAGACTATAAGCAATCAGGCATTCTCCCATTTAAAGCCAAACTTCTATGCACTAAGGGACCCGTTTATGCATAAGGTACTCCTCCATGAACTGTCTCCACTATTCTTTAACAAATATGTTACACTTTTACGACTATCGACGATACACATAAAATAAAACCTCCCGTTGCCAGGATTAACTATACAAGTCCTAGCCTGTCTTGGCGTCTGCCGGTGGTTAGGCTATGGAACCATATTCCAGAAGAACTTAAAAAATCAATCCAACTTTAAACAATCACGTCTAATTTTTCATTCAAAAATTATCTTATGAATGTCTCAGATTTGACTTGCAATATAAACCCGAAAATGTATTGATAATTCTCAAAATGTTCAGATTCAATTTAACAAATATGAGAAGTTACTGAAGTTGACTCAATTTAACCAAAATTGCCAGAGATCATCCTGTGCCATTCTGTGCTTTATTCAAGTTTTTCGTAGGTGTTTTCTCCAGTCTGCTTCATTGAATTTCTCTTCCTTTAATCTCTGCCTTTCTTTATCCGCCAGTCCGGTCGGTCGTCGTCAGACGGTCGGTCCATCGGTCGTCTCGCCGCTCTCTCTCTCCTCTTCCGTCTCTCTCTCTCTCATCTCAGCTCGCTCGTCTCTCTCTCTCTCTCTCGCCTCTCTCTCTGAATATTCACTACAGCGAAATTAAGGAAGAACAGTGCATGGATTAACTAGAACAAACAACAAGAATAAGGGAAACAGGTAACGGGAATTGAAACTAGGATGAGTTGGAGTAGACGGAGGAGAGGAGGAGGAGGGGGGGGGGGGGGGTGGAGGGGAGGTGAGACGGGAAGAAGAGACAAAAGATTAATGAGTTGCGGAGAGGACTGAAAACTCTTCCTACTGCTATGCCTTTAGATCGAGACAATCGGATAGCGTTTGTCTGGAAACCGCACGCCAAATCCGTTCATGTTTCCACTACACCTGTGTAAACAATCACTAGGTTCCAACGCGACAAACGATTATCTGCTCTCTCTCACTCTCTCACCTCTCATCCTCTTCACTCTCTCTCTCTGCCCTGTCTCTCTCTCGTCCTCTCCTCTCTCTCTCTCTCTCTTCTCTTCTCTCTGTCTCCTTCTCTCACTGTCTCTCTGTGTGACTGTCTGTCAGTCTGTCCGTCTCATCTCATCTCTCTCCACTCTCTCTCTCTCTCTCTCTCACTCCTCCCCCTCTCTCTCATCCAAATACTCACCAAAAATAATTGTGGGAGGGGAGAGTGCTGTATGTGTAACACAAAGCAAACAAACAAAAGAAACAGGCGAAATGGGAGGATAGAAATCGAGAGGGGTGTGGGTGGGTGGTGGGGGGGGATGACGTGTAGGGGGAGGAGAGAGAGAAGGGGGTTGGGGCAAGGACAGACAGGAAAGCCGGGGCTTGGTGTGTAGGAGAGAACTGGAACACTTTCTCCTTTAACGAGACAATCTTGGATAGCGTTTGACTGAAGACACAACACGAATGTTTTATGTTTCACTACTCTTAGTCCACCGTCACATTTTTTACGGGTAATAAGAACACAAAAAGGACGCAAAAAAAAAACAGTCGTGACTGGAGGGGTAGAGAAGGAAAGATGGGGAGAAGGGACGTGGAAGGGATCAAGTGGAGGGGGAGGAGAAATCAGGGGGCAGGGGTAGAAAGAGAAACGAAGATTAGTGTTATTGGAGAGGACTGGGAAACGTCTTCACTACTAATACCTCTAAACGAGACAATCTTGCATAGCGTTCTCTCTCCCATTTGTGTGTGTGGTGTGGTGTGTGTGTGCGTGTGGTGTGTGTGAGCGATGTGCGAGCGTGCGTGCGTGCGTGCGTGCGTGCGTGCGTGGCGTGCGTGTGTGTGTGTGTGTGAGAGTGTTGTGGTGTGTGTGTGAGGTGTGTGTGAAGAATAAATTGTTAAACCCCCCCCACAAAAACTGACGTTCCTTAGACTGAAAACCGACGGTTGTAAACTTTTTCATTAGAGGATTCCAAGGTTACCTCCTTCCGTCTCACCTCTTCAGACAGCGCAGTCCCCAGCTTTGCACCTCCCGTGGTTCAGCCCGGCCCCCACCCCCCCCCCTCTCTCTCTCTTTTTCTTCTTTGGTCTAACTCACGTCTCTCTCTCTCTCTCTCGTCTCTCTCTCTCTATCGCTCTCCTCTCTCTCTCCCTCTTCCTCTCAGTCTCTCTCTCTCTCTGTGTAAACAGATGGACACGCAAATTAGACTGTGTCTATTATCCTGTCCAACGCCAAAGACCACACAACATTGTACATTCCCTGCAAAAAAAATCCAGCCTGCCTCCCAACGCCCAGTCTACTCGCTTTACCAAGATGTCTTCAAACTGAATTAGCTGCATGACAGCGTCCGTCTGAGTTAGTGAAAAAGTTTCTGTCAGGAAAGCCGGAGGAGGTTTGGAGTGAGGGGGGGGGGGGGGGGATGAAAGGCAAATGACTGGGTTGGTGTGGGTAGGGGAAGAGAGAAAGGGGGGGTGATACAGGGGCCGAGGGGCGTAGGGAGAGGGGAGGAGGGTGAGAGAAAGGAATGGGATACAGGGGCCGAGGGCGTAGAGGAGAGTGAGAGGAGTTGAGAGAAAGTGGGGAATAGGTATACAGGGCCGAGGGCGTAGGAGAGGGAGCGAGGTGAGAGACAGGGGACTGGGATACAGGGGCGAGGGGCGTAGGGAGAGGGAGACGGAGGTGAGTAATGGGAATGGGATACAGGGGCCGAGGGGCGTAGGGAAGGGGAGAGGAGGTGAGAGAAAAGTGGGGAATGGGAATACAGGGGGGCCGAGGGCGAAGGGAGAGGGAAGGAGGTGGAAAAAGGGAATGGATACAGGGGACCGAGGGGCGTAGGAGAGGGAGAGGAGGTGCGAGAAAGGGAATGGGATACATGGGCCGGAGGGCGTAGGGAGAGGAGCGGAGGTGTGAGAAAGGGAATGGGATCCAGGGCCGGAGAGGCGTAGGGAGAGGTAGAGGAGGTGAGAGAAAGGGGAATGGCTAACAGGGGTGAGGGGGCGGGGTAGGGAGAGGAGAGAGGTAGAGAGAAAGGGGGGGGGGGATACAGGGTCCGAGGGCGTAGGGAGAGGGAGAGGGAGGTGAGAGAAAGAGAGGCTAATCAGGGAATGAAGAGCACAGATAAACCCACCACAAATTCTACATCAACTTCCAGTATCCCACATTACAGTTTTTATCATCGTCCAAATCGTCTAATGTCCATTGTTGTCAACCGAAGAAGACCTCTATTCCTCATAAACTGAATTTTCTAAAGAATCGGGTCTGAGAACTACGTGTATCGTAAAAGCTCACTGTCTTTGTTTTTCCATGAATCCTGTCTAAAAAAGTCATAATGTAAGAAAACGATGAGACTACACACCAAGGTTCGTGTGTGACCCACGCATATCTTATGCACACACGTAAAATCCCATCCCAACTTTGGAAAGAGGAAGGGCCAGTTTGCCGTATGAATGGTGACACGCCTACAGAAAGCAATGCACGCCTGCGTGAGAACTGAAAAATGAATGAATAAAAGGAAACATGATGAACGATATTGAACGATATGGACTGGATGGCTCGGGAAACGACTGAAGACAGCGCCACCAGTCGCATCTTCAGTCGCACTGACCCTGTTAGGCAGCCCTTGTGTATACGAGTGAGGATTGTAAAACGCTGTAGAGCTTGGTCTCAAGCCCAGAAAAGCGCTATGTAAGTATTACATATATAATAATAATGGTAATATAGTAAAAAAAACCTAAAAGATAATAATAATGATAACAGTAATGCAATTAATAATCATAATAATAATGATAATAGCATGTGGTGGTGGTGTGGTGGTGACTAGGGATGATGAAATATTAATACTAATTATACTAATGAGAAGATTGACGGATAAGATGATGATGATATGATGATGATGATGATGATGATGAATGTAGAGATGGAGAGTGACGGAGGCCGAGGATGGCGACGACGACGACATATGATAGATGGATGAATGAAGGTGGTGGTGAATTACGGATGATGGATAAGGATGATGATGAAATGAAGATTAATGATGAAGATGATGAAGATGATTATGATGATGATTATGATGAGAAGAATGATGGATGATGAATAACTATAATGAGAATCTGCATGATTATTTATAGCAACAATAATAGAAGGGAATAAAAGTGATAGTAATATCAACGAATAATGGGGAGAAGGCAAAAAAGACAGATGAAAGCAGTCCTGTATTCTTTCCTGTGCCACACACTGTTTTCAGGTCCATCGTCTTTGCATTGTAATCACCCGAAATTTCAGTTGGACTTTGCACACACACACAGAGAGGAAGAGAGAGAGAGAGAGAGGAGGAAGCGAGAGAGAGAGAGAGAGAGAGAGAGAGAGAGGGCCAGAGACAGCGACAGACAGACAGACTGACAGACAGACAGAGACAGAGAATACTGCTATGACCATTCTTTTTTTCCCCAAGAGTAAAGAAGAGACAGGACTCACAAACCATAGACATATCAATTGCATACACTTCATTCATTGAATTACTATCACAGACAATTTTAAAAAACGGGATAGGAAAAAGTAAACAACAAACAAGAAATGTAACTCTTGCTTCTCATGGAGAGACAATGCAAGTCCAAGCTCAAAACGACAGCTGCGATACGGAATTAATAACGCCTGGCGTCAGAAACAACCACATTGGTCTGAAACCGAATCTCATCAGATGGAATTTGATATTTTCCTGACGATGCGTGTTAACCCTTAAAAAAACCTTGTCTGAACTGGTGCCATAGATCAAATCCAGAGACAGATTCTTCGGCTTAAGCTTACAGCACTCCCCCTGTGCCATCCCTCCCCATCCCTGCGTCCCCTATCCCACCTAATGTTTTCCAAGATCAATCTCTTCTCCTGAGACATTAGCCCATAACGTGCTTTACTCACCATCTGGTGATTTCACAAGAAGAGAAACACGAGGTCATTGACGCTGGCAGAGTATGCCAGGGGCACGCCATTATCTTGTGTACCCAGAGTTAAACAAACTTGCTGACAGAGCAGAACAGTTATGGGTGGAGTAATGTGGGCTGGAGTGTTGTCAACAGCTGGGCGATCAGCATGTGGTGTGTGGGTGACGTGGGGGGGCGCAGGTTTGGTACGAGATGTTTGATTATTCCGGAGCCGCTCGGTAGGGTCCCATCTGCCAGGTGCACCTGTTTCACCGTCTAACTTTAGTGTGATCGGCCCTTGATATCACGGAACGCCTTTTTACCTCCCTGGGTTGTCTCCCTTATTATCTGAGCCAACCAAGCTTCCTTTTCCATGTTGTTCCTCACTTCCGTTATCTCCCTGCCCTTTCTTCCAGCTTCTCCTGTCCATACCGCATCCTTCCACCTTCAGTCTATTCTGTTTCATCTCCCTTACTGCTTGACGCGCGCGCGCCGCGTGTGAGTGTGTATGTGTGTGTGTGTGCGCGTTGCGTGTGTGCGTGGCGTGCGTGCGTGCGTGCATGCGTGTGTGGCCGCCTGCCTGCTGCGGTGGCGTGCGTGCGTGACGTGCGTGCGTGCGCGCGCGCGCGCGCGTGTAGGTGTGTGTGTGTGTGTGTGAGTGTGAGTGTAGTGTTGTGTGTGTGTGTGTGCGGTGGTGTTGTGTGTTGTGTGTGTGTGTGTGTGTGTGTGTGCGTGGCGAGCGAGCGTGGCGTGCGTGCGGTTCGCGCG
>CM031615.1:40065526-40072088 GCA_018398815.1 Conus ventricosus | reverse complement strand
GAGAGACCGAAGCAAGAGGAGAGAGAGAGAGAGAGAGAGAGAGAGAGGAGAGAGAGAGAGAAGAGAGAGAGAGAGAGAGAGGAAAGAGAGCAGAGACAGACGAGAGAAGAGAGAGAGAGAGAGAGAGAGAGAGAGAGAGAGAGGAGAAGAGAGAGAGAGAGAGAGAGAGAGGCGCTTTGATGAATTATTGCCTTCAGCTACACAGGCCATTAAGGCAAAAAGGGGGGGGGGGGGGGACACAAATGACCTGATACATGGCATCATTGAAGTACAAGGGAATAAACAATGATTAAATAAACAAAACTATCAGAACGTAATGTGTCCTTCACACTATTAGGATGGCGGAGATATCTAAAACATAAATTAACCCATACGAGAAAGATAAAAATCCTAAAAGAAGACTTCGGTATAGAAAATCTTTTCCGACACCACCATTCCGAGAGAGAGAGAGAGAGAGAGAGAGAGAGAGAGAGAGAGAGAGAGAGAGAGACAGACAGACAGACAGACAGACAGACAAACAGACAGAGACAGAGAGAAAGAGAGACAGAGAGACAGAGAAAGAGAGAGAGACAGACAGACAGAGAGAGACAGAGAGAGACAGAGAGAGACAGACAGATAGGCAGACAGACAAACAGGCAGACATAATTATTATTGTTATTGCCATAATTATTTTAATTGTTATCATCATCATCATCGTCTTCATTATCGTCATCATCAATAGTATTATCATTATTACTATTACTATTATCATTATTAGAACGAAGGCTCGACACGCGCCTTTTTGGACAGAAGCCCAACTTAACAAACATTAATGACTGTGTCACACTGTCACTTTTGCATACCCGCATTCATGACAGCATTTACTCCAAACGCACACGCAATCTTTCCAATCAACCAAAAGGCGCACTACCGAATGTTTTTTCTTCTCCCCTCTCCTTCAGGGAAAAACACTTTACTAAATCACATCAACAACTTATAAACAGATTTTACACCTGTATCTCTCTTTACACTGAGAGATAAATTAATCTTTACACATGTATCTCTCTTTACACCGAGAGATAAAATAATCCAGTCCAGCTTCTATAAAGCCATGGCCTTCACATTACAGTAGCCCCCAAAAAACCAGACCAGGAGAATAAATAGCTCCTGTACTCACTGATGCCCTGCCTGCATCAAGTAAAAGCTTTCATGCTTTCCCGATTCCCTGTCTTTCTTAGACATCGGATTGCCCCCTTGAATTATCTCGTCACTGGAGATATGAGTTTCGCCTTCTCTTCCTCGACTTCTTCTGTCCCTTGAGAACTGACGAGTTCCAACTCCTCTCCATGGAGTTGGTACTTGCTGGGGCTGAACTACCGGTGTGTTCCCCACACCATGGCCATCTTCAACCACCTCACGGGGTGAAAGGTGAAGGGTGAAGGGCGAAGGGTAAAGGGTGAAGGGCTGAAACACGAATAAGGTTCGTGTAAGTAACCTGCTTCCCAATTTAATTATGAATTCTTTCTTTCTCTTTTCTTTAAGTTTTCCCCTGTAGCTTTCCCCAACTATCTATGGCTCACCTGGTAATGACTGGTCAGCAGAGAGGACCAACGTCCTGACAGGTTCGAGTCTCTAGGCCATCTGCTGGGCTAAAACTGATTCTTTCCTCCCTCCTCCTAGTGAGTGCATACTCAGTGTTCAAAACACATGACCAGCACCTTACCAACCCTTGTTAAACTATCACTCAGTGGTCACTTTCAACCCAATGACCACGTTTGTTTCTTGAATGAGTATATCTCACAATTATTTTGGGGACGCTCGCTACACTAGTCAAGCCACATGAATATTCTTCCTTTCTAGTAGTGGCATGGGGAAATGATTCATATCACTAAACTACATGCGATGGAGCGTCACATGCCTTGATGTGAGGCTACGTCACATGACAGACTGACAATGATGAACCAGATCGTAGGTCCCACATGTATGAAATCATCTGGATAGAAAAAAAAGTCAGTATCAACAGATGTTTGCAGAGCAATGGGTATGCGGGAGTTGGACCTTCTACATCTTCTCACCGTCATAACAGAGTCCAGATGTCTGGTAGCAGAAGTTTCTGCCGGGTCCTTTACTGCAGTGTGTGCTGCAGGGTTTGTCACATGACGACCCGTACTTCCCGGCCGGACACTGGCTAACAGCCTTCGGCACTGTGCACATAGAGCGTCCAGAGTGAACACATTGACCATGCAACTTGGCAGACAGACAGACACATAAAGTAATGCAAACCAGGAAAAAGAACCAACGACAAAAAGAAGAAAAAGACGCTAATTATATTCTGTTTGAGCAGACGCAAACGCAAACTACCAGCAGAAAAAAAGATTGAATAAAAACAAACTCTGATTTAAAAAAAAAAGAGAGAATCCTTACTAAGAGAGAGCAAAATTCTTAACAAACAGACAAACGGCGCAACCGCTGAACAAACGAACATCGGACAAATCAGAACAATATATTTTACTGAACAGAAACATACATCTTACCGGGGGAAAAAATGAAAAATAACACACACAAAAAAGCCCACAGAAAAAAACACACACGAAAAAACCTCCAGCCAAAAGAAAATGGACGAACAGCAGGAATTTTCAAAGAAAGGGAACCCCCCTAGTGACAAACACTGTGTGTGTGTGTGTGTGTGTGTGTGTGTGTGTGTGTGTGTGTGTGTGTGTGTGTGTGTGTGTGTGTGTGTGTTTGCTACAGTTATTCAGTGGGTTGCTTTTGTCACTCAGAGGGCTTTGAACTTCTTTTTTTTTTTCTTTCAGTTTGCGTTTTCGGGTGTTTTCGAGTGAGCGCGCGCTTTTATTTTGGGTCGAATTCTTTGCGTTGATCGATATCAAATGAAAGCAAGATCTGTTTCTCATTGTGACCATTTTACCCTACGTCTGTAGTAAATAGATTTATTGGGTAATGTGTGTGTGTGTGTGTGTGTGTGTGTGTGTGTGTGTGTGTGTGTGTGTGTGTGTGTGTGTGTGTGTGTTGTGTGTGTGTGCCAGCCAGTGCGTACGCACATGCGAGCGTGTGCAAGTGTGTATGTGTGTGTGTGTGTGTGTGTGTGTGTGTGTGTGTGTGTGTGTGTGTGTGTGTGTGTGTGTTCGTCAGTACAACCTTGAGTTAATCTGGCAATAAATTGGATTCAGTCAATGTGTGTGTGTGTGTGTGTGTGTGTGTGGTGTGTGTGTGTGTGTGTGTGTGTGTGTGTGTGTGTTTGTGTGTGTGTGTTTGTGTGTGCGTGTGTGCACGCGCGTACGCATGCGTGTGTGCATGCGTGCGTGTATATATGTGTATGACCGTGTGTCTGCGCGCGCGCATAGTGTACCTATACACCAACCCCAAATTTGTATTTCGCATAATGAAGAGTGTGGTAAGTCATCTTTCCGAAGATTGAGGCCTGGCGGGTGATGCGGACTGTCTGGCCATAGATGACGTCAGAACAGAATGAACTGCCTCATCCTGGTGTTCTTGAGGATGCGGGCAGGGGCACACGTCTGACCGTCCACGGCAATAGTCAGGTAGGACAGGGGATCCCCCTCTGAACCATTGTTCGCTGAAGGCAGTGACAGATCAGAGCGAATGGGACGCCAAATACACGCACATGCAGACACAAGTAGGCAGACAGACAGACAGACAGGCAGACACACACACACACACACACACACACACACACACACACACACACACACACACACACACTCACCACTCACACACACACACACACACACACACACACACACACACACACGCGCGCGCCGCACGGACGCGCACGCACGCACGCACGCACGCTCGCACGCACGCACGCACGCACGCACGCACGCACGCACGCACGCACGCACGCACGCACGCACGCACGCCACACACACACACACACAAACAGTTGTGAGAATTGCATTAATTCTTGCATGAATGAGGAGATAAGTGAAAGTGAAGTGTTAAATGCCCTGAATAATATCAAAAGTGGCAAAGCACCAGGTCCGGATGGTCTATCTTCAGACTTTTTTCCGTCATGCTACTGATATCCATGCCAAATTTTTGTTGCCTCTGTTTAACAAAGTTTTTACAACTGGGATTTACCCCGAATGTTGGTCTAAGGCGGTAATCTTTCCACTGCACAAGAAAGGTAGCACTGAACAAGTTGAGAATTACAGGGGCATATCACTGTTAAACATTATCGGTAAATTATATAGTACAATATTGAATGAAAGGTTAACAAAATTCTGCAGTCAAGCAGATTTGATCCCGGAAGCCCAGGCAGGTTTTCGTAAAGGTTATAGTACAATTGACATTTTTTTCTCTGCAATCTCTCATACAAAAATATCTCACAAGGAAAGGTGGCCGTTTCTATACTCTTTTTGTTGACTTTTCAAAGGCATTTGACTGTGTTGATAGAATGAAGTTGTTGTATTTACTGTTGCAAAGGGGTATCCATGGTAAACTATTTTTATCATTACGAAGCATGTACAAAGGTGTAAAAGCAGCTGTGAAAATTGGAACAAATATAACAGAGTATGTTGATTGTATTTCTGGTGTTAGACAAGGATGCATTTTGAGTCCCATGTTATTTTCAATTTTTCTTTCAGAACTGGAACAAGAGCTTAATAATTTTGGTACTAGAGGAATAGACGTGTTTGCTCATCCATTTGATATATTCTTACTAATGTTTGCAGATGACATTGCTCTTGTCTCAGATTCAGTGGCAGATTTACAGAAGAAGATAAATTGTTGAACATTATTGTAAAAAATGGGGTCTCATGGTCAATATGGATAAAACTAAAGTGATAGTATTCAAAAATGGCGGTTTTGTTAAAAATTGTGAGAAATGGTACTATACAGGAAAACAGATAATTGTAGAATCTAGTTATAATTACTTAGGAGTTATTTTTGGTTCAACTCTTAACTGGTCAAAATGTGTTGAAAATTTATCAGGAAAAGCACTGAGAGCTGTTGCAGGGATTAAAAGACTGTACTTTAGACTACAATGTATCCCTGCCTCTACAGTTTTTAATATCTTTGATGCAAAAGTTAAACCCATTCTCTTGTATGGATCTGAAGTCTGGGGCTATCAGCAGTATGATGATGTTGAAAGGGTTCAGGTCAAGATCTGCAAAATGATGATGCTTTTATGCTTGTTTGATGCTTTCATTCGACTAGTTAAGTATTGGATCAAATTGATTGACATGCCTCACCATAGGTACCCAAAACAATGTTATATGATGCTACATGCTCATGATACTTCAGGCAGAACCAACTGGGCAACACACATTCGAAAACTGTTATGTACCCATGGTTTTGGGTATGTTTGGGCAATGCAGAATTGTGGAGATATTTTGTCATTCTTAAATACGTTTAAGATGCGATTACATGATATTAACAATAAGAAATGGCACGATTCCCTCACAAATCAGCCTGAATATTTAGACTACCATCCAAACATATGCAGTGCAATTTACATAGATGAAATAAAATCAAGTGAACTTTGTAGAGTTGTTTGTTTGCTACGAACAAACAAATTACCTTTAAACGGAGTGTCTCGTTATGGAAACCCAACGTCCAACCCTTTCTGTTTGCAATGTGATGGTCAGCATATTGAAGATATTTTTCATTTTGTGTTTGTATGCCCGAAATACTCCACCCTTCGCAGAAAGTTTATTCCTTTGTATTATTATAGATTTCCGTCAATTGTCAAACTTCGACAACTTTGTACGACCACCAATGGAAACCTTATCTACAAAATTGGGTTATATCTTACTAAATGTCTACACTTAAGAAATAGCAATGTTCACCTCTCAGCTATTAACTAATTTTGATAAAATAGTCTGTTGTTCATATGGGCCAAAAGGCCTGCAAAAACTGAATAAAATTATTGTTATTGTTGTTGTTTTGTTATTGTTATTGTTATACACACACACACACACACACACAACACACACACACACAACACACACAACACACACACCACACACACACACACACCGTATGCACGCACGCACGCACGCACTCAAAACTTAACGTAAATCACTGGTGCCTTCGCGTGCGCAGCTCCCCCGTCCCCCTCCCCAACCCCCCCCCCCCCCCCCCTCCACACACACACACATTCGCACAGACGTCTCTTCTCTGTCTCTGTCTCTCTCTCTCTCTCTCTCTCTCTCTCTCTCTCTCTCTGTGTCTCTGTCTCTGTCTGTCAGTCTGTCTCTCTCTCTTCTCTCTGTCTCTCTCTCTCTGTCTCTATTTGTCTCTATTTGTCTCTGTCTCTCTCTGTCTCTGTCTCTCTCTCTCTCTCTGTGTCTCTCTCTCTGTCTCTGTATCTTTCTCTCTCTCTCTTCTCTCTCTCTCTCTCTCTCTCTCTCTCTCTCTCTCTCTCTCTCTCTCTCTCTCTCTCTCTCTCTCTCTCAGATACGAATGTTATAGTAATTTTAAGTCTGTTTTTGAAAAGGAAAGATATCTTTTGGATACGAATACGTACTGTTTCCGCGTTGCCATTACACGAACCAGGTTTAATTTGCTTCCACTGAATAACAATTTGCATCGATATAGTAAA
>CM031615.1:40053026-40060526 GCA_018398815.1 Conus ventricosus | reverse complement strand
CACACACTACACCAATGCTGGCACGATCCATGCTCATCGAAACCCCAAACACATTGTAACCCCCTATAAAGGAAAAGCGCCTTTGGTCTTCTCATCAGCAAAACAGTCACCGGTATCCCTTTAGAGGACTCCACACCTTACTGACGGTGTAACGACAAGTTTTAACTCCCCGTATGGTTTAACTCCCAGGGAGTTAAACTGTTCACATGTCAATTTTAAATCCCCGGGAGTTCAACTAGAATGACTCCCACCCTGTGCCAAAATAACTCCACTCAGTAAAACTTCAAAATCTACTAAAATATTTTGTGTACAAGTCTCAACAAATGAAAACATTAGAGTGGGGGGGGGGGGGGGTGTCATTTTGTACATGTATCAGACTTAACTCCCACCCTGTACAGAATGCCCCCCCCTCCTGGGAGTTAGTCTGTACTATATCCAGATTAACTCCCAGGAGTTAATCCAGGTGTGTAAAAGTTTAACTCCCTGCCCACTAAGGGGGGTCAGTCTTTCACAGTTTATAATAACTCTCCTGGGAGTTAATGTGTACATGCTTTTTCCGACATGAAACGACTCCAGGGAAGTTACTTTATAACAGAGGGGAGTTAATCTGATCGTGACTAAGATGACTCCCCACCCACCTATTCCCAGATGTCTTTCTGTAAGAGAATGGAGAAGGGGATTTAATGTCCATCATCATCATCATCATCGTTATCATCATCATCATCATCATCATCATCATCATCATCAAAAAAAAAACAACAACAACAACAACAACAACAACAACCACAGCAGCAGCAACAACAACAACAGCAACAGCAACAACGTCTTAGCCATCGTGGTCGCTGTAGGTGTCGTCGTCGTCAGCATCTTATATAACATAAAACTCATTGTGTGTGTGTGTGTGTGTGTGTGTGTGTGTGTGTGTGTGTGTGTGTGTGTGTGTGTTGCGAGCGAGCGTGCGTGCGTGCGTGCGTGCGTGCGTGCGTGCGTGTGTGTGTGTGTGTGTGTTGTGTGTGTGTGTGTGTGTGTGTGTGTGTGTGTATCTGTGTATCTGTGTGTCTGTGCGTGTGTCTGTCTGATGCTTATACAAAGCCACACTTTCGGCCGATCGCAACCAAATTTGGTATCAAGCAACCTCGGCACCCTGGAAAGGTCGCGGGCTGGTCGGCCGTCACGTGACATATTGCGTCTTGACGCAGTTTGCGTCGACATACGAAAAACTGGAAATCAGGACAGCCACGGCCGTGTTTCTCGACCGATTTCCTCCGTATTTGCTGGCAGCCTTTGGCTCTTACCCCTACAGCTTGTACAGTAGATTCGAAATCGTCATAGGCAAAGGTCAAGGTCACAGGGACCGAAAGGTCAACACAAAAGTGTTGATAACTCGCGTCCTCATTTTCCAATGCGAATACAATTTCACACAAATGTGCACAACTATAAGGTCCACAACAATGTACGTTTCAAAGTCCAGGATTAAAGGTCAAGGTCACGAGTGCGACTTTTACCTTGGGAGAGAAGTAAATCTTCATTCGCAAACCACAGCTGCGTTTCTCAACTGATTTCCTCCAAATTTGCTGAGCACCTTTGGCCTTAAACTCTACAGCTTATGCTAGCAGATTCAAAGTCACCATATCCAAAGGTTAAGGTCGCAGGGATCCGAAAGGTCGACACAAAAGTGTCAATACCTCGCGTCTTTATTATCCAATGTCAATGAAATTTCACACGAACGTGCAACCTATACGTCCCAGCCATGAGAACTGTGTCCGTGCAGAAGGAACCACACACCACACACACACACACACACACAACACACACACACACACACACACACAGATAGATTTTAGATTTCCGGACCTCCCCCCTCTCGCCTCCTTCCCCCTTCTCCCTCCTTCCTCCCCCCCCATTCCTCCCCTCCTCCCCCCCCCCCCACTCTGTGCGTGAAATTGAAACCATTTGTAATTTTTGTGTCCTAGTGGCTCACTTCGCTAAGCTCATTTATTTACTTTAGGCAGAAATCGATTTTTCAAACACTTAATTTTGCTGCGTTCTAGAAACAGTGCCAGCCAAAAGTAAATAGCCCATGACACTCCCAGGGTGCCAAGGATGCTTTCTGCCAAATTTGGTGTTGTGCGGTGGAGAACTGAATTCAGCTGGAAGAGTGGAGCTCTCCGATTTTTTGAATATTTGATTTTGCCGCGCCCTAGAAACAGTGCCGCCCCAAACTAAATAGCCCATGACACTTCTAGGGGGCTAAGGATGCTTTGAGCCAAATTTGGTGTCGATGGGTTGAGAACTATGGCTCCGATTTGTTTTTTAATATTTAAATTTTCTGCGCCTTAGAAACAGTGCCGCGCAAAACTGAAGAGCCCATGACCTTTTCGGGGTGCTAAGGATGCTTGATGCCAAATTTGGTGTCAATCAGTTGAGAACTGTGGCAGTGCATAAGGAACACACACACACACACACACACACACACACACACACAACACACACACACACACACACACACACACACACACGCGCACACACACACACACACAGATTTCCAAAGTATATAAGATGCATGGGTGGTAGCGAGGTGCGGCAGATGGTGGTGGGTGGTGAGTGTGAGTCATTCTGGTGGTATGTCAGAATAACCCCCCTGGAGTCAAACTGAAACACAGAGGGAGTTAGGTTTTTTTTTTTTTTTTTTTAATATTCTAGTTTAATTCCCAGGGTGTTAAAATCTACATATGAACAGTTTAACTCCCTGGGAGTTAAACCATTCGGGGAGTTAAAACTTTTCGTTGCACCGGCTGGCAACTAAACAGACAAAAGAGGTCCAGCAGTCGTTGAACTTTCATACAGGACACGGCAGAGAAATCTTTCCCTTTAATACAACTTCCTTTCTTTCATGAGGCTTTCGGTCTGAATGGTCACTGACTGTCTAAATGACCACAATACCTGCTTTGATCACCACGACAGTTACAGTTGCGTTTTGTTCAGGAGGTAAGAAAAATAGATTATTAGCATCGAGATACTAACAATGCCTATTTTCCGGATGAAAATGGCGGTCAGTTTAATGACGATGCTGACATGTCATGTTTTCACTGTGAAAAGAGCTAAAAAATCGTCGCAATGAAACCACCACCGATTACTGTCTTTAGAAAGAAGATATTTA
Source organism: Conus ventricosus (assembly GCA_018398815.1). Lineage (NCBI taxonomy): Eukaryota > Metazoa > Mollusca > Gastropoda > Neogastropoda > Conidae > Conus > Conus ventricosus. The sequence continues at coordinate 40,057,366 of CM031615.1, read as the reverse complement.
TCATTAACATCTTCAGAAGACAGAAAATTAGTGCCTACACAAAGAAAATGATAGCAAACTCTATGAAAATGATGAGAATTATTGTCTTCACAACAACACAGTATCAAGAAAACAAACATAGATCACTGTTTTCACACTGAAAACTATAATCGTCACCATCAATAATATACTGACAAATGATTGCTTTCACGATTAAACTTGTAATTATCACCATCCTAAAGTGTCACTAAGTATTGTTTACACGATGAAAATGGTGATAATTATTATCGTCATCGTCTAAATACTTGAAAAATCACTATTTTAACAATGAGAAAACATACTCATCATCATCATCAAAAACACACACACACACACACACACACACACACACACACACACACACACACACACACACACACACACGCACGCACGCACGCACGCACGCACGCACGCACGCACGCACGCACGCACGAGCGCGCGCGCACATACAGACACAGGCATATGCACACCCACACCCACACCCACCCACACCCACACCCACACCCACACACACACACACACACACACTCGCGGGCACACACACTCGCATGCACGCACGCGGCAGCGAAATGGCAATGTAAAGTAAGACACACGCGACCAGGAAGACAATAGTTTCTACAGTAAACGGCAAACTACAAAACCAGAGAGAGAGGAAAATGGATTTGTTTGCCGCCGCCGCCGCCGCCGTCGCCGCCGCCGCCGCCGCCGCCGCTGCTGCTGCTGCTGCTGCCGCCGCCGCCGCCGCCGCTGCTGCTGCTGCTGCTGGTGTTGTTCTTGTTGGTATTGTTGTTCATATGGTCCTTAGATTTTTTTCTGTGTATGTGCGTGCGTGTGCGTGTGTGTGTGTGTGTGTGTGTGTGTGTGTGTGTGTGTGTGTGTGTGTGTGTGTGTGTGTGCGTGCGTGCGTGCGTGCGTGCGTGCGTGCGTGCGTGCGTGCGTGCGTGCGTGCGTGTGTGTGTGTGTGTGTGTGTGTGTGTGTGTGTGTGTGTGAGAGAGAGAGAGAGAGAGAGAGAGACAGAGAGAGAGAGAGAGAGAGAGACAGAGACAGAGACTGAGAGACAGAGAGGAGAGAAAGAAAGAAAGAGAGAGAGACAGAGAGATTGAGGGACTGACAGACGGTCACACAGACAGACAGTCAGACAGAGAGAAAAGAGAGAGAGAGGAGAGAGAGAGAGAGAGAGAGAGAGAGAGAGAGAGAGAGAGAGGGGTCGGGGTGGAGGGACAAAGAAAGACAAAGATATATTGACTGGGTGAGTGAGTGAGTGAGTGAGTTAATGAGTGTGATCGATCCCACACACACACACACACACACACACACACACACACACACACACACACACACACACACACACACACACACACACACACGAACGCATGCGCGCATGCACGCACGCTCGCACGCGAGCGCGCCCGCGCGCGCGCTTCTACACACACACACACACACACACACACACACACACACACACACACACACACACACACACACACACACAACTACGTAGCATATACAATATTCCTACGCGGGAAGATTTCGAAGCGTCTGTCACCAAACTAGTAACCTCAGTATAAATTTTAAAGGAAAAATATGTATGATTATTAATCCGCTGGACAAAAGGGAATGGCAATTTACAACACCGAACAAGCATTTGGCTTCACGTCATCGATTTTAGACGTGTGCTTATGGTCTGTTCGCTCTTGGTTTTTATTGTCTTAAATGTTAAAAAAAAATATTTTGACAGAAGAGAACCACAGAGGTCGAAACGCGTCGTGTTTTGTCATGTAATTTGCTTGTCCCTTTTATTCGGCGGATTAGCAATATTTTGTCTTTTAAATTCGTTTCAACTTCCACCTGCATGCGTTAATATTGTAAAACAAAAAAAAAGGGAAAATAAAGAAATAGAAAGTAGAAAGTTAAAAACATAAATCAGAAAGAGGAGAAAACAAAAATCCATCCCTAGCCCACCCCCACCCTCACCCTAACTCCAAGAAAAGAAGGGGGGGGGGGGGGGAAGCAATTACATTCTTTATGTGAACAGTACGCTGCTTCACACACTATACTGCATGAGTGCGTCATAAATCTTTGACATCTTGACATTCGCATGCACTGGCACGGCGTGGCCAATCATTTACTATAGAGCAGAGGCAACAATCACTATGGGGAAGTAGGTAAACTGTGTGTTGGCTTCAGGCGAGACAAACAACATGGAAGACAATGAAAACGAAGAACGAACAGTCCCTTGTCTCCTCCAGCTGGGTGCAACGTGGATGTGAAATGAAAACGAGCTGCTGCAAAGGAGACGATGTAGGTTGTTGTTGATGATGATGATGATGATGATGATGATGATGATGATGATGATGATGGCAATTATGATGATAAGCGTAATGACAATACTAATGATAATGATAATTATGATAATGATAATAACAATGATAATAATAATAATAACAATGATAATGATGATGATGATAATAATAGTGATAATAATAATAATAATAACGATAATAATAATAGTAATAATAATAATAATAATAACAGTAATAATAACGATGGAGATAATAATAATAATAATAATAATAATAATAATAATAATAATAATAATAATAATAATAATAACAATAATAATAATAGTAGTAGTAGAAGTAGTAGTAGTAGTTGTAGTAGTAATAGTAATAGTAAAAATAATGATGCTGCTGCTGATGTTGTTGATGAGGAGGAGGATGAGGATGATGAGGATGATAATATAACATTAATAATAATAATGATAATGATGATATTAATGATAATGATAATAGTAATAATAATAATAATAATAATAATAATAATAATAATAATAATAATAATTACCAATGACGACAATGATGATAATAGTAATAAAAATGCTACAACAACAACAACTACTACTACTACTACTACTACTACTACTACTACTACTGATGATGATGATGAAGAAAACAGGGACGATAATGACAAGAATATGAACATAAAAAACAGGGGATTATTGTCACATTTAGTAATAATATCATGATAGTAGTCGTAGCATTAATAGTGGCTATATAAACGGAGGGGGAGAAACGAGAGGGATTAGAGGACGGTCAAAAAAAAAAAAAAGGTCGTGGTGGCTGATGATGATGCCACCACCACCACCACAACAACAACTATTACTAATGAGTGAGTGAGTGTGTGTGTGTGTGTGTGTGTGTGTGTGTGTGTGTGTGTGTGTGTGTGTGTGTGTGTGTGTGTGTGTGTATGTGTGTGTGTGCGCTCGCGCGCGAGCTGCGTGCGTGCGTGCGTGCGTGCGCGTGCGTGCGAGTGTGTGTGTGTGTGTGTGTGTGTGTGTGTGTGTGTGTGTGTTGTGTGTGTGTGTGTGTGTGTGGTCCCTCCCCCTTTCTATGTTATTTTTTATCCATTCCCTTCCTCCCTGTTCCAACAATGCTGTTAGCCTTTTGCCTATTGATTATTTCCATTCCTTTCCAAATACTATTATTGGCATAGATATTACCATATTCATCATTATTACTATCTCCATTTGTGTCGTCATTATCTTCAGTGCTATCATTATTATTGCCACCGACTAATTTCATGGTCATGACTATCATCACCACTGTCTCCCTGTTCCAATAGTACTGTTAACTTTCACTCATCGATCATGGCTCTTCCTTTCCGCCAACTATCGTTACTGCTTGATATGACGTTATCATTATTACTAAAATTATCATTGTTATTGCACCATTATTATCAGTACTACCGTCATCATCATCACCATCATCACAGAAAAACCTTTGTTATTCTTGCGAACTTAATTAGCATTAACATGACTGATATGATTGTCATTATCACTGCTACGATTACTATTACTATTATTACTTATTGTATCAGTGTTACTATTCTTAGCATTATGACTGTTGTTGCAACTTCATAACTTTTACAATTATTATATTTATTAAATTAGCAATAGTATCATTATGCATTAGTACATTTCTTACATTTCAACCTTCCTCTTTTCAATCTCCTATATCTTTACTATCATTATTCAATGATTATAATCATTATCATTACTATAGCTATTAACAGACTTCCTAGATTCTGTCTTTTCCATAATCTATGACCTCCTTCTTCTCCTCTTTGTTCTTCTGCCCTCTCTCCCGCTCCTTCCCCTTCTCCTTCCTTCATTCTCTCATATTGCTACCACCGTTACTTCATCATCATCATCATCATCATCATCATCATCATCATCATCATCATCTCATCATCATCACCATCATCATCATCATCACATCAACTCATCACCATCACACATTTCTTTGACGTCCTCTAACCCTCT
>CM031615.1:40043026-40048026 GCA_018398815.1 Conus ventricosus | reverse complement strand
CATCGTGCCAGAGAGTCGACCAAAAGGAGTAAAAACACTTGGATGACTGGACGAGAAGAAGTCACATTCCGAGTCTGAGTCAGCGTACAGCACAAGCAGCCTTGTCGAAAAGAAACGCGACGCTCAACGTAGTAGCGACCAGAGGTAGTTGAAACGACAAGGACCTGGGACGAGCAGACACAAGTGAGTTTCCTGTTGGTTGTAGCAAAGACAAGAAAGTAGCGATAAAACACTCCGAGAGTTATCCGAGGGAGAAGGAAGAAGAGGGGGAGAAGAGACAAAAGAGTGGAGAGAGAGAGAGAGGAAAGAGACAGAGAGAGACAGAGAGAGGGGGGAGGAGAGGGGGAAGAGAGACAGAGAGGGGGGAGAGAGAGAGGGGGAAGAGACAGAGAGAGGGGGAGAGAAGAGGGGGGAAAGAGACAAGAGAGGAGGAGGAGGAGAGACAGAGAGGGGGAAAGAAGGAAAGAGACAGAAGGGGGAGAGGAGAGGGGGAAAGAGACAGAGAGAGGGGAGAGAGAGAGGGGGAAAGAGACAGAGAGAGGGGGAGAGAGAGGGGGGAAGAGACAGAGAGAGGGGGAGAGAGAGAGGGGGGAAGAGACAGAGAGAGGGGGAGAGAGAGAGGGGGGAAAGAGACAGAGAGAGGGGGAGAGAGAGAGGGGGGAAGAGACAGAGAGAGGGGGAGAGAGAGAGGGGGAAGAGACAGAGAGAGGGGAGAGAGAGAGGGGGAAAGAGAGAGAGGGGAGAGAGAGGGGAAAGAGACAGAGAGAGGGGGAGAGAGAGAGGGGGGAAAGAGACAGAGAGAGGGGGGAGAGAGAGAGGGGGGACAGAGACAGAGAGAGGGGGAGAGAGAGAGGGGGGACAGAGACAGAGAGAGGGGGAGAGAGAGGGGGGGGAAGAGACAGAGAGAGGGGGAGAGAGAGAGAGGGGAAAGAGACAGAGAGAGGGGAGAGAGAGAGGGGGGAAAGAGACAGAGAGAGGGGGAGAGAGAGAGGGGGGAAAGAGACAGAGAGAGGGGGAGAGAGAGAGGGGGGAAAGAGACAGAGAGAGGGGGAGAGAGAGAGGGGGGAAAGAGACAGAGAGAGGGGGAGAGAGAGAGAGGGTCTGAAGAGAGAAGGGACATGACAGAAATCAACTCTGTTTGGATTTCGAATTGGTCCTGAAAAAGACCGAGGTAACAGCAGAACGGGACATGGGATAGTGCATGCTGTCAATATCTGGTTTGACGCCCTGCGTTGTTGATGACCAATCGGCAGCGGTTCGGCATGGAGACCACTAAGCGCTGCAGGAAAGCTGGTGGAATTCTGTTCCACTGTAGGACAATTTCTTGTTGGAGTTCGACGGCGTTTCCTGGTCGGCGGGGTTGTTTGTTAATGCTGCGCTTCAAGTATGCCCAGACTTGTTCCATGGGATTTAAGTCTGGACTGCAAGCTGGCCAAACCATTGTGGGAATTTGATTCCGTCGTAGAAATTGTTGCGTGGCTTGTGCAGCATGTGGCCGGGCATTGTCATGTTGAAACTCGTGAGCCTGGTTTCTTTGGAAGAAAGGGACGACAACTGGCTGCAGCACCTGATTGATGTAACGTGCTGCATTCACCCCTCCTCCCCGACCTCGCTGCAGCTGAAAAAAAAACCGGGCCTACAAGCTGTTGACCGTACAGGCCACCCCAGATCATGACTGATGGTCCACCCCAAAAATTGTGTTCCTTGATGTGACGGGCATTAAAGCGCTGACCCCGTGGTCTCCAGACCCGATCATTGTTATCAACCTTGTCAACGCAGACTCGGCATTCGTCACTGAACAGCACTTCATTCCATTCTGCTGCCCAGTTCGCGTGTTGATTGGCCCAGTTCTGCCGATGGAGTCTGTGTTGTGCAGTCAATCTCGAACCCCGATATGGACGGCGACAAAAAAGGTGGTTTCGACGCAGCAGACGAATTATTGTCGATGGCGACGTGTTGTTGTGCCTGGCAGTGGTGGAAGCGCTTTGGTAGGGGTCATTCCTAAATGAGCGCACCACCTGTCTCTGTGTCCGTGCGGTCAACGCTTGTGGTCGGCCTGCTCGTGGAGCGTCTGCTGTGGAGCCAGTCACCAGATAGCGGTTCCTCAGTCGATAAATTGTCGAGTGGTGGACATTCAGTCTGGCTGCGATCACGTGGGCTGACGAGCCTGCGTACAACATACCAATGGCCCGTTCTCTGTCATTTTTCGTGAGATCTTGCTTTTTTACCTGTGTGTTGCACCTTTGATGCGCTCCTGTTTTTCAACCCATTTCAGTTTGGAGATGTGAGCAGTATTCTGAGCAGGAGCATCTTTTTCACGGGTTGTGTCTTGGCTACAGTGTAGAAGCTTGAACAACCGCAATAGCAGTTCCCACGTGCCTCACTAACCACACTGACCACAGCCGAATCTGATGAAAACGAAAGCACATAAAGAAACCAGTCTTCAGCATGCCTGACCCACAGACCCAGACTCCACACTACAGTCTGTTTCCAGAAGCGACAGTAAAGGATTGTTTTTCGCGTTTCTTTTGACAAAGGCTATAGGTCACTTCACAGTGCAAATAAAAGTGCGCGTGCAACACGTCCATCCATGACACAGTTGCCTGCTGTGTGAGGCGTCAGTGTTCTAAGGGTCGTCCGCGGGAAGCTGGGAAGACCACTGCTCTGCCTGGGCTTCACAGTCATCACCCACTTACACCCCAAGTATTGTCTCGGCATAGGTAGGGAACCACTGTCACCTCTATAACTTCATTGCAAGTTCTCAAATGTAGCATAAGCAAGAAGAAGAAGAAGAAGCAGAGAAGAAGAAGAAAGAAAAAGAAGAAGAAGAAGAAGAAGAAGAAGAAGAAAAAGAAGAAGAAGAAGAAGAAGACAAAGAACAACAACAACAAGAAGAATAACAACAACAACAACAATAATAACAACATCACAAACAAACAAACACATGACCAAAACAAACAAACAAACACTCACAGAAAAAGTCTCCAATTTTGAGATCTGACGTTTTATACCGTCTGTAGACATTCCATATTGTTACTGCGCTGTGTGGTAGTTAAGTCGACATACCTTTAAAGCAGACTATGGTCTTTATCACCGCTTCTGTTTTAACGTTTCTGAAATAGTAGTTTTGCAGAGTTGGTGACAGATATGATCATCTGTATCCAGATAAAGACAGGCTAGATAGTGGCCAGCATTTGACAATAACTCTGTGTAGATTTACGGGTGTGCAGACAACCCGTATCTAAGAAGAAAAACTTCATTTATCTGGAATTTCATACAGTCCAGTCTCAGGTACTACTAATTTAAAAAAAAGTTACACGTCCGGAGCATAGAGTACGAGACGCCTGTGACCAAATTCCACTGTCCTTCCTTACTGCGTTGAACCAACCTCTGGTATGTAGGGTTGTATACCACGAAACATACACAATGTCAAGCATTTCTTTGAGGCTTTAGTTCCCATCCAGGTGTCTTATCCTTTGACGATAATATCAATCGAAAACTATTTATTTCAATGTTCTTTTCCTGACAAAGCCAGTCGTGACTTCAACGCTTTTACTACTTTTTCTTCTAATGATTGCTGTCGTCGCTGCATGGCCATAGTCAGCAAGTAGATAAATGGGTCAAAGGCAGAAGACAGTGGTAACACAAACACAATCATCGCGTCATGGGTCTTTTTTAAACCAGGAACACCGTTTCTGGCCATGATGGTAACAAAGCCAAAAGAAAGCCAGCTTACAATGTCAGTGGTCGCCAGGTTTCGAGTCAGGTGGACTGAGGGATATATTGATGATCTTGAAGGATCTAGTGTCACTCTGAATTTAGGTGTTCTCTTGTAGAGTACACTCTGGCCCAAAGTTATTGCAAAACAGATTACGACATTTATAGCCACAGTAACAGTGAACCATTTAAATTCCTGGTCAGAATCATATCTGTCAAATAATGCCAGGCGACACAGTCCAGACTGCCCATGAAGTCCCCCGTGTGACAAACCAGGAAGAAACGGCATTAACGACAAAAGGGCCCCTGTACACCACGCAGCCGGGACAACGAATGACAATGACATTTTTCTCGGCCTCCAAGCGTCGCTGTTGAAACAAAAGACAATGACGTGATGTATAGTGATGAAGCCAAAGATCAAAACTGACGTCTCATAGGACAGATATAACAGAAACCCAGCCATTTTACAAGAGCCGCTACGGGTCCAGGTCTTTTCAAAATGGATATAGTGAACACTGAACACTTCATTGGCTACAAGAACCATGCTGATGTGACATCCTGTACAGAATTTGGCAAATATCAAATTAGCAATCATAACTGAATTGCTGTCGAAAACGTCTCTAACCGCAAGCACATTTACGACGCAAAACAAGTTTCCTAACGTGGCACACACGCTGAGTACCCAGTAGAAAACTCTGTACATTTCAGTTGGCATCAGCTTTTTGCATGAGGAAAGTACAGCATGGGGAGCTATACACTTCAGTTTGCCCGACTGCTTTGGAATTACGTTTTCACAACAAAATCTGTGATTTGAGGAAAGGATATTTTGCAAATGGTGAGAACCCGAAAACAGATCTAAAGGAAATTCCTCAATAGGACTAAACCTAGCGTCGATTTCCCTTAGATGTGGCATGTTTTTAAAACCGACCGACCCAATGACTGTAATGGCAGAAAAAGATATATTGTAAGACTTTATCAAAGGCAAGTATACAGACAATTCATCGTTTAGTGCGTTACGATTTGTTTTTGATATATCTAATCTCATCAGAGAGTAATTAATATGTTTTGTTAATTTGTTTACAGTTTGTGACATGAGAGGATTTCTTGCTAATCGTAAAATTCTTAAATTTGATAGGTGCAAAAACATTGTTATATCAACAGATTTCAAAGCGTTGCCAGTAAGATCAATGAACTGTAAGTTAGGAAGCTTTATGTCTGAAGTATTGGATACAGAACAGGAAGACAAATCCAGGTACATAAGATAGATATTTACGTTAAAGTCG
>CM031615.1:40037864-40042926 GCA_018398815.1 Conus ventricosus | reverse complement strand
GTCGGTGACATTCTTGTTTGTGCTGCGTCGACATATCGGAGTTGTGAGAACTGATAAGCAGGAAATTCGTTTCTACACAAGAGTGAGTGACCTTGACAGAGACAGCCTTCAGGGCAAGTCGTGTCACACAAGAGTTCATCATCCTGCCTTGGACACTGGCCCCAGCCATCACACAAATGATCACCATGCACACAGATACTGGAATCTCGACAGTTATACACGTTTGAACAATGTATATCATTACAATCTTGTTCATCTTGTCCATAAAGACAGTCAGAAACTCCGTTGCACTGTGTGTAGACAGGAAGACAGTATGACCATTCTGATGTGCAATGGTAATGGGTTTCAGGACAAAGATCTCCTGTTTTCATCTCCTGCTGGGTGAAATAACCCGTGCCGTCCAGATTAATATAAAACTGCTGCAACGTCTTCACACGTACGACGTCAGTGCAGAATGCACATGTTTTACTGCTCCGCTCGCAACCAATTTCATCAGAGTCATCCACACAATCAGAATACTCATTGCAGCGTTGGCTGTGTGAAATACATTGACCATTACGACACAAAAACCCATAACATTGAAGGTGCGCACATAATGACTCGTCACTGTTGTCTGGACAGTCCTGTCTGAAGTCACACACTAAAGTGTAATGTAATTTTGTGACGCCATCATGACAACTAAACGTGGCTACATGTGTACATTTCAGATGCCGTCCAACAGATGCTAAAGTTTTGTTCCTTCATCATAGACACTGGGAGAAACAATAAGCTGTGAGCAACATCCCTTCTGACAGTGGCTGTTGGTATTGCACATAAATGTGTGTGCTATGACACTGTGTGCACACATTGATAGATATTGATGGGTGTTTGTGAAGATTGAACCAACTGACTGTGAATGCGTATGCACAGCTTCGGGATGAAACCCACCCAGTACCTGCAACTCCACTTCACATAGCGCTGCATCTTGGTAGCGAGATGTTGAAAGGCCCTGTGATGACCAGCATCCAAACTGAGTTCTCCTAGATGGCATGTATGGAGAGAAATGATCAAACATGAAATGATTCATGAAATAGATTATAGTTTTATCAAACCAGTAACGAAACTTACTGTATGTAAATGGAACAATGTGCCAACCTGAAATGTAAGCAAGAGCTACTTTGAATCTAAAATAGTTTTTAAGAATGTGTAGAGCATCTTCTTGTTCCTGTCTACTTTTTATTGAAGCCATTTTTAGGCCCATTTTCTCACACCAAATACCCAGATGTAGAATATCTACGGTGGTAGCAGAAATTGTCAGTTTGAAACATTTGTTAGTTGAAGCCACCATCCCCTGACAACGAGCACTACTAAAGGGGCACTGTTCTGTTTCGTCCTGCCCATTTTCACACTCTGCCTTCAGATTACAATGCAGGATTTGCTGAAATTTGGAGTAGTGATTCACAGAACAGTTAAACAATCCACTCAGTACCTTGTGAGGATAATCCTTCTCAAACAATGCACTAAAACTAATTTTGAGAAAAATCGTTTCGAAATATTCGTGATCAACTAAAAGTCTCAATGATGAAGTTAAAAATACAGAAGCTGGCATGGATCGTTCAGTACATAAGTGTGCATTATATTCTCGAGACGTTTTGTGTTTTTTGTAAATTACTTGAAATGTGCTGCCTCGAGAACAAGCCTGAAGACGATCTGACTGCTGAACACTGATCATGATGACACAGTTATAATCAAAGTTTAGTTCCCCCGTCAAATAAAATTCGTCAGCCTCTCCTGCAACAACCGCATATCCAGAATATTTTGTCGCATACTGCATGACCAAATCATGGTTTTTCATTTCCTTGAAATCAATTTCAGTCATTGGATTATTCACGTTTTCTATCCATATGGCATTCTCAAGCGAATAGAAAAACATGTCTTCAAGACTATGAACCGCGCATTCCACACAGTATTCATTATGCCAGGGGTCTACTAAATGCATTTTTGTTATCCAATGCCCGTAATCACACCAGAATGCCAGCTTTCGAACATGAGCAAGGACATACGTGCCCTGTGTCACATTTACAAGCAGGACACAAAATATTGTAGAACCACCACAGATCCCATGTACTACTCCCCCGTTCGCTGGATACAATTCGCCCAAGTAATAACAATCTGACACATTCACCGATGAAACTATGTTTTCCGTGTTGTTTTGTTGCATGAAATATGCTGCCCCTGGACATGCATCTCCGATCTCAAGTGACCCAGTTGTGGAGTTTGTTTCGTTGCTCCGATCTAAATGTTGGCAGAGACTCAAAAACTCACGAATTCTAGAGACGGAATAGATGAGCCACTCCGACAACATGTTTGATTTTTGTTGACCGATTTTGTTTTCCTTGTTGATGCAACTCTGACCACATGCATTTTAAAGTTATATTGAAAGTTGTGTTAGAGAGTTGAGATGCGGGCTGCATGGTTTTTGGAATGTGTCGTGGTGGTAGCAGTTGTATTTTGTGTGTGGAAGTGCGATTGTGCAGGGGTGAGTTTTTCACAACATGGCGGACAACAACATGAAGGTATGCCTGGAACTGGATTTGGACCTGGATCTGTCAGACCCATTCAATAGTCACGTGATTCCATCCTGATGCTAAGAGCAAATGCAAATGGTGTACCCCCTGGCTTTGATTCTTTCCCATCTGATATCATTCCAAGTATGTCTACTGACAATTATGCTGCCCCAAAGCCCCAAAGACGGAAACGAGGTAAGAGAGGGGGCATACGACGGAAGCTCAGATCTAAACAACCCCCCCCCCCACACACACACACACCCTCCCCCTCTATCATACTAGCCAAACCCGTTCACTTCGACCAAAACCTCCGAACTACAACTTTGATGAGTTGTGTAGTAATGTCAGTTTTATGAGAGAGTATAGTTTATGCCTGTTTGATGTGGTTTTCTGAGACTTGGTTTGATAGCAATGTCAGTGATGATAGTGTTCATTGATGGTTTTGGTGTGCCGTATCGAGGAGACAGAGACCCGACCTTGGCCGATAACCACCATGGTGGTGGAGTGTGTTTGTATGTGAATGGAAAGTACTGTAAACGTGAGAACATAACAGTGAGAAAGCAAATGTGTACCCCCAATGTTGATTCCTCTCATTGTCACTGCGACCTTTATATCTACCTCGTGAATTTGAACAAGTGTTTGTTACGGCTGTATACTCCACCCAAGGGCTAACAAAGCTCAAGCAGCTACGGAAATAGCCGATGTTGTCCGCTCCTTGCAGACTCTTTCACCTGATGCTCCTAACTTGGTACTCGGAGACTTTAATTCATGTGACTTACAGACTGTCCTTCCAAAATTCGAGCAATATGTTAAGTGCAACACACGCCTGCAAGGACAACAGGACCGTCGCTATGGCAACATTAAAGATGCTTATAAATCTGCGCCCCCCCCCCCCCCCTTTCCAAATATTGGTAATTCTGATCATGACACAGTCCATCTGATCCCTGCTTATAGACCCAAGATAGAGACAGAATCAGTTGTAACAAAAACACTAAATATGTGGTCTGGAGAGGCAATCGAGGCATTGCAGGGCTGTTACGAATGTACAGACTGAGACGTTTTCCTAGATTCTTCACAAGACATTAATGAAGCTGTAGAAGTGATTTCCATTATGTTGTATTTTGCGAGAATATGATAATTAAAAAGAAAAAAAAAGAGAAAAAAATAACTATAAAAACATATCCAACAATAAGCCATGGATATTTAGGTCACTGAAGCCCACACTTAACCAAAAGAAAAAGGCCTTTCAGTCTGGTGATAAAGCAGAAAGAAAACTAGTTCGAAAGAAGCTCAGAGGCGAAATTCGCTCAGCAAAACTAGAATACAAGGAGAAGGTTGAAGACAAGTTTCTGTCAGGCAACATGCGGGATGCTTTGCGAGGGCTGAAAATACTGTCAGGTCAGGACAAGCCAAGAAGTAATTTTTGCTCTTTGACTGAAAGTGATAAAATCAAGTTCTCTAACGAACTAAATGATTTCTACTGTCGTTTGAACGTGATGACCTCAGAGATGATCTTTCTAACATGGTGTCTGACCTTCATAAGAAGATTAGGGAAGAGGATGGTTCAGATGACATGGAGGTCCCTGGCACTAGCCTTGAGAGACTTTTCAAGAAACTCCACCTACATACAGCAGTAGGTCCTGACTGTGTCAGTGGAAGACTTCTAAGATCGTGTGCTACACAGCTTAGTGGGATTTTCAGAAAACCCTTTTCATTGTCCTGAGAGAATGTGTTGTCCAACTACGTATTTAGAAAAACTCAACCATCTGCCAGTCCCCAAGTCAAGAAAACCGACCCAGCTGAATGATTACAGGCCTGTTGCTCTCACTAGCATTGTTATGAAATGTTTTGAGCGCATCATTCTTTCGAAACTGCTTTCACAAACACAGCATCAATTCGATCCTTTCAGGTTTACATACAAGCAAAGTAGATCCACAGACGATGCAAGCACCACATTACTCTGCAATGCTTACACACTCTAGACACACCAAATTCCTTTGTCAGAATACTCTTCATTGGATTCTCTTCAGCATTCAACACAATACAACCTCACCTCATGGCACATAAACTCCTCACGCTTCAGGTTTCCCCAAGATTGATTGTTGGATTATGAGCTTTCTTGTCAGGAGATCTCAGTCAGTATGTTACCAGGGAACTCTGTCTTCCCCACGTTCCACTTCCACTGGCTCACCCAAGGCACTGTGCTTTCACCTGTGCTCTTCACTATTTATACCAACGACTGTAGAGGCTCAAACACAACGCCGGTTATTAAGTATTCTGATCACACAGCCATCCTTTATCTATCTAATTTAGACACTACCTATTTTGATGCTGTCGGTACTTTTACGGCTTGGTGTTCTGAAAACTTTCTGAAGTTAAATGTCAGCAAAACAAAAGAACTGGTGATAGATTTCCGTAGAGCCCCATCCCCCATTGCAGACCTTGTAATTGATGGTCAAACTGTGGAAAGGGTGTCTCAGTATAAATATGTGGGCACAGTAATTGACAACAAACTA
>CM031615.1:40022864-40035364 GCA_018398815.1 Conus ventricosus | reverse complement strand
AATTTTCGTGTGACCGTGCTTACCGGAAGATAGTGTCCGGAAGCCGGTTCCGCAGTTCACTGACTGCTACTCACGGTGTGTGGCTATATAAACCGGTATGCTGGAGCAGTTACGCAGTCTCTACAGATATTCCGGCAACTCCCAGTTACAGAAGGCCGAAGAGGGACCCAGTGTTTGAGTCTGCATAGCCAGGTATTTATGAATGTTTGTTTATTAGCGACTGAAACTTCCTCAAGCGCTCTTCTGAAGATTTTATTTAAAAAATAAAAAAGGGAAAAAAGAATGTATTTTTCCTATTCTGTTATCCTATGACTTGATAGGGTAACAAAACGGAATTGTGTGAAAAAAGAATGTATTTTTCCCATTCTGTTATCCTATGACTTGATAGGGTAACAAAACGGAATTGTGTTTCGGAAAATGTGAATAGATGAAATGAATGTTGTTGTCTTCAGAAGGAAAGAAAAAGAAAATTGTTTATTTTGTGACTTAACTGGTTATGAACTTCATGATGAAGAAAAAGTATTTATTCTAATAGGGTTTGCAAGAAGATGAAGAGTTTTTGATGCTATGGATAAGCTCCCAGAGTGAGCGATATAGATTTTTGTTTTTCATTCTGATGTGTGATGTGTTTACATGGGTATCAATATATGTGTTGTTAAACAAGAGTGTGGTGGAAATCTTTCCCTTACATATATTGAAGTTGATGAATCGAAATGAAGTGAATATTCTGGTGTTACAAGAAAGAAATGAACATTTTGTGAATGGACGAAAGACAGTGATTATATGAAATGAATTGAACATTCTTGTTTACAAGAAAGCAAATAAACATGGTGTGAATTAACGAAAGACATTTATAGCTCGGAAAAAATCAATTGTGTAATCATTGTATGCAATGAATTGTGTTCATGGTTTATTGAAGAGGATCCAGATGGAAATCCTTTTCCCAAGTTGGAAGACTAGATTGTAAAAGGTGTATATGGAAATCCTTTCCTGTGCAGCGTTATGCTTCCGGAAAAGGAAATCTGTAGTGTGATGATTCCGGAAAAGGGAATCTTGTAATGTTATCATTTTGAAAAAAAAATATTGTATTGTTGAACAAGATATGCTGATGATGTGGCTAATGAATATGAACGAATATGTTATGTGGCTCAAGTTCTAGCAAGATATGATGTAGCTAATGGACATGAAGGTAGTTGTGATTCTAATGAATGGTGGCCATGATAATCAAGGTAGTTAATCAGTTCCCCCAGGTTAATAGTGTTCCCTGGACTAGGGGAACTGGCTACTACCCAGGTGAGGGCCGGGGCCGTGATTGTTGACGCCCCGATCTCCAACTGCTGCTGTGGAGCGGTCGGTCGGTGAGCCGACATCTGTCTTACCTGTTACTGCGCCCGTGACCGAGGGTCGGGCCAGTGACCTACGTTTAAGGTCATCGTGAGCGTGGCGTGGGTGCCACACTCTTGTGCTGCCGTCGTGCGCCAGCGACCTACGTTCAAGGTCATCGTGAGTGTGGTGTGGGTGCCGCACTCCTGTGCTGTTGTTGTGTGCCAGCGACCTGCGTCGTTCCGCATTTCCATCCGTTACATCTGGTGACCCCGTAAGAACTTTTGGCATTGACAATCTAAATTGTTAGGGTTAAGATTTTCTTTTGTGACCCTTTCTAGTGTCCCTAATTATTAAGTTAGGACACGTTAACAGACTTTTCGTTTGAGAGGCTTGATTGTTTTGTATTGTCGTATGATTGTTTCATGTTTATTTGTTTTCCCGTCTCCAGCGTAACGGGGTATCTCCTTTGTATAGTTTCTGGAGATACTAGGGTCTAGTTCTTCTCTTCTGTTGGCTTTAGTTTGATTCTCTTTTGTTACCCTCTGATTATTTCTATTTCTATCTTTCACTTGGGGATTGAGTTGCTTCTATAGCATTCTGAGGATTCTTTTCTCTTGAATGAATGTGTGTATGATTGGCTGCCTGGGCCATTTTTTTATATAAAAAAGATAACCCCCCTTCCCCCAAAGAACCCCCCCCCCCCCCCCCCCCAACAAGACTGTCTTCATTCATGCATTGATTATTGATTTATGCATATGTATGTTTGATTATCGATTGATTTATGCATATTAATTCGTGATTGAGTTCCGTTTATTCATTAGTGATTGATTTATGCATTTGATTCCTCATTGGTGCTGTTATTGATTCATGCATTTGTTGTTTACCTCCCATTGATTAGTAAGTGCATTCCCCAAACCGTAAGCTTCTATTTATTTCTATCGTTTCGTTCCCGTTCAAATTAGTCATAGTTTTTTAAAATTGTGATAGGTACATTTATTTGTGTGAGAAAAAACCCCAGTAATACGTTGAACTATATTTCAGTGGCCATAGTATCTTAACGTGTTTTTTTTATCGTTGGTCCACTGACTTAGTTTCATTATGGCCTCTGAGGATGAGGATAAAGTTTTCACTAAGTACTTACAACGTGGTAAGGCATTTGGTCTTGAAGGTCAACTTTTACTGGACTATGTTGATAAATGTATTAGGCAAGATTCGGAAAGAGAAGAGAGAATCAGAGTGAGACAAATGCAGGAAGAGCAGGAAACTAAACGAGCACAACAGCAGGCAGAAGAAGAAACCAGAAGAGCAAAAGAGATAGAAAAAAACTAAAAGAGTACAAGAGGAAACCAAAAGACTCATCAGGGAGACACGGCTGGTTGTGTCTGACGCCGGGACAACCAGCCGTGTCTCCCTGATGAGTCCCGATCCAGCGGGCGAAAGGCCTCGGAGCAGGCAATACAAATATATCTGCCTTCAAAAGGGATTGCGATGGTTCCCTTATGCAGCTAGTGAAGAGTTTTCATATCTGTAACATTTTTTTTTTTAATTTCATTTTCCCAGTTTCTCCATCTTCAAACTCCCCTCTCCCCTCCCCTCAAGTCCAAATCTTTGCCAGACAGTTCAGTTGTTGGCCTGCAATTGTTTTTCCCCCACTATTAGATTGTTCGTCTATGTATTTTGTCTGACTTTATTCAAGTTTAAAAGGCTGTGCCAGTCTTGAATAAAAGTTACTCTGTGTTAGGTTTCCTTATGGGAGCAAAACATACCCCACTTGTTTACTGTTTAAAAGAATCCAGTTAGAACATTCTCGTCAGGGAGTAGTTTCAGGCGAGGACAGTCAAAGTGCTAGTGCACCCAGGTCTAACACCCCTCGCCCTACCTTTCCCAAATTACCTCCATTTAAGGAAAAGAGTAATGACATTGACAGTTATCTGTTCAGGTTCGAAACCCATGCTCTTTCTTTAGGGTGGTCAGAAAATCTATGGGTTAGATATCTCTCCGCATTACTTGAAGGTTCAGCTCTTACGCTTTATCATAGTTTGGCAGAAAACAATGTTGTTTCGTATGAGCTGTTGAAAGAAAGTTTGCTAAAGAAGTTTCAGTGTACTCCAGATGATTTTAGAAAGCGTTTTCGGGAATCAAAGCCCAGGGCAGATGAACCCTTTGAAACTTTTTCTGTTGAACTTAGACGTCTTCTGGATCGTTGGATTTCATTGTCCAAGATTGAAAAAACGTTTCAGGGACTTCTTGACCATATTTTAAGAGAGCAATTTTTGGAGTGTGTTTCCAAGGATTTGGCTACATTTCTATGTGAAAAAGATGAAAAAACATTTGATGCTATGCTTAAGTCTGCCGAATCGTACAGGCGTGCCCACCCCACTATACTTCTTTCCAGGAAGGCTGATATGAATATTTTTGCCTCCCTTGCTCATTCTTCTGGACAGTCAGATAGACTCCCTCCCGTGGTCAGTCAGAGGTCGCAAGTATTTTGCCTCTCAACCTGTTCAGAAGCCCAGCACTCCAGCTAGTCGAGGCAGTGGTAACCGTCCCCGTGGTCGTGGTTATTATCAGTACACGGGCAATAGGTCTTCATCAGGTATTCCCAGTCTCCCAATGTTGTCTGCTTCTTGTGTAAAAAGGCAGGGCATGTAGCTTCCAAATGTACATGGAAGTCTGGTAAGAACCCATGCAGGATCTGTAATCTGAGTCATCTGATAGATGCCCCTTTGTCACTGGCAGTTCAACTGTTGTCGACAAGTCACCTGACAAGCAATCGACTGCTGCTTGTTCGGTTGTTCGCTCCCCGTTCGCCTGTTTGGCTGCAGGTGAATTTACAGGAAAGTTACATCTGGAATCTGGTTGTGTTAATGACATTCTAAGTTCTGTTTTGCGTGACACTGGTGCTACCATTTGTGGTGTTCGCAAAAGACTTGTTTCCGATAGCCAGATGCTAGGTACTACAGTGAGCTGTGTTTCTTTTGGAAGACGTGTGGATGAATTCCCACTAGCTACAGTGCATGTCAGTTGTCCCTACTTTGAGGGTGATCTCACCTGCTGTGTCCTAGACAGTCCTGTCGCAGACCTCATCATAGGAAATGTTCCTGGTGTCTGTGAAGACAGTACTTCCACTGATATGAGTGAACCCCTTTCTTTAGCTGCCGTTACCAGGGCTAGAGCTAGACATGTGGTCGAGAAGAAGCCTCTCTGTAAGATCCCTGATGATTTAGACATTTCTCGATCAGACTTAATTTTCAAGCAAAAGGCAGATGAGTCATTGAAATCATGTTTTCAGGTAGCTTCTTCTGGTGAGGTAAAGAAGTCAGGTGCAGCTACGTTCTATTATTACTTCTCAGACGGTGTTCTCGTCAGACATTTTGAGAAAGATGATATTCCTTATGATCAGGTTGTTGTTCCCTCTGACCTCCGACCTACAGTGCTTTCTGTAGCACATGACCTTATCTTGTCGAGTCATTGTGGTTGTCGTCGAACTCTTGCAAGACTTCCCAATGGGTTTTTTTGGCCGGTGTTACGGTCGATGTGGCCAAGCACGTAGCTTCTTGTGATGTGTGTCAGAGAACAGTACCTAAGGGAAACATTTCTCCAGTACCCCTTTCTACTGTCCCGTTTGTTGGTGCCCCATTTGACCGTGTGGCTGTTGACCTTGTGGGTCCGCTGTCTCCTCCATCGGAACAAGGTCATAGGCATATTCTCACTATGATTGACATAGCCACTCGCTATCCCGAAGCCATTCCCTTGAATGATACCTCTTCTATTAGTGTAGCCGAGGCACTGTTAGGTATCTTTTCAAGGGTAGGCTTTCCAAAGGAGATACTGTCAGATCAGGGCCTCCAGTTCAATTCTGACCTTATGAAGCAGTTCCATGTGCTATGTGGTGCTAAAGGCATAAGCACATCACCATACCATCCTCAAGCGAATGGTCATGTTCAACGCTTCCATGGCACTCTCAAGGCGATGCTCAAGAAGACTGTTACGCTTTCATCCAAGGCGTGGCATCGTTATTTACCTGCGCTATTGTTTGCATGCAGAGAGTTGCCCTCTGAAAGCACAGGGTTCTCACCATTTCAGCTGTTGTATGGTCGACACGTCCGTGGCCCTATCGCCCTGTTGCAGGAATCCTGGACTCAATCAGATATAGTCATGATGCTGAAGCGAAACCCCTCTATGCATACCTGTTTGAGCTCAAAAATGTTATTGCTGACTCGTGCAAGTTAGCTATTGATCATGCTCACTAGTCCTCTGCTAAGGGAAAAAGGTACTTTGACCGTAAGGCGAGGAAAACGTCGTTTTCAGGTTGACGATGAAGTTCTTGTTCTCATCCCTACAGTGTCAAACAAGTTGCTGGCTAGTTGGCCAGGACCATTTCCAGTCACTAAGGTCCTGCATCCCGACTACAAGGTATTAGTCAAGGCAAAGGAAAAGATCTTTCATGCTAACATGTTGAAGATATACATTCGTCGTTCTCCAGTAGGTGTCTCTCAGTGTCCCAACAGTTACCTCACAGGGACAGTCAGTGCCTTGGTCTGAAATAGTACCACTAGGTTCTGACGGGAAGACTGTTTCTGCTCAGAATTCTCCAGGAACTGTTTCTTCTGTGGACTCTCCTTCCAATTTTCGTGATTCTGTGGTCGCGTACACAGTTGGTATTGTGCATGACTGTGATGACGCGTTACCACTACACACTCTTCCTGTGCCCATGGCATCCTCTATGCCAGATGAGGATATTGATTCCGTACACTTTGATGGTGCTTTGTCAGAAGGTAATGCTAGAGAATTGACAGTCTTTGAAGATTTTCAGGATATCCTTACTCCAAAACCAGGCTCCTTTTCTGGCAATGTACTATTAGAAATTCCTGTAACTACTGATGCCCAGTCAGGAAAAGGTGCTATGACATCCCTTTCTCTGCTAGAGAGGTTGTTGAGAGAGAAATTGGCATTATGTTGGAACTCGGTATCATTGAACCCTCAAATAGTCCCTATGCCTCCCAGTTGTTCTAGTCAGGAAAAAAGATGGCACCTGTCGCTTTTGCATTGATTTCCGTTCTCTGAATAAGATTACTGTCTTCGATGCTGAGCCCATCCCTGATGTGGAAAGTTTGTTTGCAAGATTGTCTGATGCTAGGTTCTTTACCAAGATCGATCTTGCAAAGGGATATTGGCAGATAGTGGTTAAGCCCGAGGATCGTCCAAAGACAGCTTTTACAACACATATGGGTCTTTTCCAGTTTGTCAGAATGCCTTTTGGTCTTGTGTCAGCACCTGCTGTTTTCGCATGCATGATGCGCATGTTAGCTTTGGATCAGTTTTCAGCTGTCAGTTTCTTTGACGACATTCTGGTTCATAGTGTTTCATGGGATGCACATGTTCGTCACGTGAAGGGTGTTCTTTCACGTCTGCGGTCTTTCAATCTCACAGCTCGTCCCTCGAAAATTGAGGCAGGTTTCTGTTCTCTGGAATTTCTTGGACATGTCGTTGGAGGTGGTACTATGCGTCCTGAACAGAAAAAGATAGATAAGATTCTGAAAAATTTCCCCCTACTACCAGAAATCAAGTCGGATCTTTGCTAGGTTTGCCTAGCTTTTATAGAAGGTTTGTTCCCAGTTTTTCCACGTTGAGTGCTCCACTCTCTGACTTAATCAAGGATGTTGGTCGATCTGGACGATCTGTCTCTTGGACCCCTGAATGTGCAGTAGCGTTACAGAAGATTCAGAGTATTTTATCGTCGGCACCAGTTTTGTTGTTACCTCAGTTAGGTAAGCCCTTTGTTCTGCGAACTGATGCTAGTTCTGTTGGGCTAGGTGCTGTACTACTGCAGGAGGATGATGGTGTACTTCATCCAGTTGTATTTGGGAGTCGCAAGTTGTTGGATCGTGAGAAATCCTACAGTACCATCGAACGTGGGTGTTTAGCCATTGTCTGGGCTGTTCAAAAGTTCGTTCGGTACCTGTGGGGAGTCAAGTTTATCCTTCAAACAGACCATCGCCCTTTGACGTATCTGCGCACGTCAAATTTCAAGAATTCCCGGATTATGCGTTGGGCATTGTCTCTGCAGGAATTCTCGTTCGAAGTGGAACCACTTCCAGGATCATCGAACATTTTCGCTGATCTTCTTTCTCGTTCTTGTGAAAACCAGTCTGTCCCTTAAGTTGGGTTTGAGTGCATCCCTGTTTTGATGTTCTTTTCATGTACTTTTTTCTGGAATTTGGTGACCTGGAGTTGTTTACTTCCTCTTAGTAAAACAATTCGGACATTGTTGTTTTTTTTTTAGGAGGGGGAGCATTGTGACGGACCGTTTTTCATTGGGTCACAAAATTTTCGTGTGACCGTGCTTACCGGAAGATAGTGTCCGGAAGCCGGTTGCGCAGTTCACTGACTGCTACTCACGGTGTGTGGCTATAAACCGGGTATGCTGGAGCAGTTACGCAGTCTCTACAGATATTCCGGCAACTCCCAGTTACAGAAGGCCGAAGAGGGACCCAGTGTTTGAGTCTGCATAGCCAGGTATTTATGAATGTTTGTTTATTAGCGACTGAAACTTCCTCAAGCGCTCTTCTGAAGATTTTATTTAAAAAATAAAAAGGGAAAAAAGAATGCATTTTTCCTATTCTGTTATCTTATGACTTGATAGGGTAACAAAACGGAATTGTGTGAAAAAAGAATGTATTTTTCCCATTCTGTTATCCTATGACTTGATAGGGTAACAAAACGGAATTGTGTTTCGGAAAATGTGAATAGATGAAATGAATGTTGTTGTCTTCAGAAGGAAAGAAAAAAAAATTGTTTATTTTGTGACTTAACTGGTTATGAACTTCATGATGAAGAAAAAGTATTTATTCTAATAGGGTTTGCAAGAAGATGAAGAGTTTTTGATGCTATGGATAATAAGCTCCCAGAGTGAGCGACAGAGATTTTTGTTTTTCATTCTGATGTGTGATGTGTTTACATGGGTATCAATATATGCGTTGTTAAACAAGAGTGTGGTGGAAATCTTTCCCTTACATATATTGAAGTTGATGAATCGAAATGAAGTGAATATTCTGGTGTTACAAGAAAGAAATGAACATTTTGTGAATGGACGAAAGACAGTGATTATATGAAATGAATTGAACATTCTTGTTTACAAGAAAGCAAATAAACATGGTGTGAATTAACGAAAGACATTTATAGTTCGGAAAAACAAAATCAATTGTGTAATCATTGTATGCAATGAATTGTGTTCATAGTTTATTGAAGAGGATCCAGATGGAAATCATTTTCCCAAGTTGGAAGACTAAAAAGGTGTATATGGAAATCCTTTCCTGTGCAGCGTTATGCTTCCGGAAAAGGAAATCTGCAGTGTGATGATTCCGGAAAAGGGAATCTTGTAATGTTATCATTTTGAAAAAAAAAATTGTATTGTTGAACAAGATATGCTGATGATGTGGCTAATGAATATGAACGAATATGTTATGTGGCTCAAGTTCTAGCAAGATATGATGTAGCTAATGAACAAGAAGGTAGTTGTGATTCTAATGAATAATGGCCATGATAATCAAGGTAGTTAATCAGTTCCCCCAGGTTGATAGTGTTCCCTGGACTAGGGGAACTGGCTACTACCCAGGTGAGGGCCGGGGCCGTGATTGTGGACGCCCCGATCTCCAGCTGCTGCCGTGGAGCGGTCGGTCGGTGAGCCGACATCTGCCCTACCTGTTACTGCGCCCGTGACCGAGGGTCGGGCCAGTGACCTACGTTTAAGGTCATCGTGAGCGTGGCGTGGGTGCCACACTCTTGTGCTGCCGTCGTGCGCCAGCGACCTACGTTCAAGGTCATCGTGAGTGTGGTGTGGGTGCCACACTCCTGTGCTGCTGTTGTGTGCCAGCGACCTGCGTCGTTCCGCACTTCCAGCCTACCTTCCTTGTGTCGGCGACCTGTGTTCCAGGACGTCGCTACGAGTATGTTACTGTGGTGAGCCACAGCTCACAAGTGTTTAGAGCCACTGCGACCGAGTGCTGGCAGAGACGCCACGAATCAACTTGTTTTCTTTTTTGTGTGAGCCACCTGTGAGAGGCGTCGTGACAGTCTTGTCTTGTGCTGCCGTCGTCGGCATTAACGGCAGTTACCGTAGAAAGAACTGTATTTGGTTAATTTATTTGCACACCTGATGGTGGGTGTGCCATCTCATGTTTAAATTAAATGTATATCTGTGTGTTTTGTTTTAAGGGCTCAGGCAGCATAGAAAGAAAAGAAGAGTTGTTCTGGTGCCTGGCCGTCCATGTTCGGATGAATGGGTGTGTGTAAGTGAGCCCAAAAGTCGTGCATGCATCCACAATTTTCTGAGTGAGAGTCAGACAGACAGACACATACACTCACGCATTTACTCCTTAACAATACATGTATTTTAAAATTCCGTGAAATCAAGTTTGACCATTATCAAATGCTGAAAATCTATTATAATTATTGTTGCTTACTCAAATGGGTTTTACTATTGCATGATCATTTATTATGTGCATCATCATCATCAACATCATCATCGTCGTCGTCGTCATCACACTTTTATGCTATTTTAATTAGAATTTAGGTCTGACAGTGTTGTTTCTGTTAGCAAATTCTGAAAATTAGTAAGGTGTGTGTGTGTGTGTGTGTGTGTGTGTGTGTGTGTGTGTGTGTGTGTGTTTATCTACATGTATAAGGTTTTACATTATAACTAAATTGATTTTGTCCGGTTGTCGTTGTTGAGTTACCCTACTTGTTTATTGTTTATTGTTGCTGAGTTAATCTACTTACTTGTTTATTGTTTTTCATGTTTATTTATGTCGCTAATGTATAGTTAGTCAGCAGCGTGATTGTAATTTCTCAGAATTGCGATAATAAAGTATTCTTGTACCTTCTTCCACAGTAGCTGCACGCATAAAACTTCTCCTTGCTGTATTCATTGAATGTTTAGCCAGTATATAGTTTCGGGCTAATTGTGACATGACGTAAATTATGACGTCAACTTGAAATGACATAGGACCATGACGAAAATAATAATAATATTTGACGAGAGAAGGGAGCAAGAACTAACGGCCAAGGCTTTGGTGTCCAGCCCACTTTGATTTGTTTTAATCGTTTTCTCCGTAGTCATGCTATGTGGAGAGGCTGTCTTTCAAGTCAATAGTGCGTCGAAGGTCGCTGTGTATGTGTGATACTTCTGATGACGGTACTAGCGCAATATGAACCAGGAAATGTATTTGTTATAAACATTTTGTGAATGCTGTCGCCGAGAGTGACGTGACTTGAAACTCCTGCAAGAATATGTATGTGCTCTAATTGTACCACCACATGTGTGTCGGTGGGCTGAGTTTATCGATGTGAACATTGTAATATCGATACACGGAGAAGCTAATTTTTGTTTTAGATCAACAATACGTCGAAGTTTATTGTGTTCTATGGGACTTCGCTGAAATCGTGTTCACCGGTGATTCAGTAGGCCCTATTGTTTACTGTGCCTTGTGAATCTGCGGTTCTTATTATATGGATTACTGTGCCTTGTGAATCTGCGGTTCTTATTATATGGATTACTGTGCCTTGTGAATCTGCGGTTCTTATTATATGGATTACTGTGCCTTGTGAATCTGCGGTTCTTATTATATGGATTGCTGTGCCTTGTGAATCTGCGGTTCTTATTATATGGATTACTGTGCCTTGTGAATCTGCGGTTCTTATGATATGGATTACTGTGCCTTGTGAATCTGCGGTTCTTATGATATGGATTGCTGTGCTTTGTGAATCTGCGGTTCTTATGATATGGATTACTGTGCTTTGTGAATCTGCGGTTCTTATGATATGGATTGCTGTGCCTTGTGAATCTGCAGTTCTTCTGCTATGGTTTACTGTGCCTTGTGAATCTGCGGTTCTTCTTCTGATGATTCGACGTGATTTATTGTGCTTGCTGTATGGAGACCCTGTTTCATCTTCTTCATCGCATGTGTTTGTGAACGGCTGTGCTTACCGTGTGGGGACCTTAGTTATTCTTCTTTGTCTTCTTTTAGTGCTGTAGACTGTGGCTTGGGTACTGTGGAACCGAGTGTGTTGACTAGGCCACAAGCCGGCTAGGCCTCCCGTGCATCCCCCCAGGAGTTATCATGACTGGTGTCAAAATATTTCTTGGAGTGTCCTGAACACGAATCTAAAATGTTTCTATCAAAAAGTTGCGATGCACAGGAGCTACAGCCCTTGGCGTTAGGGTACCCTCTAACACACTCACTTGCGCCATTCAAATGTGACTTGAAATAGCTCCTGTAAATGAACAAGAAATCAGCTTTTGCTTATATTAGTTTTATTATTTACTTATCAGTGTGCCTGGTGGTAACTTGATAAGTCTTTTCTCATTCATAGTTTGGGTACAGTAGTGGGTGACTTTTATGTACCGATATTTTCACTGCATCGGCGGCATGTCAGCTGTTGTCCACAAAACCGAAAGGCCAAAATCAACTGTTCTGATGAATCATATTATACTACAATG
Source organism: Conus ventricosus (assembly GCA_018398815.1). Taxonomy (NCBI): domain Eukaryota; kingdom Metazoa; phylum Mollusca; class Gastropoda; order Neogastropoda; family Conidae; genus Conus; species Conus ventricosus. The sequence goes on along the minus strand of CM031615.1, from coordinate 40,023,537 downwards.
CCTCTTGGTAGTTTCTGACTGTACCTGGAGCCACATGAGTAATAAATAAAGTCACAGTTTTACATTTATCTCCTATACCCCCAAAATTCAAGAGTTGCGTACTAGACTGTATATGTGAGACACTGTGGACGGTGCCGGCGAGATCTGTGAGTTGTATCAAGATATGTAATATGATACGCTGATATCTGATGATTGAAGTTTCCTATGTATTGATATCTTGATCTGCATGCTATGTAGTGACATGTATTGATTTGTACCAGTTCACATGAATGTATGTTTTGATGGTTCACGCAGCATATAAAGGAAAAAAATCTAACTCTTTCGTTGCCTGGCTATCCATGTTCGTATGGTGTGGGTGGGTGTAGGGAATAATCATTACACGCATCCGAACGTTTGAGAGTCAGACAGCAAAACACGCACCGCATACCATCCGTAACACTAACATTCTTTTTGTCCTAATGTTTTGTATGGCATATGCATGAAAACAGGATTCGATTCATATGGGGCAAAACGTCGTGAATGTGTATATGTGAGAGTGTATGAGCGTTCCCTTGAATTTATGTAATGCGTTTCACCTCGTTTTTGTTCGGAGCTTCTGAACAAAGTCAAAATATAAAGTATGATATCAAAGAATTTTAAGGAAGAGCCCCGAAAACAGTTGCATTTGAACTAC